>JAMPIV010021405.1:50000-91315 GCA_024509875.1 Oreohelix idahoensis
AGGTTGATGACATCACTCCATGCAAATATGCATAATGTCTATATGTGTAGCTTTTAGGAAGATGCACCAAAAAGCACCTGGTTTAAGTATACTGTAATAGCTTTAGCGTATATGATATATAATAACTTTAGCATATATATATACATACATACATACATACATACATACATACATACATACATACATACATACATACATACATACATACATACATACATACATACATACATACATACATACATACATACACACATACACATACACACACACACACACACACACCCACACATATATATATATAGATATACAAGGGGCTTGACATAAGTCTTGGGCCTGACCATGAAGGAGTCACAGGAGGAAGATGAAACTTGGCACATTTAAAGTTCATCATATTTGCACTGAATATGTGAAGTACTCTTTTTTTCTTCAATGTGTTTTCCCGCTACGGTGCACGGCGCAATGTACCCTATTGACCGGATCTGCTGCTCCAAAGATTTGACAAAACAATGGAAAAGAAGGAGGCCAGAGCTGTGATAAAATTTCTGATGTTTCAGGGAAAACACCTACAGAAATACACAGGGAGATGGAACCAGTGTTTCGTGATTCTTGTCCTTCATATACTTCGGTAAAAAACTGGTGTCAACAGTTTAAGTGCGGCCGCTCAAATGTTGCTGATCTGCCAAGATCTGGTAGACCAGCCTCAGAGTGCAACGATGAAAATGCAACAAGAGTGAAGAAAATCATTGACCAGGATCGAAAAATGACAATTGTGGAGATAGCTAGTATAGTAAAACTGAATGAAAGAATAGTTTATAGAATTTTATACAACAGGAAAGTTGTGACCAAGAAACGCGGGATAACGCGCACTCAAAATCTTCCTTTGCTGCAAGACAAAGCACGGCTTGTGCAGCTAGCAGCCAATGATTTGAATATTGAAATTCTTCCACACCCACCATAGTAACCAGATTTGGCTCCATCAGACTTTTTCCTGTTCCCACATCTTAAAAAACAGCTAAAAGGAAATCATTTTGACAGCGATGAAGAAGTTATACTGGCATGTGATGACTGGTTTAGTTTGAAAAATAGGGTGTTTTACTCCCAAGGTCTTTTCAAGGTCAAGCAGATATGGCAGAAGTGTGTCAATTCAGACGGTGGCTATATTGAAAAGGAATAAACCCTAAACAAAATTTCAGCTCTGTGACATGTCCTTCATGGTCAGGCCCAAGACTTATGTCAAGCCCCTTGTATACTGTTAAAAAAAAAAAGAAACGCATAGCTATCCAAGGGCGCGTTTTTATGAGTTTGTAAGTAAAATTTGGTGCTAGGGTATATAAAAACCAGCCTCAAATGTTCTTTACAGTGTCAAATGCACGTGTTGACCTGAATTGCGTTCGTTTTTGTAATCGTTACAACACAGTGGTCAATAGTGTTTATGACGCAATTTTTGACCACAGCTCATGTTGCGCGCACGTGAAAGCAACAAAATTTAGGGTGAACACTATTCACTGACTAGACAACTGAAACCCTATAACAGGATAACGCTACAGAAAAAAATTCAGTTCATTTTCAAGCAGACTTTTATGGCGTCTCTATCGATCAATTTAAGGAACATTGCTATTGGCCGACTGCATGCAGGCGAAAGTCAAAGTCAGGTTGCCAGGCATCTAAACGTGCATCAGAGTACCATCAGTCGACTTTGGCACCGGTTCCAAGCCACTGGCTCAGTTGAAGACCGGCATCGCAGTGGACGACCCAGAGTGACAACAGCAGCGGAGGATCGCTTTATTCGGCTTCGTCACCTCAGAGACAGGTTTACAACAGCTTCCTCAACTGCCCAGTCATTCCCTGCAGGACGTTATGTGTCTGATCAAACTGTCCGGAATAGACTGCATGACGCTGGACTTTGGGCACAACGACCTCACCGAGGACCTGTCCTTACGCGCCGCCATCGCCAAAATCGACTTCTTTGGGCCAACCAGCATCGTCCCTGAGCAGCTGACAATCAATGGAGACGTGTCTGGTTTAGTGACGAACCTTTCTTTTTGTTGCAGCGTCATGATAGACGGCGTAGGGTCTACCGTAGGCGAAATGAACGTTTTGCCCCAAATTGCGTTGATGAAGCTCCGCCGCACGGTGGTGGAGGTGCAATGGTGTGGGGAATGATCAGTTACAACGGAAGGAGTCAATTGGTGCACATTGAAGGAGGCTTGAATGCGCAACGATACGTCAATGACATTCTTCGACCCCATGTCCTTCCACTTTTGGCTGCGCAAAGGTCTGTGTTTCAACAGGACAACGCCAGACCCCATTGTGCACGGTTGGCCACGCAGTTCCTGACTGCCAACAACATTCTCACTCTTCCCTGGCCATCCCTGTCTCCAGACATGAGTCCGATTGAGCACCTGTTGGATGAGCTGCATAGACGTGTTTGTCGCTGAGACGTTGCTCCAGCCAATCGTCGTGATCTGTTCCAGGCACTCCAGGAAGAGTGGGCAGCCATCCCACAGGCCCACATCAGACGTCTGATCGCATCCATGCCCAGGAGAGGCCAGTCGCTGATCGATGCAAGAGGAGGCCACACACCATACTAACGAGAAAGCCCGTATGCCAAAAAACTCTCGTGACCCAGATGTCGCAAAGAGATTTATGATCAATAAATTTTCTATATTCTTTTCTTTTTCTACCCGTGTCCTCTACTTTATTATCGCTCTTTTATCCTTTTTCTGTTTTCGCATTCGTTCGTTTGTGACAAAATATAACTTTTCCATTCTGACTTTTTCCGCTTCTTTTCTCATACTAGTAACGCATTTTATTGCGTAAGATGTCAGTCCCTGGATGTGAACGAAATAGTGTGAGAATTCGTCTCGACAGACATAGAGAGCAGACATTTGTCTACATTTTAATCTGACACGAGTTTTTCTTCGGCTAGTTTCTTGGCGTGAGGTGTGGAAGGCGCCAATCTGCATCGCTTAGAAATGAGACATGTCGTAGTAGGTGTGAAGACGCGTTTTGGCAGTTATGGCCAGCGTCTAAGTTAATGTGAAGTGTTAAGAGAGATGGGGGAGAGAGAGAGAGAGAGACCGGCGCTATTTCGGGTTTTCGTAATAGCGTGGGATCCTTTGTCTGTTTCATATATCTACCCCGTAGTTTAAACTTGATTTCATTCAGTTCTCCTAAATTTGCAGTAAACAGGTCGTTTCGTGCTAAGAGAATAAGCTGTATAGCGAAGTCTTAGTTTGTTCTCGACAAATTTTGCCGAGCTTCTAGACTACCAATAAATATAAGCGTATAATTCTAAGTTTGTGCGATCGTCTGTAGTTCTGTCTGGAGGTAAATATATTATATATATATATATATATCTAGTAGTGTTGAGGAATTCAGTGATAACCGCTTATTTCATTTTACTAGTTAGATTTCTGTGCAGAAGTAATTAAATTGTAAGTCTGTTATATTCTCTAGCTGACGGGTTTCAGTGGATAGCAAAATAAATTATAATTTCTAGCTTAAACTCATGCAGCTATAAATAATTTTATTAAATTGTTAGTAACACTGACAAACAACATTTTTCTTTCTTATATAAGAATAAGTGTTCTTATGTCAGTTTTTTGCGCTGATTTCAAATTTGAAATCCGTTTATCTCTATCACGTCAGGTTTTTAAGATATTTGTGAATACATATATTTTTGGGAAACCGTTATGTGCTCCGTTTCATTTTTACTACATAACTTATTAAAAATTAATAAAATGCAAAATAATTCCACTTTTTATACTGCTAAAAGATGCATGACATATGTTACGCTATTTTTCCAATAGTTACTGTATTTTGAAATAATTCTGAGCGAAATATGGCTTCTAGAAGTTGTAGAAATTCAGCTGATCTGTTCTGTTACGTGTGCGGATATTTTACCGATCGTGTTCACCAGAAAAACTTTACACCATTACTAAAGAAAGCATATGAACTTTATTTCGATTCGAAAGTTGATGATGCAAATAAATCTTGGAAGCCAAATGCAGTTTGTTCGACTTTGTGCAAATACATTGGCAGGTTGGTTACGAAAATCGCCGAAGCATAAGTCGATGCCTTTTGGAGTGTCAGTAATATGGCATGAACAAGACAAATCACGCTACTGATTGTTACTTCTGCTTGACAAATATCCATGGTTTCACTTTTAAAACTAGAAAGTCTGTGGTTTATCCAAATATTGAATCGGTTTCGAAACCAGTGTCTCGTGATCCAATCACGTGTCCGATCCCAGTTCCACCAGAACAATATCCGTTGGACGTCAATGAACCATCAGAAAGTGATAGTTTACCTGCTTCAGAAACTAATTCTGACTCGGATTATATACCGGTGAATGATGGTGTTCACTTAATTAACCTTTCAGATCTAATACGTGATCTCGCTCTTACCAAAGGACAAGTGGAATTACTCGGTTCGCGACTCAAAGAATGGAATCTTTTAGCGCCCAATACTTTGATATCTAAATTTCGTCATAGACACAGAGAACTTGTTCAATACTTTGAGATGGATGATGACATTTGCTATTGCAAAATTCCAGTCGCCTACTCTGTTCATATGAAAGAAACTTATGACAATATGGCTATACTTTTGGCAAAAATAAAGTACAATGACTACCAATGGCGGATTTGTGGAGACCTAAAGGTCATTGCAATTCTCACGGGCATGCAGACTGGGTATACTAAATTTTGTTGCTTCCTATGTGAATGGGACTGCCGCAACAGACAGGAACATTATGCAAGAAAGGTGTGGCCTATCAGGGATCGTATGCAGCTCGGGCATAAAAATGTAATACACGAGCCATTAGTTAACAAAGACAGCATCATTTTAACACCGTTACATATAAAGTTGGGGCTCATGAAGAATTTCGTAAAAGCATTAGATAAAATGAGCAAAGCTTTCACTTATCTTCGAGAAAAGTTTCCGCAAGTTAGCGATGCAAAGATAAAGGAAGGTATCTTTGTAGGACCTCATATTAGGAAAGTTATTGCAGACAAACAATTCGAGAACTTGTTACATGGTAGTGAACTTCACGCATGGATGGCATTCAAATCGATCGTCGATAACTTTCTGGGAAATCACAAATCTGTCGACTATGTGCATATTGTTAAGCAGTGCATAGATGCATACAGAATTATGGGCTGTAACATGTCCCTCAAAATCCATTTGCTCGATTCGCATCTTGACTTTTTCCCTGACAACCTTGGCGAAGTCAGCGATGAACATGGAGAACGATTCCATCAAGATATCGCCGTAATGGAGTCACGTTATCAAGGACGGTGGAGTGTGACCATGCTTGCCGATTATTGTTGGATGTTTCATCGCGATGTACCACATGCCATTCACCGACGAAAGTCGACTGCAAAGAAATTCAAGCCTACATAACTGTTATACTTCTTGTACGAATGATGTTATAATACTGTATGCGTTGTTAAAAAACTTCAATTGCGTATTTCTCGAGATCCCGACCTGATAGAGAAAAACGGTTTGCAGATTTAAAAACAGCGCATTAAAATTGACCAGAAAAACATAGAAATGTTAGAGAAAGAAAAAAAAAAATTTTTTTTGTTAGCCAGTGTAATCAGTCGAGAATATTTTAAACTTACAGTAGAACTCCATTTATCCGAACCCCAATTATCCGAACATCCAATTATCCGAACACTTTTTCCAGAAAAAAAAAAAATCAGTCTCCACCAGTCACGTTAGACTACAGTTCTGAATCTTTTGATGCGGCAAGCTTCAAATGTGTGCGAACAATTTGTAGACAATGAGATGGGCTAATGGACGGTCGCTTACGTACATGAAGTCAGTTAGATCATAAAGTCCGTTAATATCTGGTTTACCAATCCAGTGTACGTGTGAGTTCTAGGCAGAACACTGGCTAAACAGACAGTTCAACTTAAAATAATTGTGTCTGCTACTACAGCAGAATAATTTTGGTGTACACGTATTTCTCTGTGCGACCTGGCATCTTCCAGTAGGCCTAAAGCATATAAAAGGAACCGCAATGTTTTGTCAATTGAAACGAAAACAGAAATTATCAAGAGACTAGGAAAAGGTGAAACTGTGTCTTCATTTGCGAGGATTTTCAATGTTGAGAAAGCTACCGTCTCTGACATCAAAAGTAACAAGGATAAAATTATGAGTTTTGCATCGAAATTGGATAGTGAAAATGGGTCGAAGAAACATAAAACCATGAGAAATGCGAAAGATTTGAAATTGGAAGAGGCTTTGTATATATGGTTTGTGCAAAGAAGAAGCAAAGGGGAACCTATCTCTGGCTCTCTATTGTGTGAAAAGGCACTTCAGTTCAACAGTCAACTTGACGGTCCTCCTGACTTTAAGGCTAGCCAGGGATGGTTAAGAAACTTTAAATCTCGTCATGGCATACGAGAATTGGAGATTCAAGGGGAATCTTCATCTAGCGATGCAACTGCCGCTGAAAATTTTAAAGAAACATTCTTGGCTTTTTTGGAAAAAGAAGGTTATTTACTCGATGATGTGTATAATGCCGATGAGACTGGCTTATACTGGAAATCATTGCCTCAAAAATCACTTGCATCTCAGCGCGAAGCAGCTGCCCCTGGGTTTAAAAAGTGCAAAGAGAGAGTAACAATTTTGGTAGCCGCGAATGCCAGTGGAAGTCATCGTTTACCGGTGCTAATGATCGGCAAAGCAAAAAAACACGTTGTTTAAAGAATGTGACATGTCTCCCATTGTGCTACAAAGCACAGAAGAGTGCTTGGATGAATAGTGAAATATTTCTTGATTGGTATACAAATCAGTTCATCCCAAATGTGAAGAGGTTGAAAGAACAAGAAAAGAAAACTGGAAAAGTAATTCTTCTACTGGACAATGCACCATCTCATCCAGAGACGGATACATTGAATGCAGTTGATGCAAATTTTAAAGTAATTTTTCTGCTTCCCAATGTAACAGCACTGATTCAACCAATGGATCAGGGTGTTATAGCAAAGCTTAAAAAGATGTACAAGAAGGAAGTCCTGCGTCGTTTATTGTTGGCTGAAGATGAAGAAAGTGTGTGGTGGCGTTTTTCAAAAAAAAAGCTTAATCTCAAAGACTGCTGCTATATGTAAGCTGATGCTTGGACCACCCTGTCACAAGATAATCTCAACAAGGCTTGGAATAGATTGCTTGGGAAAAAAGGAGGAAATGAAACTACTGCAGTGGACACAAATGATGATTGTATAAAATGAAGTTGTGGAACTGTTTCAAGCAATGCCCGGATTTTCGGACTGTGACAAAGATGATGCACACATGTGGCTAGAAGATGATAATGATTCTGGTTTTCAGTTTTTGAATGACGAAGAAATTTTGTCTTTTGTGCAAGAAGAAAACCAAATACATGTAGTGACCGATGATGAAGACTCCTCAGAAGTACATGATGTACTTGTAGATTATGAAGAAAACCCAAAACGTCGACCAAGTCCTGAAGAGGCCTTTATAGCACTAGAAACAGCGATGGCTTGGTACGAGCAAGAAGATGACAGCTGTCCTACACAGCTTCTGCTGTTGAAGAGAATGCGGGACTTAGCAGCCAAAAGCAGACTATCCAGTTTGGCGCAAAAGAGGATTCCTCATTATTTTAAATAGTGGGCTACATCGGTGCAAGTACATGTATACGTAAGTTGCGCCTGGTTTTGAATTGTTTGTAATGTTATTTTGAAAACATTTCTCTTTCTTAACAAAAATAATTAATACAAGTAGTACATGCACTGCAGTGTAATGAAAGATTTTGGTGATACAGTGATCTAATACAGTGTGGGTATTATTATTACAGTACAAGTAAATATGTTTTATAGTGTATTTTCCTTGTGATTGTTAATTATTTTTAGAAATATGTGTACATGTACTCGATACATCATGTAATCCAATTATCCGAACATTTGATTATCCGAACGATGCTCGGTCCCATGGGGTTCGGATAAATGGAGTTCTACTGTACTTATAACTGCACTGATTCATCATTGAGTATTGACGAAATACGTATGTATTTCTAATTCATGATAATTGATTTTATGAATATAACTTATTTCACGGGAGTTTTAAACGATAAGTCAAGCTCTCCGCTTGAAGTTTATAATGTAAGTTATAACCGAGTGAATAGTATGAATAAGTATTTTATATGTTGTTTTCTCTTTATTCAGTGAAACTGGGGTAACCCAACTTTACCAGCGTTTTAGTACTGGGAAATATCTGTGAAGAACAAAAACATTTTTTTTCTTAAAGACTTGGGTGTATAAAGTAAAACCTGTCTGGCATTGTGTTGGCATCCAGAACGACAGAGTACTCATTACATGAACTTTAAGATTAAATGAAGTAACGGGCCTATCGCGCCAGAATTAATTCTTCCTGAGAAAAACCTCAAGTACATTTCAGCCTTTGTGGCAAGTAAAATATTACTATCAGCAACATTCCGACGGAGTTCTGACTAGTTGTGGTGTGACCAAATAAAGTCTTATACTGAGAGAAGGCACCGACCTGACATTCGTCGTTACTAAAAACCTAAGCTATTGACTCTGTGCTCGCTGTTAACGTTCGTGCCTGGACAATTTTAATGTGACATAAAAAGATATTTAAAAAAAATAATAATAACCAAGGAAACGTTCCCTGAAGTAGTGAACTCAACCTGACTTTGCGGTACTGGGGTTCCCTTGGCCAAGACTACCACTGGAGATTCTGTATGTGCATGTCCTAAAAATTGTTTTTCCAGAAGTTGCTACCAAAGCTGTAAGTACGAATGCAAGCTAGTGATCACGGCTGACTGAATAAAGTGAATGCAGGACTGAGTGATTCCTTTATTGTTGTATTTTTGGCACCCATTTTGCTGTCTTAAATTTCTTTATGCAAGTTTTTCTTTGTTGCTAACAATATTTTCCGTAGGATAGATTAGAGTATCAAAGTCTGTTCCTACTTTTTTTAAAGGGAAATCTTAGACTATAGCGTATGCATCCGTGACTCTTTTGGGCTATCACTTTTCTTCTAACAGGACTGTGGGCTATACATCGAGGGAAAAGTTTATACCTATGGGTCTATCATTCTTGTAGCAATTCATTGACTTATGACTATTTGTATATGTTTGATGTAATTTTATGTGTTGTGATGGAATTTTATCATGATAATTAAAATTCACTTGAACTTATTCCAGTGTGTCGGTCAGTTCGTTCCCAATTATCTATATTTCCATTGTCATAGTTTCACGTCTGTGTGTCTGTTGTAGTCACTTAGGTGGGTGTATATGTGAGGGATATATATTAATATATATTATACTAGACGGTCTGACAAATCTTAATCTGTTGTAGATGATAGGCTGACTGAGAGAACTCATCTCGAGGGTCAGAGACCGACTCTAATATATTTCCTCCATCTCACTCGTGAAATCTATTTCTATTTTTCCATCTCCCACGGAGCTATCACTTGTTTCTATTGCTATTCAGAAGGGACCAAACCAAGTCTTAATTCACCTATGGCAAATCTACGACACCAGATGCAAAACAACTGTCAATTGATTGGTTGAACCCTAAGGTATTCTTGTGTGCAATTTGAACAATTAACTCATTAAATTTAAAAAAGTTATTGAATGTAAAAATTATGGCTATGTGTGTGCCTTCAATAGCTATGCGTTTCTTGTTTTGAACAGTATATTTGAATGCTATCTATATATCTCAATATATTGGGATTTCGGATTAAACCGTTTGTAACCAACCATGAGACATACCTTACAGCTCTTCCGGAAAATACTGAAACGATTCAAAGTGTACCGTGAACAACAATTTGAATGCCAGTTAAAACAATATGCATTTCATGGTTCTGTGTATTAGAAATATTCACTCCAGCTTTTCGTAAAATATATTTAATTGTACGTTGAGTGAACGTTATTTTGAGCACCCATTATAAGTATCATAGAGAGGCCAATAATCTACCATATTGAGATCTCACAGATGTTTTTCGCAAGTAAACCGTCAAGAAATGGCTTAGAAGTTTAATAATTTAGTTTCATAATTTCTAATACCTTTTTATATATATTTTTATTTTACCTTTAACATTGTGTTTAAATTATAAACAGAGGACGGGATTTATTTTTAACAAATATTTGAAACATCATCACTGGCAGTAATTAAAGAAGAAGAGTTTTCATTGCACATATCAGTTTAGAGCCAAGCTACACATGCCTTACAATTACCTTGAAGCGTTGCCAGTTTACTTTGATTTCAGCTTTTGCCATAAAAATAAACGAACCATAGGAAAGAACAATTTTATGTGCATAACTACTATTATATTTATCTGTCGGAGGGAAGGTATTTGTTTTTAGAATCAGGATGCTTTCCTGTTCAAATATATATCACTCATGATTGATTGATACTGTTGTTATATGGATTATCTCCCCTGGAGATCGAATTTAGCGTATGAATCTGGATTTCGTTAGTCTGTGCCTTGTTGGGCCAGAAAACAGATTGTTCCTGTTTAGGTTTATGCAAGAATGTTTATGGTCCGAGTCTATGTTTACTCTGTGTCTATTTCAGACGATTCGGTCTAATATCGTGATATCTTGGTATGTCTAAGTGGAACTATTTTTCCTTGTACTGTACTTTGGGGTCAGGTGCTTTCGGAGCATGAAGATACGTTAGGGAGTTCTTCGGTGATGAAGGAGCCTGGCGGGATGTCATGTCTTAGACCTGTCCAAAGTTTGTGATCTCTTCGATTTGTTATGGGGACGAAGAAAGTTTCTTCTAGGATTGTTAAATCCATGAGTTCCCCAGTGTTGATTCAGTAACGCCAGGAGAGTGTTTGTGTTTGCTAGTATATTTCGTATGGCAAGGTAAAGAACTGTTCACTGAACTCTTTCATTCCTAGGCTCAGATGGGCAGACGTCGATATGAATTTACCTATGTATATATGTCGGGACGACATGTTTATCTAGCAGCACTGTATATGTTTATATGCAGCAACTATGAGGACAGAATATGCTGATTCTTGTAGAATCATTTATTGTTGATGAACAAAGCTTCGATTGAAGATTTACTATACATCCGTATAGTGAGCGATGCTCAACAGGGAACCAGAAGCCATTTTGGAATCCTATGTATTTTGGGAATCCTATTTATTGTCGATCATCAATCAGAGAACGGGGATGCCCCTTATTATCAGGTGATGATTAAGAGATCACAGTTATAAAGAAAACCCAATACTAGTGGGTTAACATTATCTTCACATAGATTTGCTGTACTTTACCTAAAGGAATCTTCGCTAGAAAAGAGGTCCTGTTTAGGAGTCAAGTTTGAACAGTATTTATTCACTGACATGCTCGGTCAGTAAGGCCTGATGATTGTATTGATAAACAATGGAAATCTAAGTGCTTGTTTACAGATGTTCCATTGCAATGTTATTCAACATGAATGCTAACTTATGATGGTAGACCATTGATCAACAATATGCCATTTATGTCAACCTGTGTTCCTGTAACGATGCTCGTACTGTCCATGTGTACGTCCTATTAAATAATATGAAACGACCACAGTAGTCCAGCCATCCTTGACTTCCACCTGTGATTGGAGTGAGTGACATGTGCACCTGTCGAACTGTCATCCATTCGCGTTTGTTATCATTGATGTCTACACTCACCCATTACATCAGAATATACGCACTTAACAGTACACCTTGTCAGGGCCCCAACAGTCGGTAACCTGACCCATTTACAGAACATTGTGACTGGACGAGCTATTAAAAAAACCAGTGGCACATACTAATCTGGTGCGAGAAACAAAGCTTTATCAGTGTGATGTCCAGTATGACCTTATCAGTGTGGTGGCCAGTTTCCTGGGTCAATCTGCACAGTGGACATGTTGAGAAGTCAGCTACTGAGACCAGACCGTTTCCTGTGGCCTGATACGACACACCAGCAGTACAACTCTACAGTTGAAGACAGCATGACCTGCCCTATCGATCGTATGCAGTAAATAGGTCAGCGCTCGTTAACAGACGGTGTTTACATAGAACAGACAGCGTTACACAGCAGATTTGTTTACAAGAATTAACTGTGTTAGCAAGAAGTGCTATGGAACTGAGAGGTCTTACACGTCAACGGTGGATCTTCTTGTGTTCTGCTACATATTGTTGAACTGTGTAATAGTTAAAACAGAAATATAATTTATTAAAGTGGCAGTTTATTTTGAGTAGAAACTGTACCATAATTCTGTAGAACTGAGCCTTAGTTGCAACACATTTTTCTGCAACATATTACATTGCATTTATATGACATATATATATTTATGTTTAATGTTTACATGTTATAGTGTTGTGTGTATATGTTGTGGGAGGTTGGGTGTGTGACTATTATAAAAGATACCACGTCATAGAGGTTTTATAATAGCGTTCTGTAGGTGCGAATTTTCTTAATTGAAAATTTGCTAGCGACAATCTGTTGCTATTCCTGTTAGTTGTGAAGACGCGTTTTTCTTCGTTGTTTTCGTAATATTTTTTCTGTTCTTTCGTTTAGTTTTGATTTGTTTGTATATTTGTAGGTTTACCCTGTTCTATTATTCAGTTCTATACAATTTTATATTTATACAAGGTGACGTTATTTGTGTTGTTTATTTCATCGCGGTTATCATCACAGGTTCTGTGATTATTTTCTTCAGTTTTCTATTTAATTTAGTTGATTTCTGCAAATGTTTTCATGTTGTCTTTTATAATTGTTTTGATGTGTTCTTGATCGACATACACTATATGAAACATATTTGATCATACACTACTAGCTGTGTAGTGAACGTATGAGTAATAATCAACTGATGATTAATGGCTGTTAATAAAGGTACACAGTTGATTATACAAGACCTTATTTAAAGACTTCTTTCCCACAGAGATTGTGATAAAAAGAGCTGATTATTCAAGCTATTAAGAGCTTGTTTCCTATTTATTTGGAGATAGATTTCATTATTGCTATTTCTGGTATCTAGTCACATATTAGTATACATTATGTCGACTTTAGATTACTTTATTGAGCAAGGGAAATCCCTAGGCAAGACTGGTGATAAGTTGGAGGAGTATGCTACCAGTCAATATGAAAAAGCACAAAAATTAAAAATTGATAAACTGAAAGCTGAAGAGAAAAAACAAAAAAGTGAGGATAGAAGATTGGAATTAGAATTTGAACAAAAGAAATTGCAGCTGCAGGTTGAGGAAAAGAGATTCCAAATGGAAATTGAAAAACAAAACAAAGAAGCTGAACAAAAAAGATTAGAAAGAGAAGCTGAGGCTCAACAAAAAAGATTAGACAGAGAAGCTGGAAATAAAAGATTAGAAGCTGAGGCTGAGCAGAAAAGATTAGACAGAGAAGCTGAGGAGAAAAAAGCAATGAGAGAACATGAACATCAAAAAGAACTTTTAGCATTTGAGTTAGAAAAATTGAAATTGACAAATATGAGTAATGTTAATCAGTCAAATGGTAACAGTGTTAAACCCTTTACTTATAAGGTCAAGGTACCAGCGTTCAATCCTTCCAGTGACGATATTACATTCTGGCTGGATCGTTTTGAACGTTCTTGTCGAGCTCATAATGTGGATAAATCACAATATGCTAACCAGTTATCAGAAAATTTGAAAGGTGATTCTCTGACTAGTTTAAGTTTGGTTGAAGAGGCTGACAAGGATAATTATGATGTTATTAGAGCAGCCTTATTGAAAAAATATCAATTAACAGAGGAAGGTTACCGTATTTTGTTTAAGAAAATGGTACCTGAATCAGGGGTAGAATTCTCAGAATTCATTGCAAGGACACGTCTTACATTTAATCGTTGGATTGAATTGTCCAAAACAGAAAAGACATATGAAGCCCTTATGGACTTGTTGCTCAGAGACAAGATTATGTCAAGTGTTAATAAATCATTCCTTGAATTCCTACATGAGCGTAAACCCAAGACACTAAAATAAATGGAAGAATATTGTACCCAATACGTCACGGCACATCCGGACGTAGCTTTTAGCAATGCTAAGGTTAAAGAAAGTATGGCAGTTGCATCAGCAACACCATACAACCCTAATTATTCACACAAATTTCAGGGACCACAAAACAGGTTTGATAAAAAGGGTAACCATAATAGTTATCAAAACCAAGGTAACCAATCATTTCAGGGTTCTTCTTCGAAGAACTGGAGACGAGCCGACAGCCCTCGATTCAGAGGTGGTCATAATTATAGGAATTTCCGCAGAGGAAGTCATTATAGGAACTATCCAAGTTATCCATCATGGAGACAACAAGACCATAATTATAGAGATACTCATTATAATGAATATGATAATGGTAACCATGAGAATTATGACTCAAACCCAAATAGGGGTTACAATAGAGGAAATAATAATGATTACAGAGGCAATAATAATCGAGGTAGATCACAATACAAAAAACATAAATCTCATTATCAGGCAAACTCTGCACAGCAAGAGTCACATGAAGCCTATAAACAGACCAAAGATAATAATGATGCTAATAATATGGCATGTTCCGCTTTTGATTTTGGGAGAGCATCTCAGTGCCCCCAATGCAAAACATTATTTGAACCAACTACGGTGTCCACTTTAAGTTGTGGCCATCCTCTTCCCGCTCTTCCTGCGTCAGTCGCGCATGATGGAAGAGGTTCTCTTGTCTTACATAGAGGTTTAGTAAATGACAATCCAGTCTCAGTTCTTTTTGATTCTGGATGCACCACAATTGGTGTTAGGCAGTCGCTTGTAGATCCTTCTCGTGCCACTGGAAAAGTAGTCAAATGTGTAACATTTGGCGGCACCTTAGAGAAATACTCTACTGCTATCATTAGGATTGCTACTCCTTTCTTTACAGGAGATGTACACGCATGTCTTCTGCCGAATCCGATCGCTGATCTTATCATCGGTCGTATTCACGGAGTCAAAGAATGCACTCCACAACAAATTTCCGTTTGGGAAAAACAAAATATGCAAACTGCTAATGCTGTAGTCACTAGAGCTCAAGCTCTTAATATGCCTCAAACTTCATCTACTGAAGATAATGAAGTGCATAACCAGGATGATCCCTTGGTAATTTCTCGTGACTCGTTTATAAAACAGCAAGAAGAGGATCCGACTCTAAAGAAATTCTTCACGCTTGCAACAAAAGGTGATCCGAATAAAGATACAAAGCGTAAATCTTGGATTACAATGAAGAATGGCGTACTTGTACGTATGGTGCAAGACTCCGCTAAGTCAAGTCATTCTCAGATTCTTGTGCCCAAGAATTTGAGAGTTAAAATTTTGCAACACGCACACGACTCTCAGTGTGCTGGACATATGGGTTTTTCCCGTACAAAGTCAAGAGTTCTTGCGGCTTTCTTTTGGCCTTTTGTGAACAAAGACATACGGATTTATTGTCAATCTTGTATAGTATGTCAAGAAGTCAAATCCAAAGGTCCACGCCATGCTGCACTATTCAGGCTGCAGACATTCCTATTCGACCATTTCAGAAAATGGCGATAGACATCATTGGTCCATTTAAGATCAAATCTGCTAGAGGACATCAGTTTATCTTAACGTGTGTGGACATGTGCACACGTTGGCCAGAGGCTATTCCTCTGAAGAGCATTACTACTGCTGACATTGCAGATGCTCTTTGGCTTATATTTTCTCGTCTGGGATTCCCCGGAGAAATATTATCAGACCATGGCACCCAACTAATATCGGATACCATGTCTCAAGTGATGTCGACTCTGCAGATAGAGAGATCTTTGAGTAGTATCTATCATCCTATGTCCAATGGGATGGTCGAACGGCTAAATAGAACACTCAAAAACTTGCTAGGGAAGATAACTGAGGATCATCCTCAAGATTGGGACAGGGTTTTACCCGCGGCCCTCTTCGCTTACAGAGAGGTCCCCAATGAACATACAGGATTTTCTCCCTTTGAACTTGTCTTTGGCGCGCGACCGCGCGGCCCTATGTCTTTGCTTCATGATCTCATAACCGCTGATAATATTACCGATGACACGAAATCTTCTTACGAATATGTCATCGCGCTGAGACAAAAAATTATCGAAGCATGCAAATTGGCAACTTCTTCTTCTGAATTTGCTAAGCAGAAAGCAAGACAATTTGCCAATAAGAAAAGAACCTTACGACAACTTTGTCCTGGTGACAAAGCATTTGTTTTGTTACCTTGTAGGGAAAACAGACTTCTTATTTCTTGGAAAGGTCCGTACGATATAATCTCGAAAATTTCCGATGTTGACTACATTGTCGATATTGATGGAAAGCATAAAACCTTCCACATCAATATGCTTACGGAATTCCATGAACGTCCGGATTATTTACAGCCTATTTTCCAGGCAACGGACGATTCACCAGTCCAACATGGTCATTACTCATCACTGTCTGTAATACAGGATGAGGAAACAAGTTTTTCGGATGTTAATCTTCCGCTTCCGATGATTCCACTTCATTTTTGTGAATCATGGAAAAATGTTACTGTCTCTCCTGATTTATCTCTAGGAGAACAGCGACAAGTTTCGGCTATGTTACAAACATTTCAGGATGTCCTTACTGACATCCCTGGACAAACTCATGTTATTGAACATGACATTCTTCTAACTGACCATAATCCTATAAGGGTCAGACCTTATCCTATCCCTATACATTTTCAAGCACAGGTTGAGATGGAGTTGGATGAGATGATAGATTTAAAAATAATTGAACCATCCACTTCTGCCTATTCTTCGCCGATGGTTATTGTTCGGAAAAAAGACAATAACATACGTCTTTGCATTGACTATCGCAAATTGAATCAAGTTACGAAGTTCGATGCTGAACCTATGCCTTTACTAGAAGAGCTACTTACTAGGCTTTCTAAATCTCATTTTTTCACTAAACTAGATTTGTCTAAAGGATATTGGCAAGTTCCTTTATCTGAACGCGCCAAACCAATTACGGCTTTTTCTACACCTAGAGGCCTTTTTCAATGGAATTTCATGCCTTTCGGCCTTATGAACGCACCAGCTACATTCGTACGCATGATGCGTCGAATTCTATCTTATTGGTCAGATGTCATCGCGTATCTAGACGACATCTGTCTTTTCAGCGATACTTGGGAAGATCACTATTCGGGATTAGTTGAATTACTGTCTACTCTACGCGAGTATAACCTGACAGCGAAACCCTCTAAAGCCTGCATTGGTTTTAGCGAAATTTCTTTCCTAGGCTATCGAGTGGGTCATGGTTTCCTAAAGACAGAGGACCATAATATCACTAAGATACTTAACATTTCTATTCCTAAGACTAAAAAGCAAGTGCGAAGTTTCTTAGGTCTTATTCAATTTTATGGAAGATTCATTCCGAATCTATCCTCTATCATGGCACCTCTTTCTACACTTCTAAAAAAAGGGTCGCCTAATATGGTCCACTGGTCACAAGAATGCCAATCCTCTTTGGATAAGATTAAAAATTTGTTTTCAACACCACCTATTTTAGTGTTACCTACTACAGATAAGACATTTGTTCTTCGTAGTGACGCTTCATCCACTGGGATTGGAGCGGCACTAATGCAAGAGTACTCTGGAACTCTGCATCCTGTAATGTATATCTCCAGAAAACTTAATGCTGCAGAAAGGAATTATTCGGTTTTAGACCGTGAACTATTGGCTATGGTATGGTCAATTCTCAAATTACAAAGATTCCTTCTAGGCGCACATTTCATAGTACAAACCGATCAGAAAGCTCTTACAGCTATACAGAGTAAAAATTTGAAGAGCACGAGGTCTACTCGATATGCAATTGCTCTTCAACCTTTTCATTTTTCGGTACGAGCTATCCGTGGATCAGATAATGTGATGGCAGACATTTTGTCTAGATGCCCACATGATTCCACCTAACTGTTGGGTCTTGGACTTCTTAATACATCCAACTCTACAACAGTTTTTCTTTTCTATATTAAGATAGATACACATGGTAATTTGTAATATAGTGATTGCATCACTGCTATGACTACGTTCATTGATATATGTTCACCGCTACTCTTTAATGATTTTTCTTATTTGTCAATCATGTACTTATAATGCTTAAATGTGAAATTGTTATATGCATTGTGTCATTGCCAGCATTGTAGTATACGTTGGTGGCACCTCCCTGGAAACATTTATGCTTTTGAGAAATGCTTTCTCTGAGATGTTGAGATGTATTCTCACATGTCGCCCTATGCTTCGACTTTACCTTAATTTGAAATTATAAATTGCTCTTATTAGTCATCTGCGCATTATTAGTGCGTGGTGAGCCTATTGTATGTTGCTCTCGGATGAAAAAAAAAAAATTTCATTTTTTCCCCGGGGTTGCGGTAGTCTGTTACAAACAGATTACTAGTATATATATATATATATATATATATATATATATATATATATATATATATATATATATATATATATATATATATATATATATATATATATATATATATATATATATATATATATATATACAATGTATATATTTATTATTATATTAATCTGTCGGAGGGAAGGTATTTGTTTTTAGAATCAGGATGCTTTCCTGTTCAAAGATATATCACTCATGATTGATTGATACTGTTGTTATATGGATTATCTCCCCTGGAGATCGAATTTGGCGTATGAATCTGGATTTCGTTAGTCTGTGCCTTGTTGGGCCAGAAAACAGATTGTTCCTGTTTAGGTTTATGCAAGAATGTTTATGGTCCGAGTCTATGTTTACTCTGTGTCTATTTCTTACGATTCGGTCTAATATCGTGATATCTTGGTATGTCTAAGTGGAACTATTTTTCCTTGTACTGTACTTTGGGGTCAGGTGCTTTCGGAGCATGAAGATACGTTAGGGAGTTCTTCGGTGATGAAGGAGCCTGGCGGGATGTCATGTCTTAGACCTGTCCAAAGTTTGTGATCTCTTCGATTTGTTAAGGTGACGAAGATAGTTTCTTCTAGGATTGTTAAATCCATGAGTTCCCCAGTGTTGATTCAGTAAAACCAGGAGAGTGTTTGTGTTTGCTAGTATATTTCCTATGGCAAGGTAAAGAACTGTTCACTGAACTCTTTCATTCCTAGGCTCAGATGGGCAGACGTCTATATGAATTTACCTATGTCGGGACGACATGTTATCTAGCAGCACTGTATATGTTTATATGCAGCAATTATGAGGACAGAATATGCTGATTCTTGTAGAATCATTTATTGT
This sequence comes from Oreohelix idahoensis, assembly GCA_024509875.1. Lineage (NCBI taxonomy): Eukaryota > Metazoa > Mollusca > Gastropoda > Stylommatophora > Oreohelicidae > Oreohelix > Oreohelix idahoensis. The sequence continues at coordinate 69,240 of JAMPIV010021405.1, forward strand.
TGATGAACAAAGCTTCGATTGAAGATTTGCTATACATCCGTATAGTGAGCGATGCTCAACAGGGAACCAGAAGCCATTTTGGAATTCTATTTATTTTGGAATCCTATTTATTGTCGATCATCAATCAGAGAACGGGGATGCCCCCTTATTATCAGGTGATGATTAAGAGATCACAGTTATAAAGAAAACCCAATACTAGTGGGTTAACATTATCGTCACATAGATTTGCTGTACTTTACCTCAAGGAATCTTCGCTAGAAAAGAGGTCCTGTTTAGGAGTCAAGTTTGAACAGTATTTATTAACTGACATGCTCGGTCAGTAAGGCCTGATGATTGCATTCATAAACAGTGGAAATCTAAGTGCTTGTTTACAGATGTTCCATTGCAATGTTATTCAACATGAATGCTAACTTATGATGGTAGACCATTGATCAACAATATGCCATTTATGTCAACCTGTGTTCCTGTAACGATGCTCGTACTGTCCATGTGTACGTCCTGTTAAATAATATGAAACGACCACAGTAGTCCAGCCATCCTTGACTTCCACCTGTGATTGGAGTGAGTGACCTGTGCACCTGTCGAACTGTCATCCATTCGCGTTTGTTATCATTGATGTCTACACTCACCCATTACATCAGAATATACGCACTTAACAGTACACCTTGTCAGGGCCCCAACAGTCGGTAACCTGACCCATTTACAGAACATTGTGACTGGACAAGCTTTATCAATGTGGTGGCACTGTAACAACTACTACTAGACCTTATCAGTGTGATGTCCAGTATGACCTTATCAGGTAGCCGTAGGGTAGAAACATTAATTTTTCTTATAAATAACTTTACATTTTGCCTGTATATGTTCCTTGGTAAGACTATGTCGTAAACCTAAAATATTGGGATATCAAGAATATATAGCATTCCTACGTGTGACGATTTGTAAAAAAAACAAAACACAAAATTGGAAATTTATCGAACCTCATTTGGAAGCAAAACATCTATAAAAGTAAAACAAACTGAGAGTGCAAAACTAAAATAGATTCAGGACAAGGCGTACGATGTTAGGAAACACTCTGTAAAGTGTCAGAGCATTCCAACAATTCATTCTGGAGATATGGCATCTCAAAATATACCTGTCATGCTGAAAAAAGAGAAACTGAGAAAAAAGAAGGAAAAAGGAGAAAAATATGTTAACGAAACACTAAACTGTGCTCTTACTTCATTTTAATAACCTCCTAGAGTATATATATATATATACATATAACGTTTATACGATCACTTGGCCAAGGTCATGCTCTGAATATGTGCGAAGCAACACAGAATCACTAACTCCATCACAAAATCTTCTGACAAAGCCAAAGCAAGAAGAAAGACTTTGAGAGCCATCAGAGAGGGGTTTACTGACAAGGCAGAAGAAAATGAAAGCAGATATATATATATATCTCCTGTTCAAAAAAAGAAACGCAACATTATTGCAGTGGTAAAGGACACCAAATTCAATCTTGTACCAAAGTTTAATTTTACGGAATTAATGTTTCAATCTTTTCATAAAGAAACTTTTAGACTTTAGCAATGAAATGGTGTTCATTAAATTTGGTTTGGACTTTTATTCTTTGCGACTGAGGCCTCCGTTTTAGTAAGGTGTATGGCCTCCTCTGGCCTCTATCAAAGAACGACATCTCCTTGACATGGATCCGATTAGCCGTTGGATCTGTTGTTGTGGGATGGTTGTCCATTCTTCCCGCAGTGCAAGAGACAACTGTCGGAGATTGGCTGGAGCCACGTCTCGCTGGCGGAGTCCGTCTGTCGAGTTCATCCCATAAATGTTCTATGGGGTTCATGTCTCATGACATGGCTGGCCACGGAATGGTCTGGACGTTGTTGTCAGCGAGGAACTGGGTGGGAGGGTGGTGCCACATGAGGTCGAGCGTTATCCTGCTGAAAAATCGACCCTCGTGCAGCCAGAAGTGGAAGGACGTGAGGACGAAGAATTTTAGCGAATTATCGTTGGGCATTCAGGCGTCCTTCAATTTTCACCAGGTCTCTTCTTCCCATGAAGTTGATCGCCCCCACATCAGTACACCTCCACCACCATGTGGAGGAGCCTCATCAATGCTGTTCTGGGAGTAGCGCTCATAGACTCTGCGGTAAACTCTTCTCCGTCTATCGAGTCGCTAGAGCACAAAAATGATTCATCACTAAACCAAACCCGTCTAGAGTCATTTCCAACTGTCCATTGACGATGCTGGTTCGCCCACTGCAGTCGGTTCTGGCGATGCCGGTCCGTAAGAACAGGACCTCTGTAGGGTCTTCTAGCCCAAAAACCAGAGTCGTGCAGCCGGTTCCTGACCGCTTGATCTGAAATTCGACGAGCTGCTGACATTGACTGGACTGTGGAGGTCGCAGATGGAAGTCGATTCCTGAGGTGACGCAGCCGTATGAAGCGGTCTTCGGCAGGAGTTGTGACTCTGGGTCTTCCACTGCGCGGCAGGTCTGCCACTGAGCCAGTTTCTTGAAATCGCCTCCAAAGGCGACTAATGGTTCTTCTAACCACATTAAATTGTCTGGCCACTACACGTTGTGACTGTGCAGTCTGTAAACGTCCAATGATGATGAGTCGTTGTTCTGTAGTGATATGAGCCATACTTGCGCATTGAATTTTCAACTGAATTTATTCGAGGAGCGTCAATCTTCTATAGGCATTCAATAATATGGTCAGAGAGTTTTGTGTTCAGTATGTTTCACGGAAGATCTGCTTACTCGTAGCAAGCAAGAGGACATGCACACCATCATAGCTGGCAGACGCTGGAGCTGGGTTGGCCATGTCCTCAGAAGAGACCCCGATGCCATCACAAGAACAGCTATGCTTTGGACCCCTGAAGGAAAACGAAAGAGAGGCCGAGCAAAAACAACCTGGCGGAGGACTGTGGAGGCTGAGATGCAAAGAATGAACCAGAGTTGGGGCACTGTACGAAGGATGGCCACCGACCGAGCAAAGTGGAATCAATTTGTTGTTGCCCTACAAGACGCCACTAGGCGTGATGGCCACTGACTGCTTTGACGGTCGGCGGCTAAGGATCAGAGAAGAAGAAAGATGTTTCTCGGGATTCTCATGAACCTGTCACGAGTTATTGTCAAAAATGTTGTTTTGACCTTGACCTCTTGCATGACCTCACGAATCGTAAGGTGAGTACAATTCAGGTAACCACGAGAAGTTAATGACCAGCTGGACACAGTCGATAGGTGACTGATGTCCAATCAGCGAATATCTTTTATAAAAGTAGCACAAAAAAAGTTGCGTTTCTTTTTTTGAACAGTATATATATATATATATATATATATATATATATATATATATATATATATATATATATATATATATATATATATATATATATATATATATATATATATATACTGTTCAAAAAAAGATATATATATCTGCTTTCATTTTCTTCTGCCTTGTCAGTAAACCCCTCTCTGATGGCTCTCAAAGTCTTTCTTCTTGCTTTGGCTTTGTCAGAAGATTTTGTGATGGAGTTAGTGATTCTGTGTTGCTTCGCACATATTCAGAGCATGACCTTGGCCAAGTGATCGTATAAACGTTATATGTATATATATATATATATATACTCTAGGAGGTTATTAAAATGAATTAAGAGCACAGTTTAGTGTTTCGTTAACATATTTTTCTCCTTTTTCCTTCTTTTTTCTCAGTTTCTCTTTTTTCAGCATGACAGGTATATTTTGAGATGCCATATCTTTCTTCTTGCTTTGGCTTTGTCAGAAGATTTTGTGATGGAGTTAGTGATTCTGTGTTGCTTCGCACATATTCAGAGCATGACCTTGGCCAAGTGATCGTATAAACGTTATCATCCTTATATTAATTTCCTTGTTCTTTTTTGTGTTTTTCCGTTTCCTTATATATTTTCTGCATCTCTTGATGTTTTGAAAGATTTTTCCCTCGAGCAGTTGCTACATTTGACACCGATTGTGTGACAGAAACCCTGCTTTGAATACTTTGATTCTTCATTGAGCCTACAGGACATCATAAATTTACAACATTCTACACATCTCGTGCCTTATGTTATGAAGTTATTCAAGTGCTCCATGCTCTTGAGAATAAAGGCATCATTTGTTTGTCCATCTTTTTCATGGGTTGAGAAGGTACGTTTCATCAATTTCTTCAAAGATGATGGTGCAACTTCATTATCAATAACAGGTGCTTCATTATGATTTTTTATTTGCTTCCATTAATACCTGTGTGCTGATTCCAAGAAATTTGCGTTTTCTCGACTTTCTATTCTTTCTTTTTGTCACCCATAGTGTTCTTGCTAAATTGATGTATGCAACTTTCCACAATAAAGTAACTTTTTCACTCAAACATGTTGAACATGAATGATTGAGCAAGATAGAATTGATATTTCAATGCAAAAGTTGATAGAAAAAGTAAGGGAACACAGACTTTAGGGAGAATAATGTGCCTTCCCATAAATGGTTCTCTGGTGTGTGTGTGTGTTTTTTTTTTTTTGGTACAGAAGAGTTATGGAATGATTATAAATTCACCTTTTTAGTGTGGGAATCATAATGTTTTCAGAAAGTGGTTAGTAACCAGGGGTAAACAATGCGTTGTCAATGAAAATTAATATCACCTCCTGGTCACTTATCCTTTAAAAAGTAAATAAATATGCATCACTGGACAATTTAAACCTATGTATTGTGAAGAGATATGGTTTGGCTTAATAAAAACATTAAAAAAAAAAGAATCTGAAGTTTTCAGCAAATTTAATGAAATTCTCCCCTGCGGCTTACTTTAAAGTACAGATTTAGGACACGGACTATTTAGTCAAATATGTTAAAGATAACCTTAGATTTACAAACAATGTAGTGACTAAAGAGCTGTAAAGTAATTAGTCAAGTTTCACTCTGTTTACCAGTTCCCACTTCTCTGTCTTTTAAATGTACTGCAGATGCAGACAATTTTAGATATTGGCTTTAATTAATCTTCTGTCATTGTTTTGACGGCATAGTTGCTCGTGTATACTGTCATGCACCACCTGTCCCTCACCCGAAGGAAAAAATAATAAAATGCGAAAATAAAATCTGGACAGAAATAGGCTCATTATTCTATTTCGTGTCTTTTGCGTGATAATTTAAAACGCACGCAGAATTGTTTATTAAAATATAACCTACATATTTGGACAAATGCACCGCAACAAATCGGACTGACGTAGTGCATTGGTTGAGTGAATGCACGTACCAACCCAAACGAGACTAAACTCCATAATAATTTATTCTTTAAAGTAAGTGACGTACGTTATTCACGAAATAATGAGAGATAATATTGACAATTATGATATCAGAAATGATACATATGGCTATGTGTATTTCTTTTTTTTCAGACAACCAGAGAAGCAGAATTAGATCACCCGGTATGAACACTTCAATTTTCTGCAGTTTACTACCTTCAGCATATGTGAAATGCACATATCGTGTACTATCTATCTATCTATCTATCTATCTATCTATCTATCTATCTATCTATCTATCTATCTATCTATCTATCTATCTATCTATCTATCTATCTATCTATCTATCTATCTATCTATCTATCTATCTATCTATCTATCTATCTATCTATCTATCTATCTATCTATCTATCTATCTATCCATCCATCCATCCATCCATCCATCCATCCATCCATCCATCCATCCATCCATCCGTCTGTCTGTCTGTCTGTCTGTCTGTCTGTCTGTCTGTCTGTCTGTCTATCTATCTATCTATCTATCTATCTATCTATCTATCTATCTATCTATCTATCTATCTATCTATCTATCTATCTATCTATCTATCTATCTATCTATCTATCTATCTATCTATCTATCTGTCTATCTATCTATCTATCTATCTATCTATCTATCTATCTATCTATCTATCTATCTATCTATCTATCTATCTATCTATCTATCTATCTAAAGTCCTCTGTGCAAGAGAAGCAGAGGCAGACCAAAAACACTTGGAGAATGTCACGGGTTGTCTCCACTTAGCTCTGCATTAGTGGTCCACCAGTAGCCAAAACTGAAGAGTATCTAATATGGGTCTTCAAAGGTGTCTACTTTCGCACAAGATTACTCTTGACAGAGCTGTAGATAGAAGGATAATGATGCTTCTATCTGAAGGAAGTGATCACCTTCTATCTCTATGATAGAAGTCAAGAACAATGCTGCTTAGGGCAGAGCACTATTAACTTATATCTGATTTGTCGCCTAATGTGAAGAATTAAGCAATGGTTTTAGCCCGTTCAAGCCCCAGCTGGTGTAAATCCAGCGAAATTCCTCTTTATAAGTACTTGCTCCATAGATGTTAATATGTGTTTAGATGTATACACCGTGAGGCTAAGAAACCCATGACCTTTAACTATTTTTAAAACTCGGCCGAAAATGACCCGATTATTATGAAATTTGATATAAATGTGAGAAAATGTTTACATACATTTTGCTTATTTCAGTTGGTGCTCAAAATGTCCGCCGCCAGCTGCAGTGTCGTAAATATTGATGGGTATTAAGATTTATTTGGTCCCGTCTGAGTAGAACCGACAAAGTGGTAACTAAGTGAGAATTAAGGTATAAGAAATAGATTTCACGAGTAAATAGTTTAAGGGTAGAATCTGTCACTGGATTGAGAAGATACTCTAATCCAGCCTATCTTTACGACTGTAGTTTGTTTCAGACAATCCTACTCTCCATACAGATAATATAGATATGTTTAACTACAAACGTACACGCACAGTTTTGTGACAACAAGACGCACAAAAGTGAAAAACTATGGTAAATGGAGTATGGGTATGGGCTGAACTGACCAACACAATTAATTAAGTTTTGTTTAGTTTATTATCATTTAAACTCTCACAACATCAAACATGTAGAAATCAATAAAATCATAGGTTGCAGAATTATGAAAATGACCCCCTAAGTGTCCTACCCTCTTTTTGAGAAAAGATCCCGCAAGAAAGTTAATAACCCCAAAAGGTCAAAGATTAACACTAGGGTATAGAAATGCACGATAAAGTAAAGAACGGAGTTCCTAATTAATCTATACTGTAAAATAACAGTATTAGCGAACAAAAAGAAAAGAAGTGGGTACAAGGATTATACAAACAGAAATATTCACTCCTCTTCCTCGCACTCTGTCAATCTATGACCACATACGATCTCGCTTACCTACTAGTTGGTTAAAAACATCTTGAACATAACCATCAGTGCACATGTAACAAAATCCAGTGTTGTGCTTCTCCGAAGTGAGCACCAGTTCCTCCACGAATAATTAATTCTCTTAATGGGGAACGCCTACTTTGGTGGTGATTATTGGATATGATAATGTCACGTCAGATAGTTCAGGTAGCAAAATATTTACCACGATCTACTGTTCACAGTGGACAGTAGTTAGTACTTCCAATAGTTAAAGGAAATGTCTGGTGGGTAAACTGTTAGAAAAAGATAAAAATGAAGGTATCTCCTATCGGCTTTTCTCTCTCTGGGGGTTGAGTGCCGATTATGAAAACCACGTATTCTTTCTGGATAAATCCACTTGACAACACAATGGTCAAGAGTCGGCAACAATGTTATGTATAGATATTTGGCCACAGCGGGCTGATAGAATTGAATGAAAAATCTGGGTATTTGGTATCTCTAGTTATAATTAATTCTCAATATTTATAAGTGTGGACTCTCTCTCTGGATGAAGCAAGAGGACCGCACAGGTCAACATTGAAGACCCGATAAATATTAAGAATTGTTACTGGTTGTATTTAGACCGTTGGCAGGCTGGTTTGTGATCAGTACTAGATTTAGGAGAAAACAAAACATTTAATCACAATATCAATATCCTATCCTATCACGCACAAGGTAAGATCTCTTATCCACTCCGTCATTTAATAAAATTAAAAGCACACGTGTTTCAGCCTATTTATCACGCTTCGCTCACCTGTTACGGGACGGGTTTAAGGTATGCGCTTCTTGCCCTCCCGCCCCGGTAAAACTCTCAGCGCACAATATCAGTGTTAATTTAATTATGACTACTTACAAATATCGCTTGTCATTACTAGCTATTTGTTTCGCCAGATGATATTACACTAGTCACTTACACAATTACACGTAATGAATTAGATATAAATTGTTATATTCCGTCAATAGTCAGTCGCCTAGTGTATTTATTAGTCAATTAAAACATATCTTTCTAGGTAAGAGCGGGTGATTAAATCTACATTACACTGAAAAAATTTAGCTATGCGTTATTTACTACGCTAGTATTAGCACATAGAAAATCCCAGTGAATTATAATGAAAGGTGAGTCTACAGTCAGTGATTTTCATGGTTTCGCGTAGCAAAAATTATAAACCTTAGACGGGGAAGCAAAGGTGGACGGGTCACTGTTGCACTATTTATATATATATATATATATATATATATATATATATATAATATATATATATATATATATAATATATATATATATATATATATATATATATATAAATAAATAAATATATATATATATACAGTAGAACTCCATTTATCCGAACCCCATGGGACCGAGCATCGTTCGGATAATCAAATGTTCGGATAATTGGATTACATAATGTATCGAGTACATGTACACATATTTCTAAAAAATAATTAACCATCACAAGGAAAATACACTATAAAACATATTTACTTGTACTGTAATAATAATACCCACACTGTATTAGATCACTGTATCACCAAAATCTTTTATTACACTGCAGTGCATGTACTACTTGTATTAATTATTTTTGTTAAGAAAGAGAAATGTTTTCAAAATAACATTACACACGATTCAAAACCAGGCGCAACTTACGTATACATGTACTTGCACAGATGTAGCCCACTATTTAAAATAATGAGGAATCCTCTTTTGCACCAAACTGGATAGTCTCCTTTTGGCTGCTAAGTCCCGCATTCTCTTCAACAGCAGAAGCTGTGTAGGACAGCTGTCATCTTCTTGCTCGTACCAAGCCATCGCTGTTTCTAGTGCTATAAAGGCCTCTTCAGGACTTGGTCGACGTTTTGGTTTTTCTTCATAATCTACAAGTACATCGTGTACTTCTGAGGAGTCTTCATCATCGGTCACTACATGTATTTGGTTTTCTTCTTGCACAAAAGACAAAATTTCTTCGTCATTCAAAAACTGAAAACCAGAATCATTATCATCTTCTAGCCACATGTGTGCATCATCTTTGTCACAGTCCGAAAATCCGGGCATTGCTTGAAACAGTTCCACAACTTCATTTATACAATCATCATTTGTGTCCACTGCAGTAGTTTCATTTCCTCCTTTTTTCCCAAGCAATCTACTCCAAGCCTTGTTGAGATTATCTTGTGACAGTGTGGTCCAAGCATCAGCTAACATATAGCAGCAGTCTTTGAGATTAAGCTTTTTTTTGGAAAACGCCACCACACTTTCTTCATCTTCAGCCAACAATAAACGACGCAGGACTTCCTTCTTGTACATCTTTTTAAGCTTTGCTATAACACCCTGATCCATTGGTTGAATCAGTGCTGTTACATTGGGAGGCAGAAAAATTACTTTAAAATTTGCATCAACTGCATTCAATGTATCCGTCTCTGGATGAGATGGTGCATTGTCCAGTAGAAGAATTACTTTTCCAGTTTTCTTTTCTTGTTCTCTCAACCTCTTCACATTTGGGATGAACTGATTTGTATACCAATCAAGAAATATTTCACTATTCATCCAAGCACTCTTCTGTGCTTTGTAACACAATGGGAGACATGTCACATTCTTTAAACAACGTGGTTTTTTGGCTTTGCCGATCATTAGCACCGGTAAACGATGACTTCCACTGGCATTCGCGGCTACCAAAATTGTTACTCTCTCTTTGCACTTTTTAAACCCAGGGGCAGCTGCTTCGCGCTGAGATGCAAGTGATTTTTGAGGCAATGATTTCCAGTATAAGCCAGTCTCATCGGCATTATACACATCATCGAGTGAATAACCTTCTTCTTCCAAAAAAGCCAAGAAAGTTTCTTTAAAATTTTTAGCGGCAGTTGCATCGCTAGATAAAGATTCCCCTTGAATCTCCAATTCTCGTATGCCATGACGAGATTTAAAGTTTCTTAACCATCCCTGGCTAGCCTTAAAGTCAGGAGGACCGTCAAGTTGATTGTTGAACTGAAGTGCCTTTTCACACAACAGAGAACCAGAGATAGGTTCCCCTTTGCTTCTTCTTTGCACAAACCATATATACAAAGCCTCTTCCAAGTTCACATCTTTCGCATTTCTCATGGTTTTACGTTTCTTCGACCCATTTTCACTATCAAATTTCGATGCAAAACTCATAATTTTATCCTTGTTACTTTTGATGTCAGAGACGGTAGCTTTCCCAACATTGAAAATCCTCGCAAGTGAAGACACAGTTTCACCTTGTCCTAGTCTCTTGATAATTTCTGTTTTCGTTTCAATTGACAAAACATTGCGGTTCCTTTTATATGCTTTAGGCCTACTGGAAGGTGCCATATCGCACAGAGAAATACTTGTACACCAAAATTATTCTGCTGTAGTAGCAGACACAATTATTTTAAGTTGAACTGTCTGTTTAGCCAGTGTTCTACCTAGAACGCACACGTACTTTGGATTGGTAAACCAGATATTAACTGACTTTATGATCTAACTGACTTCCTGTACGTAAGCGACCGACCATTAGCCATCCCATTCTCTACAAATTGTTCGCACACATTTGAAGTTTGCCGCATCAAAAGATTCAGAATTTTAGTCTAACGTGACTGTGGCATCTGATTTTTTTTTTTTTTTTTCTGGAAAAAGTGTTCGGATAATTGGATGTTCGGATAATTGGGGTTCGGATAAATGGAGTTCTACTGTATATATATATACATATACATATACACATACACATACACATACACATACACATACACATACACATACACATACACATACACATACACATATATATATATATATATATATATATATATATATATATATATATATATATATATATATATATATATATATATATATATATATAATATATATATATATATATATATATATGTGACATGCAGCACATGGTCGAAGTCGGGTGTGCCACTTTCTCACTGACGCGTCAATTGTGTCCTGTTCTAGCCCATCCCATGTCTGCTTTATTCGCTCTCCTAGCTCATCCACGTCGCCACTTTTCTTTCGTTATACATTCTCGTGCAAAACGCACCAAATCCCATAGTCCATGAGGTTAACATCTGGACTATTTGATGGCCAAAAATTTGGTTCGATCAACTCAGGTGTCTCCTGAGCGTGCAGCGCGACTGTATCCCTAGCACATTTCCCTCATGTCAGGATGAAGACACTTCATCAACAATTCGTTGCCGTAATAATCGCCATCTATCTTGATACCAAGTTGAACAAAATGAATTCCAGTGCGGCCCAGTGATGAGACACCAACAGAAACTATTACTGATTTGCTGAACGTTGGTTTTGCACGCAGCAACCGATTAGCATATATACTAGCCGCCATTAAAAACGCATCGCATTAGTTTATGAACCGCAACTCGTTGTGCTAAATTTGAAAATACATGAAACCACTGATTTTACATTTCTGATCCATTTACTAACCCAAATTTGTTGTATTGTTAAACGTGAGACAATTCAGAACCGGCTCCTAAGCAGTTGTCAACCCTAGGTGTAAAAACAAAAGTCGCACTCACTGTCATTCAGTCACAGCCATCATTAATACCGTGTATGACCCCCTACAGCATCAATACAGGCTTGGCATCGGCGTCTTTGTCGTTGCTGTTTGGAAGCGATTGCGCAGATGTAACTGTCGTGAAATATTCTAATCCATATATATAAATTATCAGGTAAATGTAAAGTCTAACAAATAACTTCAATAAAAGGAAAGAAGAATGGTAAAGAACAGTGCTGTCACAATGACTGTACTCGAAATCCCCCTTGTTTTCTAATTCTTCTGCAAATTGTAACGTTTCACGTTGATAGTAAAAGCCTTCTGCAGCATACACGCGTTTCCCCAACACAATAAAATGTGTACTCCATTTCTAAGAAAAACCTTGAGATACGCAAGATGACCTAGATTTAAAATTCCATTCATGTCATTTTATACACTTCTTCTTCTTCTTCCGTCCTTAGCCAACGACCGGCAAAGCAGTCAGTAGTGGCCATTACGCCTAGTGGCGTCTTAAGGGCAACAGCAAATAGATTTTCTTTGCCGTTGTTCCCATCACGCCTAATGGCGTCTTTAGGGCAACGACAAATCAATCCGTTATTTTATACACTACGTTACCAAAAAACGAAAGACAGATGGACTAAAGATAGAAAGAAATGGAGAGGCTGAAAGCAGGAACGCATGCAACACTAAACACGCGTCTCGCTATACAATTACTACCATCACGCGTGTAAGGCCACAAGCACTAGCTTTTTTCAAATCGACAGTGAAAAAAAAACACTACACACATGAGAGTTAGTTTTTAAAAACTCACAAAACGCTTACTAGGAAACATGACATTATACTGGTTTACGTTTGAAAACATTACAGTACCCAGACACCACATCGTATTCGAAGTAAACAGGAGGTAGAAGAAAATGCATATTTTGAACGCAGCCACTTAGCTCCTTTAAATTTGTATATTTGGGTTCCTTAGGACTTGCTACAAAGAATATGTTAAACGTTACGCAAATAGGCTAGGAATTACCAAATTATAGCCAAAAGAAATAGTGAGGGATGTCAGACAACACCCAAATCAGAATCGCTCAGTGGCAGATTTTCACCCCACCATTGTACGGGAAATGGGTCTCCATGTTAAATCCGATTTGATTGGAGCGCAATAAATGTAAGGCTAAACACGATTAGTCGGGCTATAAATACTATCTTTTGTTGTCAGGGGAAACGGGAGTAGGAGTACTTTTTTTCAAACGATTGGGTAAACATGGCACGATTGGTTAAACCCGCGAATATAGTCAATCAGAGGCGTCAGGTCACCACCACATGTTCAAATAAACTTACTACAGAACCAGTGCGTTGAGCACCAGTGCATATTTTTCTAAATAAAAGCCTGGGACATCGGCAGATCGAAATTGTGCTATATTCATTGCCAGTCAACGTAACTGTGTATTATTCCATGAATTGTGGGACCGTGGTCCAAAAGTTATTGAGCAGCACCTGGTCTGAGCTTTGCTGAACCTAGAGGCTGACAGCATACTCCTGGGTCCAGATAGTGACCAGTGAGGTGTCTCCAGAACACAGGGAGGCTATCGAGCAGAGGAGTCTTTTCCTGCCGCCATCACGAAAGATAAGCCTATGTGGCCAGAGGAGCTCAACATTATGGCCCCCCTCAAAATCTGACTTTATAATAAACCAGAGGGGAAATACAGTGTTTAAATTGATAGGGACTGTGAACTTTTCCCCATACTACTTACAAGATAAACAAACACTTGAAGTCATGATGACAAATAACAACATAGCTTGAAAAAACAAAACCAGTATTACCTCATATTACTACTACAAAACTGACACACATAGGATAATATTAATAAAATATGTCACTACAAGTTTCATATTGATAAATCCTGTACATATAAATTGTAATTAAAATTGATTGTGATTCCTGGTTCACTTTGTAGTTGAATCATGACATATATGTTAATGAAAGTACTTAATACATATTGATATTTGAAAATTTACCAGTGACTCATTTAAGATAGTCTTATAGAATGTTACATGTGTGTGAGGTCACAGTGTTGTCAAGTGTGGTGGAATAAATTAAATTGTTTATCTGTCTGTTGTTGTTGTGACTTACACTTCATCATATACATACCCTAGACATTTAACGTAGTCATCACAATATTCCAGAATAATTCTGACTGAGGCATAATGTGGTAGCAAGTAAGGTTATCTGTAAAACACTACACCTATTAGATACAGATACCTTCACAGCTGATCTCAGTCAGTACACTAAGTCCCCTATAAAAATTTATAACATCCCACTTTACCACAGTAACAATAGAATTTGGCGATCTTGAGCTAGTGTTGTTACACGAGGTTGACTAAGCCTGGGACGGTCATTGGTGGTACCTGTCGCCCGAAATCGCTGGTTCAGCCTCACTATAGTGGACTCGTCACAACTGAAATGTCTGGCAACTTCTCTGGTCGCCATTCCACTGCTGAGCATACCAACAGCTTTCCATCGCTCTTGTGACGACAGTCGAGGCATGACAAAAACATTAACAGACTTTCTTTCGATGAAAACAGATAATGCCTTTTTACTCGCTGAAACTTGACTAATGCGTGTCCCAAATTTCAATGTGATTCGACTTTTAATAAAGCCAGAATTTATCAAAAACCTTGTTTTGCACGTGAAGCACGCAAAATTTGAAGTAAACATCACATCGACAGTAAAGTGGGAATACATGAACTTCATCACTTGCACACTTTCGGGGTTTGAAAATCGCTCACTTGCATAAACATTTCAACAGTGAAAACATGTCTCGATTTCGATGCGTTTTTAATGGAGGCTAGTATATGTTTCTTTGTCTGGTGACAACCGGTGCATACACCCGATCGTTCTGACTATTGGTAGGCCGAGTAACAGTAAACAGTTTTTCATCTGTAAATATGAAACTCAGTTTATGCTCTGGGAAGCGACGCAAAAGATTTTGGCACTGGGAAAGCCGTGACTCTTTGTTACGTTCAGTCAACTCTGTCGCCCGATGTTTCTTCAAACATTTTAAGTTCCTTTTTGATGATTCTACTCACGGATTTTTTAGAAGCGCCTATCTGATGAGCAATTTGACGTTGGGAAAGATGTATTTTACCTTTAACATTGTGTTTAGATTATAAACAAAGGACGGGATTTATTTTTAACAAATATTAGAAACATCATCACAGGCAGTAATTAAAGAAGAAGAGTTTTCATTCCACGTATCAGTCCTTCTTAATTTTGCACAAGATCGTTTTTTTTCCCTAACCAGAGGAACTCGAGCTTTCCAGCCCTTTTGGCCCAATGACATGTCATTGCGAGGCTGGGGAGACAGTGGACTTTCCTTCCAACCCGGTCAGGAGCTTTGCTCCTTCCCATCAATAGAGGGTTTATCTCCAGGAGCCGTTCAGGTTATTCAGTCAAATCCCGCTGGATGACATTTCTACAAATGCCTGCGCTCGGGCCTGAACCTTGAAAACCTGCTCGCTAGCGCAACGTCTTAACCATTACACCAGCGCGGCTCCCGCACAAGCTCGTTAACAGCATTGATGTTGTCATCGGTGAGCGCAGTGCGTGTTCGGCCAGTGCCTTTACGACGTTCAACACTACCGGTTTGGTCTATCTTTTGCAAAGTCAAATTCATCTTTAATCAGTCCGCCTAAAGTCCATCCTTAGTTTGGAAAAATAAGTTGTTTTGCACCATAATTTTTGTTTTTTGCAGCGGACGAATTACAGTTATATGCAGCGCCACCTTCAAGGCGTAAAATTCGTTGCACGTAATTTGAAATTTGAGACTCGAAATTCGAAAAGGGATATTGTTATCATAATTGTCACCAACTTTCATAATAATCGGGTCATTTTCGGCCGACTTCTAAAAAATATTTAAAGGTCATGGATTTCTGTGCCTCACGGTGTATATATTAAAGAGTCTTGCTTATATGTTTGCTTTCATAACTATAATAACTGAATCAACTATGATTGTCACGGTATGATAAACAACTCTTGGAGCGGCAAGGCAAACATGGAAGGTGCATAAAATATGCCAAATAATAGGATGATGGTTGTGGAAAATGAAGAAAAGAAGTGATACTGCCGCAGAGAACGAAAGTAACAAAGGTGCACAACTGATTCGTCACAGATATCCCGTCACCTAAGATTTTTTATTAAATATCTAAGTGAGGGCGTGCACTTTTACATGGTTTGTGCCTTCCTCTATTACTGTTCTGGATGACAGTGTTCTTCTCCTCATTATACCGTTGGCGAAAGTTTGAATTGCTCGCTTGGCACTGTGTACAGTTTTGAACAAACTGATGAACGTCTTCCAATCGTTTGGACCAAAAGTAAACCTTTTTAAGGTTCCTCATAGTGGTTCCCACTGGAACATGTTCTCCCGATGAGGATATACAGGTTGATTTCATAACGGAGGGTCTTAAGGGGAGAGGCACCACGAGTTGTGTCTCCCGTCTCGTCCGACGATAAATAATTCCATCTTCTTTGTGGAACGTTCCAACTGAAGCATGGGTTGTCTGTATGACTATGTTTAGAGTACAGCGCTAGGGTAATGTCATCCTTCTGCGCTTGTCGTAACCCTGCTTTACTACACAGACATGTCGAATTGAGGCACGAGTTATCCAATGGTGGGTGTTGGATACTCCGCTCAAACTCTTTCTTGGTAATTTCATCCTTCTGGTTGTCCGGGTTATGGCGAACAGAGCAATCTCTAAAAAACTGTAGAATATCGTGTCGCATACGTGGCCAGAAGTAGTTCGAAGAGACCTGTTTTAGTAGGGCATAAGAACCTAATGGGGTGGGGCAGGGCGGAATGCATTTCTTGCACTTGGCGGGTGCGATAGGTAATGGGACAACTAACTGTCATTTATTCCCCACCCGTCTATAAACCAAACCTTCCTCCCTGTAACATGCTCCCTGAGGAGTATGGGCGTAGTTGCCATACACCTTTGAGAAAGAAAGCTTTAGGGTTGTATCGGCCTTTGTGCCTTTATCAGCTCCGAAATATTCGGGCTGATTAGAGATGACAACTCAGGGACCGCTGGGTGTGTCCCGAATTCTCTCTCTTTTGTGTCAACCTAGAGTCACGTGAGGGATCTCTAAGAAACGCATTCCTCCCTAAAATTGTAGGGTAGACTAAATCGTCTACAACTGCGGCATTGATTTTTCCCCGTATAGATCGGGTTGAAACATCAATTTACGCAACCGGAAGAAGCATAGGCTTTATACTCTTCCTTGGCCCCTGTATTTCTACAGTTTCACCAGTGTATTGGTGGGCCATCACCA
Source organism: Oreohelix idahoensis (assembly GCA_024509875.1). Classification (NCBI taxonomy): domain Eukaryota; kingdom Metazoa; phylum Mollusca; class Gastropoda; order Stylommatophora; family Oreohelicidae; genus Oreohelix; species Oreohelix idahoensis. The sequence goes on from JAMPIV010021405.1 coordinate 86,303, forward strand.
AAGATGGGGAAACAAGAGCTGAATATGTCTTTTTTTTTTTTTTTATTCCTCGCATGAGGTTGCATATTTTTTCCTCGCATGAGGTTGCATTTGCCCCACCCATACCCAGCCCTGGTCAAGACCACATGTCCCAACACAAGAAGATCCAATGACAACATGTGTCATTGTAGTGATCCTCTGTGTTCTCACACTAGGTACCTCATGACATGAATGTCACTACTGTTTCCCGTGTGTAGACACATGATCCCAGCCAAAAGCCTTTTTTTTTTTTTTTTTTTTTTTTTTTTTTTTTTTTTCCTCGCTTGAGGTCGCATATTTTTTCCTCGCATGAGGTCGCATTATCCCCGCCCAAACCCGGCCCTGGTCAAGACCACGTGTCCCAACACAAGAAGACCCAATGACAACATGTGTCACCGTAGTGATCTTCTGTGTTCTCACACAAGAGACCTAATGACACATGAATGTCACTGTATTGGTCCCTGTGTGTAGACACATGATCCCAGCCAAAAGCCAGGATACTAGGCATTGGGTTGTACAGCGTAAAATACGCTGCAGTTTAAGTCAGTCGAACAGTTATTTGGGGTTAACAAGATGAAAGAGTATATAAAAATGGGTTAGAAAATCAGAATAATCTAAGTGATAACTTATTTGTTCTTAACATGGGAGATAAAAGAATGAAAATGTAGTGTTTTTTGTAAGGGAGGGAACCTTTTTTAGACCTTAAAGTAATCTAAGTATATATCATTAGAGTTTACCAAATTTGCATATCAGACTAGTTTTAGTAAAGAGATAGAAGGATTAATGAAACTAAGGTAAAAAGTGCTAAGGGGAATAACTATGAATATTAACGCCCTTTACAAGTTTAGTGAGTTAGGATAGCGAACCGCACGTGAAAAGTGGGCGAAATGTAAACAGTTATGTAGCACAGTTCACGGGGTGACAGCATAGAATTAAGCGTGGCGATAGGTGAGTGAACTGAACAATGGACCAATCGTATTAACTAAAACAACTTTGGACCATCAGATAGGAAATTGAAGGACGAAAAGAGATCAGTCCCACCAGAAACCTTAACAGAGCAAGTCAAGTTTTGCTGGGCTCTCAAGAGACGGACTTCTGAATATTCTGGTAAGAGGTCTTTAACTCTAATTATGCTTGACTTAAGTGAAGAGAGACATGTTTTTTTTGAAAAACGCTCAACATATTGTCACAGGCTAAGGAAGCTCACATTTAAGGGAGCGAGCTACAGAAGAGAATATTGAAGCTAAGGCAATATTAAAGCTTAAAAAAAAGTGAATAACTTTTATTATCAGATAGCCAGTTTGGGCTGTTATACAAAGAAGATGAGACATTGTTATTAAACAAGAAAATTGCATAGAGTTTTGCAACACTGTCGTATGGTTATGCGCTCTCTCGCCAACGTAAGTATCGAAGCCAGATACTACAACACTTGTCGACGTTGGATTTACACAATAAGTTGGTTTTGTTTGAGATGCTTCTTAACAGGGTATAAGACTGATCAGGTTGAAACAGATGAGAGGACAGAAGAGTAAATGGTGAATTAGATTACTGAGAAACAACTCATGCGCTCTCACTAAAGAGTAAGTATGAAGATGCCTCCACAGCTGCACCTGACATTATAACTTTATATGTAATTTATGAATTGATATTGATGCATGCAATTGAGCCAGGCCTGACAGGTTATAGCACTTTAGTCAAGAGACTACAGTAAGGAATATAATAAAATCTTTGGGAAAATACATAGAGCCTGGGTCTGGATGCCTGGATATAAAATGGAGATTGGAATGTACTTTTATGAAAAAGGATTGTGGAACAGGTTATGTAAATAAAAGTTATTATATTTGGAAATACAGCACTCAAGTTGGTTTAATCAATAAAAAGGATGTGGAGTGGGTATGTGAGAAAGAGTTAAACCTATATAACAAATACAGCCTTAAAACCACTAGTACAAGTTAGGTACCTCCCTATAAGCAAATAATACAGCAGGAAGAAAACGGTCCCAATCTTGGGGACAACTAGTGGTAATGTTCCCCAATAACTGTTTCAATGAAGAATTCCAGCGCTCTACCATCCCATTACTAGCTGGATTATATATGGCTGACAGTGAATGCTTAATGTTTAGTATATGTAGCAAATCTGTCATCAAACCTGAAACAAACTGCGTACGTCTGTCTGATAGTATTTCATCAGGTAATCCTAGGCGAGAAAAAATTGACAACAGCGCGTCAGCCACAGAAGTAGATTTAATATTCTTCAGAGGAATGGCTTCCCGCCACCGTATGCACATGTCATTGCAAGTAAGAACATACCGAAATCCTCTTGCAGACGTCACTGATAAAGGCCCGATAATATCAACGGCCATTTTGGAAAAAGGACACACATAAATGTCTGTGGTCTGTAATGGTGTCAAATTACGTGCGCACTTTCGCGCGACTTGTTGATAAATATTGCATGATCTGCAGAAAAGTATGATGTCTTTATCTACGCTCGGTCAGTAGAAATGTGAAAGCACTCTAAATTTTGTTCGTGCAATACCCATATGACCTGCGATTGCTACGTCGTTGGAATTAGATAAAATTACTGGTCTAAAAGAACTGGGAACTAACACTTGTTTGCGTATGGATACGTAAATATCAAAACATCGTATAAAAATGTAGTCTTTGAGATTAAACCAATACCTGGATTTCTTAGTATGTTTAATGTTATTTGTAGCAGCGAGCGCAAACCAATGTCTTAATGACGCGTCTTCTTTGTGTTTTTTGATAACAGACTCTCTGTCAATGTTATGACATGTAATATGTGTAATGGTCTCGTTTAGTGTGCTAAACTGCTCCTGTGTTTCTGCCAACTTTTGCGCTGTAGTCCTGACAGCATTAGCTGCCAAAAGGCGTGACATCTCCCATCTATCAATGTCTTGTGGAGAGCAATCCTTGATCCCTGGGAGGTTATCTATAATTAAATCTGTACAGGGTGTGCGGAAGGGCACATACTCTTGCTTTACCTGTGAAAAATGGAGTATTAATTTCTTTATCTGCCAATGGATAGCACTCTTCTATGCCGCAAAATGTTACGTACTTAACAGACGTTTCCGTATAACAGGAATGATCGATTAAAGATCGTTTCACACCTATCGTGGTGCAAACAGTATCCCTTAAGACTGACACAGTCCTATTAAAAAGTAAACCTTTATGAAAGATGAGAGAACCTATGCCATCATGTGAAGACAACACTGGCAAGGCATGTCTGCACAATAATCTAGGATTTGCATCTGGTTGAAACAAAGCCCTGCATTCTTCACAATTCACACTGTTTTCCAAATCAGCACTACGTGCATCTGCGTGATTATTAGTATCCGTTTTATTTAAAATAGAACCATCCGTTTGGCATGCATTTGCCTGTGAACGTTATTTGCAATAACGTAGTTTGTAATGTAATGTCTTACGATCGTATTGACTATCATAAAGTGAATTACCCTTATGGCACTCGTGAGAACTCCTCAAACATCTCACACCATGTGACGGTTATAAGTAATGATTCCTGAAATTTGACCTATCATAAACATCACCCTTAGAACGACGCCAATAACCCCTACTGTGATAGTGTGTTTTACGCCTATCAAAAAATCGTGATGGAGATCGGTTGTAAGTACAATTATATCGACCACGAACGGAGTGGTTCGTATTCCCAATAAACTCCCAATCGATCCTCAACATTTGATGGCCTTCGCTCCTGTAGATATCACACCACATCAAAGCTGCAGGAGAATAGAATTGTATCACGTGAGTTCAGGTCCACCAGACCTTCGAAAGACTTTGTTATTCCCGACAAATCTATCCTCCTCTTGAGGCAGGTTTTTATCGTCGATACAAAGTCACCACAGTCCTTATTATTATCAGGCAATACCGACTTCATCTTCTGACGATATCCTTCCACATCCAAGAAGTATTTCCGCAACAAGACTGCCTTTACCTCTTCGTAATTATTTGGAAATAATTACATACAAAAATTTAAAAAGTACTTTTTTATTCTTTATTATCTTAATAATTAATGTTTAGGAATAAATTTTATCAAAAAAGTTGAGAGTTGGCCGGATGGCCCATCTGGCCCTATGTTGGAACCTGATGGCACTTATTTCTGACAGTGAACTAATATGTTCATTAATTTTTACAGACGGAATAATAGAATAATATTAACTAAGACGGCAGATAATGAACAAAATACACAGTGATTCAGTTTTCCACATCATTCTGACAGACATGTAATTGGAATCTAAAAAAGTGTCGCTATTTTGCAAACAAACAAAAAAAACAATAAAAAAAAAACACGACCTACCCATTCGAGACGCAGGTGTTCAAATCTACTTGGTAATGGATGAGAGGGGATATTGTTAGGGTGGTATCTGTGATCTAAAAATAATCTTATAAACTGACAAACATTTTGGAGGTAGAGAGAAAGGATAGAGTGTTCAAAAAAATCAAGTACATTTTTTTGTAGAAAACACAATAGAGAACGGAAAAACAACCTAACAATAAACAACCATAACTTGACTGAAGCATGACGAAAGACTTTAGTGGTAAGAAATTTGAATTTAAAATAAACCTAGGTGCAGTGAATTGGCACAAGACAATCATAACATTTAGTTAAATTAGCGCTCATTCAGACGCTGGAAAGTGAGAAAAAATATTTATATTTATGAGTTTGGGGGGGGAAATTAGTTTTAATAGTGTTTTGTGGGTTATAGGTGTGTGGTTTGTGTGGTTGTGTTTTTTGGGTGGGGTTGTTATTTGTGTTTGTTTATGTTTTGGTTGGTTTGGGTTTGGGGTTTTGTATTATTTGTGTTTTGTTGTGTGTTTTTGTTTTTGGGGTTTGGTTGTTGTGTTGTTGTGGTGTTGGTGTTTTGTTTTTGTGTGGTGGGTTTGGGTTTTGTGATTGTGTTGTGTTTTGGTTTGTTTGTTGTGTGGTGTGTTGTTTTTTTTTTTTGTGTTTGTTTTTTGT
>JAMPIV010021406.1:0-218877 GCA_024509875.1 Oreohelix idahoensis
GTGATTTGAGACATATTCAGAAATATGTTATGAGAACTTGTAAAATGTTCATACGGTGTTCAACTGAATGACTCAGGGACTTTTTTTTTTTTTTTTTAAGGTTCATCAAGATGAGGTGGGTAGACAGTTACTTTCCATTTTCCTTTCCATTTCCTTTGCGTCCCAAACTCAAGACCAGAATCAGACTATGTAGATAGTTAGATAGACATATACGAAAGCAATTAATTTGCCAAGGGTTGAAAATCGGACACAGTCCCCTCTTGCATTCTTCCATCCTCTTGCTCATCTTTTATTACTGTTACTCAACATTCTCCAGCGTACTGAAAGTATTAATTTAAGGGCAGTGCAACATTACAACGAAGTATAACAGCATACATTAACAGTACCTGATCATAAAATTAAGAATATAAGTTATTAAGAATATAATATTAAGAATAAGTATATTAGATAAAAGTACAACACAATCAGTTAGGGTGGCATATAATCAGCACTCATAAATTATTTGAATAGTATACGATTGTATGAGTAAGGACTGTGCGTGTTTTTCAGGTCATTAGGAAGATTGTTCCAAAGATGAGCAGCTGAGTAAGCCAAACTAGTTTTAAATAGGTCAAGCCTGGGCTTGGGTACCTGTAATTTATTTAAGCGCTGACTACGTCTGTCATTGTATTTTAAAAGCGGCCAAAGATACTTTGGAGCATTCTGTGACAGGATTTTGTGAATAAATTTCCCTTTGTTAAAGAGGAAGCGCTTCCTGAGGGGTAATATTTGAAGATAATTATATAAATCTATACAATGTGATTGGTGTTTATCAGCAACAAGGCGCATTGCGCGTTTTTGAAACGAGTGGAGCCTTCTTGTGTTGGAGACAGAACAACCATCCCAGATTGTGGAACAATAGTCTAGATGCGTTTGTATATGAGATATGTAGAACATTTTCCTTGCCTCTTCATCCAGGAAATGTTTAATTTTGGCTAATTGGTAAACTTTTTTGTGCTGTTTGCTTTGTGAGTGCATGTACATGTGAGTTCCAACTTAGGTGTTGGTCAACAGTGATACCTAGAGTTCTGTGTTCATTTACGTTTTCAATTAGTGATGTTCCAATGAAGAGCTGAAGTGTTGTTTTCTGCAAGTTTTGTAGTTTTTGTCTGGTTGATATTAACATACATTTTGTTTTACTAATATTTATTTGCATGCGATTCTCGTTGCTCCACGTAATAAGATTATGTGTATCGTTTTGTAAAGATTGTTCTAGTGTGGTGCAACATTTATCACTAGTATAGACAGTACAGTCATCGGCAAAAAGGTCACATGATGAGTGTTTGAAATATAGAGGAAGATCATTAATGTATACGGTAAATAGAAGAGGGCCGAGAATAGAGCCCTGAGGAACACCTGACAGTAGTTTAGCATTCCTAAATTTTTTCCTATAAAATTCTGCGTTCTTTTCATATCTTAACAAAAGCGCCTGCTTTAGCATGTCATAATTTTCTTGATCACCTCTGCTCATTTTGGCAAAAACTTCATAAGCTGCCCCACGAAGCCCTTGAGATAACTTTAAGCTCCACCTTTCTCTCTCTAACCCATACGTGGTAGCTAATAGTTCATATCTATTTAGATAGCTCTCAATATCATCGTCTTTCTCAACAAAATGATCTAAATGAAAATTCATAGCTGAGGTTGAGGCTCCCTGACTAGCATTAGCATCGGAGGCAAAGGGACTGGCACCATTGTCAGGAGCATGGCCTTGAAACTCAAACTCCCTTAGTCGTAACTCATGTTCCCTTTGTAATCTTTTATCTTCTGCTTCCCTCTCTGCAGCTAATCGCTTGTCTTCCCTTTCTGCAGCTAATCGCTTGTCTTCCCTTTCTGCAGCCTGTCTTCTTTCCTCGGCTTCCAATTTCTTAGCCTCAGCCTCAATCTGCAACCTCTTAATTTCTTTTTCAGCCTCTAACTTTCTTTCAGCCTCTTTTTCTAATCTTTCAGATTCTAATTTTCTTTCGGCTTCAAATTTTCTTTCCTCACGTTCAATATATTTGTCACATTCCGTAGTGACATAGGAAATCATAACTTGCCCGTCCATTCCTAACTCTTTTGCAGCCTGCATAGCAGCAGATAGAAATTTGGCCAGGTCCGCCATTTTCTAACAGGTAAATGTAAACAATATCTAACTAAACAATTCACTCTCTAACTAAATATCCAAAGACAACCACAGGCACTCAGAGCTCAACCTTATTTAATTCCACCCAAGGATACCTTTTAATTCTTCTTATTCCCAATATATATAATAGGAGAAAGTTCAATATCCCGGGAGCGAGACCCCAATATATGTGGTAAAGTGGGATGATATTAATATTTATAGGGGACTTAGTGTACTGACTGAGATCAGCTGTGAAGGTATCTGTATCTAATAAGTGTGGTGTATTACAGATGACCTTACTTGCTACCACATTTATACCTCAGTCAGAATTATTCTGGAATATTGTGATGACTACGTTGAATGTCTAGGGTTATGAAAATGATGAAGTGTAAGTCACAACAACAACAGACAGATAAACAATTTAATTTATTCCACAACACTTTACAACACTGTGACACTCACACACATATAACACTCTATAAGACTATCTTAAATGAGTCAAGTGTAAAGTTTCAAATATATATGTAATAATTACTTTCAACAATAGATATCCTGATTCAACTACACAGTGAACCAGGAATCACAATCAAATGTAATCACAATTTATAAATATGATCTTGGTATTGACATAATTTATTAGTATTATCCTATGTGTGTAAGTTGTGAAGTAGTACTATGAGGTAATACTGGTTTTGTTTTTCAAGCTAGATTGTTGTTTGTCATCATGACTTCACGTGTTTGATTATCGTGGAAATAGTATTGGGAAAAGTTCACAGTTCCTGTCATTTGAACCAATTTATTGTCCCTCTGTGTTTAATATAATGTCAATTTTAGGGGGGGGGGGGGGGACATAATGTTGAGCTGCTCTGGCCACAGAAGCTTATCTTTCGTGATGGCGTCAGGAAAAGACTCCTCTGCTAGATTGCTTCACTGTGTTCTGGAGACACCTCACTGGTCGCTATCTGGACCAAGGAGTATGCTGTCAGCCTCTGGATTCAGCAAAACTCAGACCAGGTGCTGCTTCAATAACTTAGGACCACGGTCCCTGAAACAAGAAGGTTGTACCTCCTACTTCAGAACTAATTTATAATCTATTTCTACACTGAACACAATACATAACAAACACTGAGTTCAGAGCGGTAGGCCAACTGCTAGCTTCATCTGAAACAATTTACACCAGTATACTCCTCCCTAATGGTTACTACGCCTCTGCAATTCCAGCATTAGTTCTATCTAGTCAATAAGATAGGTGTCAGTGTACTGTTTGGCAATTCCATGCAGTTTTACTTTTCTCCGACACGTCCTGTTTAGGTTGGAGCACCATCTAGGCCTTGCCTCATGTTTGCTACTGAACCACGCACATATACAGACATAAATTATCAATTTACATTCAATTTTCATTAAAAAGATATCAAATATGTCAAGCTTACCACAATTCATGGAAATAATACACAAATACGTTGACTGGCGATGAATATGGCACAAATTCCGATCTGCCTCTGTCCCAGGCTTTTATTTAGAAAAAATATAAGCTGGTTCTCAACGCACTGTTTCTGAGTAAGTTTATTTTACAATGTGGCACTGAACTGACGCTCCTAATTGACTATATTGGCGGGTCTAACCAATCGGGCCATGTTTACACAGCTTTTCAAAAAAGTACCCCTACTACCGTTTCCCCTAACAACAAAAAATTAGTATTTGTAGTCCGACTAATCGTGTTTCGCCTTACATTTACTTCTATCCAATCAAATAGGATTTAACATGGTGGCCTATTTCCCGTAAAATGGTGGTTTCAAAACATGCCACTGTGCGATTATTATTTGGTGTTGTCTGACACCCTCACTGTTTTCTTTTGGCTATAATTTGTTAATTCCTAGACTATTTGCACTTAACATATTCTTTGTCAGCAAGTCCTAAGGAACCCAAATATATAAGTTTTAAGGGAGCTAAGTGGCGGCGTTCAAAATATGTATTTTCTTCTAGGATAGTCGTGCTGTTACCACCTCCTCACTTCCAAACTTTATGGTGTCTGCTGTACTGTCAGACTTTCAAACGTAAACCAGTATAATGTCATGTTTCCCAATAAGCATTTTACAGGTTTTTAAACCTAACTCTCGTATGGGTAGTGTTTTTTTTTCACTGTCGATTTGAAAAAAAAGCTAGTGCTTCATGCCTTTCGCGTTGGGGGTGGCATTAATTGTATATCGCGAGACGCGTGTTAGTGTTGCCGGCGTTCCTGCTTTCAGCCCTCCCTCTCTCTATCATAATTCCATCTGTCTTTTCATCACGCAGTGTATAAAATGAAATTAATGCTAGTATTAATTTAGGTCATTAATCAGCTTGCGTATCTCAAGGTTTTCTAAGAAATACAGTACACGTTTTATTGTTTTGTGGAAACGCGTGTATGCTGCTGTAGGCTTTACTAGTAAACGTGCAAGCGTGAGAATATGCAGACGAAGCAGAAAAAGGGGGATCTCGAGTACAGTCATTGTGACAGCACTGTTCTTTACCATTCTTCTTTCCCTTTTATTGAATTTATGTGTTAGGCTTTACATTTACCTTTTAATTTATATATGTGGATTTAGAATGTTTCACGACATTCCTCCTGTTTGTCTTGTATTGTCCTTTGTTTTACACTAAACAGTCAGGAAATGTCCTCTTTTTGTGAAAAACGATGTGGTCACCCTATGTTAATGGGTACCCAGTTCTGCTCTTTGAGTTAGGTACGGCAAAAGCAGCGAGGAAGGGAGCCGTTCACCCCAGCTCTTCAAAAGCTGAGACCTAGAAAAGGGACGTCATTAACACGTCACTCCCCTACGGCGGTATCTAATTTGGGACTGCCTATGAATGTTCTGATTACTAGCGATTTCACGTTACAACGCAATCATTTACATACCAGCCAGCGAGAGTGTCGTATTGTCTCAATGGTATACAGCGCTTCCCTGATGATGTGCTGGTGTTAGGAGAACTCGGAGTAACATTTTAGAAAGAAAAGAAAAAGGTCTCAAACAATATAAAATCAGATTTAGGCTGGAACCCAAAGATGCAGCAATAGAGAATGCAGTCAGCGACCCATAGCTTGACTGCTTGCGTCAGGGTCAGCGAATCAGAGCTGACCAAGACCCTACTTCACCTCCACGTGGTGGTCCTGGAAACAGGCTGCATCACTGCAGTCTGGCTGAGAGAGTAGGTATCGAAGAGGGAAGGCAAACCCGGTCCCAAAAAAATGCCGTGCTGAAGTCGGATGTGACGGCCGAAAGGCGCAGATATCGCAGCTCCGGTGTAAACAGACATAACGCAACCAACGTCCTTTTCAGGACGAACGAGGAAGAAGAAGAAGAAGATTTAGGCTCACTTTATGTTAGTAAAGTAACATTACAGATGAACATTGTCAAATGCTGAAGAAGTCAACATTGTCAAATGCTGAAGAAGTCAACATTGTCAAATGCTGAAGAAGCCAACATTCTCAAATGCTGAAGAAGTCAATATTGTCAAATGCGGAAGAAGTCAACATTGTCAAATGCTGAAGAAGTCAACATTGTCAAATGCTGAAGTAGTCAATTTATCGAAAGTCAACACATTTTTTGGGAAGTGTTTTTATTCACCACACGTCTTGCACATCCCTTTAAGTAGCTGCTAGAATTAATTGTGTATCAATACAATTTTGCGTTTTTTTATACGTAAATCCAAAAGAATTTCAAGGGTGAGGTCTCTCTTGGTCATCATATCGCTGAGTAATTACTAAGCGATTTCCGTGACCAAAAATAATGGCCATTATAGCGAATTTAGAACGGGGCGTATTCTTCCGCGAAATTAACAGACGGGCAGATTGAAAGTTGGCGCCGTCGAGTGCCCGGCACGAGCCAGCTGATGGACTCAAAGAACACTTAACACTTCAAAGTTTGGTCCCAGTGGTAATGTATATTTGACGGTTGCCATGGTTATAAAAATAGACCTGTCTACAGTAACTTTAGAATGTATACATCATTAAGTCTGCAAGTGTTGAGCCTATTTACTGCAGGAGGCCGGGAAGTGTAACAATTTAGAAGTGTTATTAAATGCATTCCTTCAATATTACAAGAATTCTTGCTCACGAGTAAGTCATTCGCCAACACATGGCGGGAAATAATTATGTTATGCTTTTTTTTGCTGCAGTTCCTGATGACGGCATTACATTTTCCGGTGTTTATTACATTAATTTTCATTTTGCTTCCGAAGTACGAAAATAGTGGAACGACAGCATAGAAGTTCCACCTATGATGAGGAATAAGGCCTCACTGGCTTAAAACATAAATATATACTTATTCGTACTTACCGGAACTGCTTAATCTAAATGGGGAAAATTCCAGAAATTGCATCACAAAAAGGTAGCAGAAAGAGGAATTCTTATCTACAAAAAAAAATAAAAATAAAAAAAAATAAAAATTCAGCGCAAATAAAGTATATTAGGAGGACATGCGCGTTGTTTCATCACGCACGCAATATAGTTCCCTGTTAGGAGGTTCCAGCTTTGGTGGGGAAAAATGGCACATGGCGTTACCGCTAACGCAATTCTCTAATAAGGGAAGTCTTCCGCGAAACTAACATTCGGACTGATTGCTAAGTTGGCGCTGTCGAGTGCCCGGCACGAGCCAGCTGACTGAAAGAACACTTAACACTTCAAAGTTTGGTCCCAGTGGTAAAGTATATTTGACGGTTGCCATGGTTATAAAGATAGACCCATCTTCAGTAACTCTAGAACAGTGGCAGGCATCACATGAGCTATAGGGATCTACTTTAGAAAAACTGAGGTCTCTAAAGATCTACATTGATAAAATCATGATTGTTTACGGGTTTCAGAGTATTCGGAATTTGGAATAAGAACAGAGGGGGTAGGAGTGGCTAAAAGGTATGGTGACCTCCTTGTATTATAAAGGTACCGGGTTCGATTCCCAGTAGAGGGAATATAATTTATGGAAATTATTATTCAGAACCAGTGGTCCTAATGATGTCATACTCTCTCCTGGTCTACTGGGTAGTGAGAGCGGATGTCTAGCCTTCTCGGATAAGGGCGGAAAAATAGGAGGCCCCGTGTTTTGTTGCGCACGTTAAAAATCTCACGATAGTTGGAAAATCGTAAAGTGTAGGCCGTAAGACCGCTGCCCTGGCAAAATTTTAAAATTAGGAAACCTACCTACCACAAAAATTCAATACCATAATACCCGCCGTAAGTAGTCGGTCGGTCGGTCACATATAAGGGAAACGATACAATTATTGTCTAACTGTCAACCACAGTTCCACCCCCTTAGCTGTGGTTGAAAGTTAATGTACTCTCTCGAAAATAGAAAAGTGCGCAAATGAAGGTGTGCATAAACAGTTTGATTATGGAAAGAAGCCGATTGATAAACAGTACAAGAACTGGAGACAGGAAGGTGCAGAAATGCAGATTAAATCAACAGACAATCAAGATGCTCTTCTGCCCAGTTTCATTCGGGAAACGGATTTAACTCATCATTTTCTTAAAAATAACCTTAAAATGTAAGTTTTTGACTGTTGTTATGATACCTTAAACTACATTAAAGTGTATTTTTTTCTAAGGCACCTATTTTGAGCTTGCCTAATCCTCATATTAGTCGACAACTTACACCTACGGAAACCAAATATCCCATTCTTGAGAATGAATTGCTTGCAATCATGTGGATCGTAACCAAGCTTCGATATTTAATAGGCGCCCATTTCACGATCGAGACTGATCAGCGGGCCCAGGCGTCGACTCTAAGAATAAAAGAAAGTTGAGGATTAGGCAAAATTTTAATATTGCAGACTGTGATGATGTCACCATGATACAACGTTAAAATATCTCCAAAATTAACGATGAAATGTAGGGTTAAAAATAATGCGTAAGATACTAGGAGACATGCTCGCCCATGCCAGCCCTTCCCACCGTAAAAATAACTTAGGCAGCAGATTCGTGTAGGAAATGCATGTAAAACCAAGTGTGTTTTTATGAAAAAACAAGTAGAGACAGACGGACTAACAGACCGTAATACATACTTGACTGAGATTTGACTGAAGTGACTTTTGGTTGTAATTTGAAAGTATGGGGGGAAGTCGGCGATTGGTCAACGCATTTTATAGTAGCGGGATAGTGAGGTGAAAGTTTGCCATTTGACATAAGTCTGTTCAGAGACGCAGTTTGAATCCATAGTGGTGTTGATTCCATAAGAATATAACTATATAGTGGGACGCCATCATACGGCCAGCAGCTCAGCTGAGTTTTGCTAGCAAATGTAACTGTGTTCTCAATTCTGAATTCTGGTAACAATGAACAATATTTATTCTGTGTATTTTAATAATTCGAGTGATTGATACTGCCATATCATAAAAATGATTACGACAAGTAAGTGTTCGCTCTAGATCCCCAGCCCTAGATCAGGGTCTAGAGACATACATACAAAGAAAATATATAGGAACGCCTAAATGAAACTATGAAAAAGGATCTAGTGTTGAGATCAGTGGAACATATCACCTATCTTATTCAATAGCAGGAAGCTATTGAACATATCTCAGATGCAATGTAGTCTTGGGGAACTAATACTATGTGAAACCAACTTGGTAAGATGTGCTGTGTGGTCAGAGAGATCTGACCTAGTCTGTGTGGTGTTGTTGTGTAGTGTTGTGTGCAGAAGTGGTGCAGGAGATAGAGTTCTGACACATGACCAATACTTTTGTTTCAGAACTGTGAGTTTCTATTTGGCACCAAAGCGGTGTCAAATGCTGTAATAATATATACAAGTGTGGACCAGTGCAGTCTATCATTGTGTCAGAGCAGCCGTATATTGCCCCCAGCACGGACAGGTGGGGCCACCAGACTTCTGTACAGGATCGACGCAGGCGAGATAAGTTATATCTGGCCTGCTGGACTTTCACCAACGACATTTTCAACTAAATTATCTCTAATTCACCACCAAATAAAGCCATGACATTGGGGAAATTAAACTATATATATTTATCCCTTAAGTCGATGAACAATGTTTGGTAGTCATAGACTGGGAGTGATGACACCATCCCAACAGCATATCTAGTAATAAGTTCTCCTGTGACTAGCTTAATATAATTACTATTAACCAGTCATTTGAATAATTAAGTACACATTTTCCATTTTATTATATCATATGATTTTGCATTCCATTTATGACTCCATAATATTTCTTATGTTCTGACCAACTAAACATTTGGTTCAGAACAAAATAAATTTATCAAAAGATTTAACTTTAAAAACTAAAACAGCCTGAGTTAGTTCAGTGTGTTATAAATTTTATTAATATTATTAGACTTCTTAAATATCTGTGTGTGTGTGTGTGTGTGTGTGTGTGTGTGTGTGTGTGTGTGTGTGTGTGTGTGTGTAATCTACCACAACACATTACATATCAGTACCCTAGATTTTTAACGTAGCCACATTCATTAGTAAAAAAGATATGTGTGAGGTCGTAAGTGGTAGTAAGAAGGGCCTTCTGTAATTCACATCTACATTTATCTCAGGAGCCTTCACAGCTGACCTCATACATCACACTAGGTGACATCAACCATACAATACCATCAGAATCCACTACATATATTGGGGTCTTGTCCAGGGATAATTAGCTTATCAGTAATATTAGGATCTCCTAGTGGGAGAATTAAATCAGGGGAACAAATTGTAAAAATTAAAAGTGTCCCTTAAAATTGAAAGTGAAAATAAAAGTTGGTGAATCTTCACAGCCAGTGGTAATTAATTAGTTAACTGGCTAATTAGCATTACCTTAATCAATAGTTAAGTAGAATTACTTTAGTTATTGATTGGTTAGAATTTTACCTTGAGCATTGTTATTTTGTGTGATGGCTGAGCTAGCAAAGTTCAGATCAGCTGCTGTGCTAACGGCGAAGGAAATGGGAATGGATGGTCAGGGTTTAATTCAGTATGTAACTGCTGAATGTGACAAGTATATTGAACGGGAAGAAAGAAGATTAGAAAAAGAGGCCGAAAGAAAATTAGAATCTGAAAGGTTGGCTGAAGAGAAGAGGTTACAAATTGATGCTGACAAAGAGGCTAAAGCATTAGAGGCAGAAGAAAAACGACAGCAAAGGGAAGCAGAAGATAAAAAGGCCGAAAGGGAGGCAGAAGATAGAAGGTTGCAAAGGGAGCACGAATTACGACTAATGGAGCTGGAGTTACAAGGCCATGCTCCTGAAAATGGTGCCAGCCCTTTTGCCACAGATGCTGCAGCTAGTCAGGGTGCCTCAAACTCAGCTATGGGGTTTCATTTAGACCATTTTGTTGAAAAAGACGATGACATCGAGGGGTACCTCAGTCGTTTTGAATTATTAGCTACTACATATGGGTTAGAGAGAGAGAGAGAAGTGGAGTTTAAAGTTATCTCAGGGACTGAGAGGTACTTCTTATGAAGTCTTCGCAAAAATGAACAGAGAAGACCAAGACAATTATGACATGTTAAAGCAGGCTTTGTTATTGAGGTACGAAAAAAATGGTGAATTTTATCGTAAGAAATTTAGAAATGCCAAACTGTTGTCTGGGGAGACATACCACCAATTCTCTGCTAGACTGGAAACCTATTTGGAGAAATGGACTGCTCTGGGGAAGACCCAAGATCTTAAAGAGATGATCATGATAGAGCAACTGAGAGAGTCCATGGCTCCAGACATGAGAAAATTTCTCATGGAACAAGGTGCAGAGAAGTTGGGGGAGGTTTTAAATGTCGCTGAGAGGTATCAGGCAGCCCAGGCAGAGGTAAGTGGAAATAAAAAGAAGCACATAGAAACTTTTAAAGCTCCACAGCCATTTAATAAATTTGAAAATAGAGAACAGGGTTATAAAGGCAGGACAATCTTTGAACGGCCAAGAAATGACTATCGAGACAGAAACTCACAGTTCAATGACCAAAAATACAATGAAAGAAAACCGTTTAACCAAGGAAAAAGATGGTGCAAATGGTGCAAGAAAGATAACCATAACACCGAATTTTGTAGAAGGAAACCTTCAAACATTGCTGCAATGAAGTCGGGGACTCAAAGATTAAAGATTAATCCTAATGGACAGCAGGAACCTTATCACCCCCCAGTTTGTGAGGATGTTATTTGTAATGGGGTCACCATAAGGTGCCTTTATGATACAGGTTTGGATTATGATTCAGTTGTGAAGTCTAGCCTAGTGGACCCAAGTCAGTATACCACAGAAACAGTGGAAATACAAGGGGCGACTAAGGACATACCACTCATGACACTTCCCATCGCAAAGATAACGGTGAAAACTCGCTATGTGGAAGGAGAAATCAGAGCAGCAGTGATAGATGAACCAATCTACCCTCTGATATTGGGGTGTAGATACGTCTTCTTGGGGAACCCCGAGAGACCTGTGATCATGGCGACAGTGCAGACCAGGTCACAGAAACAGGAGGAAGAAGGTGAACCTATAAATGCTCATCCAGAGGAGATGAACAAGGCGCAGGCTGAGGATAGGACACTCAAGCCATGTTTTAAAAAATTGCCCAAATGCCACACACCTCCAAGCAAGGGAGAATATTTTATGAAAAACAAACTATTATACAGGAAGGCCGGAACTGGAACAAATGGTTACAACCAGCTGGTTCTTCCCACTTCAAATAGGGATAAAGTGATGGAACTCGGGCATGCGATTCCCTTCAGTGGTCACATGGGGATCAGCGCCACAGGACAGCGTATAGCTTGTCATTACTTCTGGCCAGGGATAACGGAGGATATAAAAAGATATGTCAAATCCTGTCCAGAATGTCAAAGGGTAGCTCCAAAGCACTGGACTGCTCCTGCAACTCTAGGGGAAATGCCCATAGTGGGAACACCTTTTGAGAGGGTTGCAGTGGATATTGTGGGACCTCTCACTTGGACCAAGAGGAGGAAATGTTACATCCTTACTCTGGTGGACACTTGTTCTATGTGGGGAGAGGCGGTAGCCCTGCCATCAATTGATTCAAAACATGTAGCAGAGGCACTACTTACAATATTCACAAGATTAGGATTCCCGCATCAAATCTTGACTGATAATGGCTCTCAGTTCAAGGGGAAACTAACGGAAGAAGTTTTTAAGCTATTTCAAGCCAGACACTTTCATTGTAGCCCGTACCATTCGCAAGGGAACGGCCAGGTAGAGAGGTTCAACGGGACTCTCATTTCTATCCTGAGAAAGCTGGCACACGAAAAACCGGATCTGTGGGATCAATTCCTGCCCGCCGCGTTGTTTGCGTATCGGGAGGTACCACATAGTTCAACCGGGATGGCTCCCGCAACTCTGCTATTTGGGAGGCCAATAAAAGGTCCATTAGAAGCCTTATTAAGGACCTGAACAGATGAGAAGGCAGAAGAGACTGTTACCTCATCTTATCAATACGTGAACGAACTGACCACTCGTCTGAAAGCTGGATGGAAACTGGCAAATGATAATTTGAGACAAGCCAGGAAGAAACATGCAGCATATTTTAATAGGAAGGCAAAGGACAGAGAACTAGCTGTGGGAGAGAAGGTGCTTCTTCTACTACCCGGCAGCCAGAATAAATTACAAATTGGATGGCAAGGTCCATATACGGTTCTAGAGAAGGTGTCTAGAACAAACTATAAAATTGACAAAAAGGGGAAGGAGAAAGTTTACCATGTAAACCTTTTAAAGAAGTATCTGGACAGACCACTCCAGGAAAGCACCCCCTTACTGACCTTGGCTATCGCAACTCAAATGCAAAAGGAACCACTCACCTCGCATGAATACCCATTACATCATTGTGAAACAGCGGCACAAGTAAAAGTCAGTAAGCACCTGACTAAAAATCAGAGGGAGAGAGTTCAACAGGTTCTGGAGGAACATACAGATGTATTAACAGATAAACCAGGCCATACAAATTTGCTACAGTATGACATGAAACTGGTAGACTCAAACCCAATCTGTATGAGCGCCTATTCTATTCCGTTCGCGAAGGAGAAGGCATTGAAGGAAGAAATAGATTATTTGTTGAAGGAGGGGATTATTTCACACAGTGAATCATCTTTTAGCTCCAGTGTCGTTTTGTTGAGAAAACCGTCTGGGGAACACAGACTGTGCATAGATTACAGGAAACTGAATGCTGTCACAGAAGGACAAGTGGATCCATTACCAGACACAAAACAGTTATTTGCCAGATTAAACAAGGCAAAATACTTTTCAAAGGTGGATCTTAGTAAAGGCTATTACCAGATTCCAGTGAAGCCTGAAGTGAGACCTTATTTAGCGTTTAGCACATCGGAAGGACATTATGAATTCAACATGCTACCATTAAGATTGAAAAATGCTTCGAGTGTATTTTCAAGGATGATGCGCAAATTGTTGGATCCCCTGAATATCTCATGTATCACGAATTTCATGGATGATATTCTCGTCGCCACAGAGACATTTGAAGAACACATTGACGCTCTAAAGATGTTATTTGATAGGCTTAGGGAGGCGAACTTAACTGCTAGGCCAACAAAATGTTGTATTGGATGCAAGGAGTTGGAATTCTTGGGACACACTGTATATCAGGGTAACATGACCCCTGATCCCAAGAACTTGGAAAAACTGCAGAGAGCACCTAGACCACAAACAAAAAAGGACGTGCGATCATTCGTGTCGTTATGCGGATTTTATCAAAAATATATCAAAAATTTTAACTCTATATGTGCTCCTATGACTGATCTGACTCGCAAGGGACTTCCAGATAAAATTATTTGGACTGCGCAATGTGAATTAGCTTTCCAAGAATTAAAGGAAAAACTCACTAGCAAGCCTATTCTCAAATTGCCTGATTTGACACAGGACTTTGTGGTGAGAACAGATGCAAGTAATGTAGGCCTCGGGGCGGCCTTGTTGCAGAGGTCATCTTCACCCGATGGGGAACTGAACCCAGTCGCTTATGCAAGCCGCAAATTGAATAAAGCGGAACAAGGATATTCTACAAGCGAAAAGGAATGTTTAGCGTTAATCTGGGCAATAAAGAAGTTTCAAATCTATCTGTATGGTAGGACTTTTGTGGTCAGCCCCTCGTATTCTTATCTCAGGCTAAGCATGAAAACGCAAGATTGTTGAGGTGGTCTTTATTACTGCAACCTTATCAGTTTATTATCGAATATATCCCAGGGTCATTGAATGTCGGTACAGATTTCCTCAGTCGGCACCCCTGTGATCAAGATTAGATAGTGGCAGGCGTGAGGAGAGATTTTATCTATGTGTATCACTGGTTTTGGAACTTGCCGTAGTGCATGTTCTCATGTAGGGACATGTGTGATGATGTCACCATGATACAACGTTAAAATATCTCCAAAATTAACGATGAAATGTAGGGTTAAAAATAATGCGTAAGATACTAGGAGACATGCTCGCCCATGCCAGCCCTTCCCACCGCCATTTAAAACTAACGAGTTAGAAGTGCAGACGAAACGTTTACCCTTTGTAGACGGGAGAGAACGGAGGACACAAAAAAGGAAAAATATGACTGAACACGTGTTTGAAGTTCGAACGGCAAAAAGACGCAATTGGGGGTGAAAGGAAAAAAATTCACGTCCCGAGTTGACATAAAGTAAGGAAATGGACAAGAAAAGGACATTAGCTCTTGATCGAGACAGTCATTTCCTGGACGTTTTCGATACTTGGTCTTTATTTGAATGCCGCGGCAAAACACATGAGGGAAGGTTCTCGAACAAATTTCAAAAATTAAACTTGAGAAAAAATATGTTTTTTCTTAATAATAGAGTTATGAAAATAAAACCTAGCTAGTTTGATGCCCATCTTGAGCAGAGAAATAATATGCTTTCAATTATACAGACGGATAGATAATAAGGAAGATATTGACAAAAGACTGTATTGTTCATATCATACAAGCGACTGCACTGTTAACCCATATCACTAAAAGTTTCCAAAATCTTGGCCTTGAGTCTGCAAACGTAAAAATCGAGCTGTAATTAAAGAGAGGGAATGTGGTGGAGCATTGTAGCTAAAAATAACTTAGGCAGCAGATTCGTGTAGGAAATGCATGTAAAACCAAGTGTGTTTTTATGAAAAAACAAGTAGAGACAGACGGACTAACAGACCGTAATACATACTTGACTGAGATTTGACTGAAGTGACTTTTGCTTGTAATTTGAAAGTATGGGGGGAAGTCGGCGATTGGTCAACGCATTTTATAGTAGCGGGATAGTGAGGTGAAAGTTTGCCATTTGACATAAGTCTGTTCAGAGACGCAGTTTGAATCCATAGTGGTGTTGATTCCATAAGAATATAACTATATAGTGGGACGCCATCATACGGCCAGCAGCTCAGCTGAGTTTTGCTAGCAAATGTAACTGTGTTCTCAATTCTGAATTCTGGTAACAATGAACAATATTTATTCTGTATATTTTAATAATTCGAGTGATTGATACTGCCATATCATAAAAATGATTACAACAAGTAAGTGTTCGCTCTAGATCCCCAGCCCTAGATCAGGGTCTAGAGACATACATACAAAGAAAATATATAGGAACGCCTAAATGAAACTATGAAAAAGGATCTAGTGTTGAGATCAGTGGAACATATCACCTATCTTATTCAATAGCAGGAAGCTATTGAACATATCTCAGATGCAATGTAGTCTTGGGGAACTAATACTATGTGAAACCAACTTGGTAAGATGTGCTGTGTGGTCAGAGAGATCTGACCTAGTCTGTGTGGTGTTGTTGTGTAGTGTTGTGTGCAGAAGTGGTGCAGGAGATAGAGTTCTGACACATGACCAATACTTTTGTTTCAGAACTGTGAGTTTCTATTTGGCACCAAAGCGGTGTCAAATGCTGTAATAATATATACAAGTGTGGACCAGTGCAGTCTATCATTGTGTCAGAGCAGCCGTATATTGCCCCCAGCACGGAGAGGTGGGGCCACCAGACTTCTGTACAGGATCGACGCAGGCGAGATAAGTTATATCTGGCCTGCTGGACTTTCACCAACGATATTTTCAACTAAATTATCTCTAATTCACCACCAAATAAAGCCATGACATTGGGGAAATTAAACTATATATATTTATCCCTTAAGTCGATGAACAATGTTTGGCAGTCATAGACTGGGAGTGATGACACCATCCCAACAGCATATCTAGTAATAAGTTCTCCTGTGACTAGCTTAATATAATTATTATTAACCAGTCATTTGAATAATTAAGTACACATGTTCCATTTTATTATATCATATGATTTTGCATTCCATTTATGACTCCATAATATTTCTTATGTTCTGACCAACTAAACATTTGGTTCAGAACAAAATAAATTTATCAAAAGATTTAACTTTAAAAACTAAAACAGCCTGAGTTAGTTCAGTGTGTTATAAATTTTATTACTATTATTAGACTTCTTAAATATCTGTGTGTGTGTGTGTGTGTGTGTAATCTACCACAACACATTACATATCAGTACCCTAGATTTTTAACGTAGCCACATTCATTAGTAAAAAAGATATGTGTGAGGTCGTAAGTGGTAGTAAGAAGGGCCTTCTGTAATTCACATCTACATTTATCTCAGGAGCCTTCACAGCTGACCTCATACATCACACTAGGTGACATCAACCATACAATACCATCAAAATCCACTACACAGACTTATTATTATGGATCAAAAATGATAAGATGGCTGCAATTAAAAACCTGTCAATTTTGACGAGTTATTGCTAGTATTTATAGAATGTGTGATTCCTATATACACACATTGGGATTCTCGCCGGTGCCACGGAGTTCGTGCGCTGCGCTGAGATCCTCCTTGTATGATCTAAGGGAGGAGGATCGGAGCACTGATGGAGTTGTCCGTGTGTAATGAAGATAGTCCTTAAAACGAAACCAATAAGAACAGGCTATATGTAACTTTTATATCTACACGAAGGGACCGAAGACGCAGCTAGAGAGATGAATGAAGTCAGCGACTCATAGCTTGACTGCTTTCGTCAGGGTCAGCGAACCAGAGCTGACCAAGACCCTACTCCATCTCCAAGTGGTGGTCCTGGAAACAGGCTGCACCACTGCAGTCTGGCTGAGAGAGTAGGGATCGAAGTGGGAAGGCAAACCCTGTCCCCAAAAATGCCGTGCTGAAGTCGGATGTGTTGGCCGAAAGGCGAAAATATCGCAGATTTGCTGTAAATGGACACAACGCAACCAACGTCCTTTTCAGGACGAACGAGGAAGAAGAGGAAGAAGATATCTACACGACGATCCACTTCCTGCAGCTCCATCAATAGAGCGGTGGAACATTCAAACTAAATGATTTTTTTATCGACAGCTAACTTCATTCATTCATTCATCCCTCCTAAAGAGCATAGGGAGGTAAAGTTAAAGGATATCGCTCCACGCCCATTGAGGCATATTGGGAATATGGTGTTAGGCCCATATTTTCTTGACTAGGGGTGATGTGACCAGCATCACGCAGGCTGCCTTAACCTTCCCAGAGTTGCTCTGGGACCCAATTTCTGAGGCTGGGTCGACCCCTAGCCGTTTGCAGTCTAAAAAAAATCCCATCTCAACTGGGGATCGAATCATGGACCACCGAACAAGGCAGCCAGTTAAACAGCATAGGCCTTCAACAAATTTATGCCATGTCTTCCTACCCCGTGCCATCAGCTCAAATTCTTTCCACAATTTCCTCTTTCATGTCTGTCGTTCTACTCAAACATCCATTAGGGCAAAGAGAAATGGGGACAGACCAAAGAACATATGGAGAAGAACACTTGAGACAGAAATGAAAATGACGAAGACGACATGGAAAAGACTGTGATAAACGAGCGCAAAGGCCTTTGCGCTCGTTTATCACAATAGCCCCCCCCTCAAGTGTGATGTCAATCGTACTCAGGAGAGCTAAGCCTTCTTGCTCGGGATTCCTTAATCATTTTCCTCATCTTCGTTTTTCTCTTCGGTTTCCACCCTTTCCTCTACTTGTTTGTGCTCTCCGTCCTGCCTCATAGGATGACGGCTTAAAAAATCCACTCCTACGTTATGTTTTCCTTGGATATAGTCCACTTGGAACGTGTAAGGTTGTAGAACAAGCGACCACCTCATCAGTCTAGCATTCAAATTCTTTGAATTGGCGAGGAAGGTCAGAGGTTGTTGATCACTCTGGATTGTAAATTTCCTTCCGTACAGGTATGCTTGAAATTTTTGTATTCCCCAGACGAGGGACAAACATTCCTTTTCGATTGTGGAATAGTTTTGTTCGGCTCGGTTTAACTTCCGACTCGCATATGCGACCGGAAATAGATTTGGTGGGCTTCTGTCATCTGGCTGTAGTAATGTAGCCCCGATTCCAATGTTACTGGCATCTGTGCGCAAGATGAATTTTCTAGTTAAATCCGGAAGCCGTAAAATAGGTTTTGTGGTGAGTTTCTCTTTTAAGAGTGCATATGCATGTTCACATTCTGCTGACCATGTCACTTTATCTGGGTTTCCTTTCTTGGTTAGCGATGTAAGCGGCGCACAGAGGCTATTAAAATCCTTTATATATCTCTGGTAGAATCCACAGAGAGATACAAATGACCGGACATCCCTTTTTGTGGACGGTCTCGGTGCATTTCTCAGCTTCTCAACGTTTTGAGTCTCGGGGAACATGGTCCCATGGGATATAGTATGTCCTAGGAACTCTAGCTGTTCACACCCAATTTGACATTTGGTTGGGCGGGCGGTTAGTCCCGCTTCTCTGAGTCTGTTAAACAGCAAGGATAGCGCTGATATATGTTCTTCAAACGATTCAGTAGCTACTAGGATATCATCCATAAAATTGCTGATGGCGGGATGATTCAAAGGATCCAATAACTTTCGCATCATCCTTGTGAAGACACTAGGAGCATTGTTCAGTCCAAATGGCATCACATTAAACTCGAAGTGTCCATCTGGAGTACTGAAGGCTAACAGGTTCCTCACCTCAGCTTTTACCGGTATTTGATAGTACCCTTTACTGAGGTCGATCTTTGAAAAATAGCGAGCCCTGCTCAGCTTAGTAAATAGCTGGTTCTGGTCCGGTAACGGTTCTGGCTGGAACTGTGTTAACGCATTCAGCTGTCGGTAGTCGATGCACAGGCGGTGTTCTCCACTGGGTTTGCGTAACAGCACCACTCCCGCACTGTAAGGGGACTCCGACTTCGAAATTATGCCTTCCTTAAGTAAGTAATCAATTTCTTGCTTTAATGCCGTCGCCTTGGCATACGGAATCGGATAGGTTCTCATTCGGACGGGCGTAGGATCCGTGACTTCCATGTCAAACTCCATCAGGTTTGTCCGGCCCGGTTTGTCTGTCAGAGAGTCGGCGTGGTTTTCCATCAATCTCCTTACTTTTTCTTGCTGGGCTTCCGTTAAGGTGGAGCTTATTTTCACATCTAAATGTGATTCCTCCTGTATCACCGGGTACTCTACGGATGATAATGGCTCTTCTTCCATTTGCATAGCAATGGCCATAGTCATGAGGTGCGCTGGTTCGGCAGGGGCTCGCTCGTAAAACTTCTTAAGCAGATTTAAGTGATAAATTTTCTGCTTTCCGTTCACGGCGATTTTATAGTTGGTGCGAGAAATCTTTTCCGCCACTTTGTAGGGTCCCCTCCAGCAAATCTGCAATTTATTACTGCTACTTGGCAGAAGAAGTAGCACCTTCTCTCCTACTGCTAGTTCTCGGTCCTTCGCATTGCGATTGTAATATTTGGCATGTTTCCGCCTAGCCTCCCGTACTTTCGCTGTGGCTAATTCCCAGCCAGTCTTCAGGCGTTGTTTCAAGTCTGTGACGTACTGGAAGGCTGATGTGACAGTGTCGTCTGCCTTGGCATCTGTCCATGTTCTTAGTAATGCTTCTAATGGACCTTTAATAGGTCTTCCGAAGAGTAATGTGGCCGGAGGAACTCCAGTTGACGCATGCGGTACTTCCCTATAAGCAAATAATGCGGCAGGAAGATACTGATCCCAAGTTTCTGGCTTCTCCTGTGCCAACTTCCGAAGAATAGAGGTGAGCGTCCCGTTAAACCGCTCTACTTGCCCGTTACTTTGGGGGTGATAGGGCGAAGTATGGATATGCCTAGTCTTGAATATTCTAAGCACCTCCTCTGTCAACTTGCCTCTAAATTGTGACCCGTTGTCTGTGAGAATTTCATGCGGGAAGCCCAATCTAGTAAAGATATTCAGTAAAGCGTCAGCTACATGCACTGAGTCGCATGCTGGCATGGCTATGGCTTCGCCCCACATGGAACAGGTGTCCACTAAGGTAAGGATATGGGAGTTCCTCTTCTTAGTTCTCAGCAGAGGTCCAATTATATCCACGGCCACTCTTTCAAATGGGGTGCCCAAGATTGGCATCTCCCCAAGGGTCGCGGGTGCCGTCCAGTGTTTTGGTGCAACTTTCTGGCACTGAGGACAAGACTTGACGAAACGTTCAATGTCGCCGGTGATCCCTGGCCAATAATAGTGGCAGGCGATCCTTTGAGTCGTGGCGCTCATTCCCATGTGTCCACTAAATGGGATAGAGTGGCCCATCTCAAGCACCTGGTTCCTATAGGTTGCAGGAACTACTAATTGGTTGTGTTCCTGTCCTTCATTTCCAGCTCGGCGATACATCAATCCATTTTTCATAAAGAAGTCTCCCTTGGTAGGTGGGTTGTGTGTCCTAGGTAATTTTTTAAAACAGGGCGCCAGTGAGGAATCTTCCATTTGGGCCCTCTTCAATTCCTCGGGGAGGATATTGGTAGGAGGTTCCTGCTCTGCGTCTTTTCTTGACTGTCCTCTAGTCTGTACGGCCGCCATGACTAGTGGTTGAGTAGGTTCTCCAAGGAACACATATCTACATCCCAAGATTAAAGAGTAGATTGGTTCTTCCATGATAGCTGCACGAATCTCTCCTGTCACATAACGAGATTCCACTCTGATAAGTGCAATTGGCAGTGTCATGGGTGCAACATCCTTCGTCGGACCTTGGATGTCGACACTCTCTTCTGTTATCTGGTCAGGGGTGACAAGAGATGCCCTGACCACCGCATCGAAAGCAAGTCCTGTGTCATAAAGGCACTCCACAGATTGTCCGTTTACGAGGACTGATTCGATGACGGGAGGATGAGAAACGTTTCCGGTCCTCTGCTCCTTCCGGGGTGACGATTTTGTCTGCAGACAGGCAGCATGTTGGGGAGGAGGTCTGCGCTTGCACTCATTAGTGTTGTGATTGTTCAAGCGACAGTACTTGCACCATTTATCTCCCTGTCTCTGGTGTGGCGCAGCATTTTTCTTGTTTTGCTCTTTGTAGTTATCTTGTTTTGCGTGCTGTTTATGCGAGATGTGTGGTCCTTTGCTTTGTTGGTCTGGTTGGGAGCGAGCAGGTTGCTTTGGCGCCTGATCCGAAAACTTCTTTCTGGCTCCTTGAGACTCCATGAGAGCATTTTGGAATCGCTCTGCCAGTGTAAGAATATTTTCTAACCGGTCAGCGCCGTTTTCAGTGAGAAATCTACGCATTTCCACCGACATAGACTCTTTTAGTTGCTCTATCACAATCAGCTCTTTCAACCCGTCATAGTTCTCGGTAAAGTTTCCCAGTGTACACCACTTCACTAGGTAGTCTTCAATACGGGCTGCAAACTGTGAGAAAGTCTCTCCGGCCTCCTTCCTAGAACCTCGAAATTTTTTTCGGTAAGCCTCTGAATGAAGCTCGTACCTCACCAAGAGAGCTTTTTTCAATGCCTGATAGTCATCTTGCTCTCCGGCCGGAAGTTTATTAAAAACTTCGTAGGCGGCTCCTCTTAGGCCCTGGGAAAGTTTCAAGTTCCACTTCCGTTCTTCAAGTCCAAACCCTGTTGCAAAGCGTTCAAAGCGGTCTAAAAAGGCGTCCATGGTATCGTTCCTTTCTGAAAAAGGTTCCAGCGGAAAGTTCATGGCATTGGGTGGTGCAGGTTGCGAAGTAGGCACACCATCTGAGCGGGGTGAGTACCCTCCATCAAAGTTGGAAGCCGCTGCACTTTTTGCCAGCTCTATCTGATTGGTCTGTCCCTGGATTTCCAGTTGCTTCATGTTAAGTGCATGCTCTGCTGCAGCTGTCTCTTTACGCTCCCGCTGCTTCTGCTGCTTCTTTCCGCTCCGCTGCTTCTGCTGCGGCTTTCTCTTTACGTTCCGCTGCTTCTGCTGCTTCTTTCCGCTACGCTGCTTCTGCTGCGGCCTTCTCCTTCCGCTCCGCTGCTTCTGCTGCGGCTTTCTCCTTCTCCATTGCAAGTTTCTGCACTTCCATCTCTCTTGCATGGAGTTTATCAGTCTCCTCACTCACAAATTTCATCAGATCTTTTCCACTTAACCCGTATTCACGCCCTGCCTCCATTAAACTAGTTCTAATTTTTGCGGCATCTGCCATGATATGCAGTATGGGTTCACGAAGGGAAAAATTGGCAGTGACCTCCAAGCAAATTGTTTAGACTCGCACAAGTAATTATCTCTTTAAAACCAGCTAGGTTTAAATTAGTAATCAAGTTCAAATAGTTCTTAAAAAATCACTCACTCAGCGTATACTGAAAAATTATGTAACAGATTATCTCGAAGTTTTTATGAAAATTTTGCTAAATATTTATGATAAATATTTTCCCAGCAGTCACAGAAAAAGAAAAAAAAATCAGTTCCCTACAGTATCTTCTGTTCTCAAAAAGTGCTTACTCTGTCCGTTTGATACTCAATTTAAAAAGTATCACTCGTGCTTTAGAGATATAAATTATCCCCCCTATGAAATAGACAAATTATAGTAAGAGTCAGTCTAGAAGGTAATCCCTCAAAATGCCAACAAATTTTGCAATTATCGCAACTGTATAGCAGGGATGAAAATGTGATTTATCACACTTCTAAGTCCGGGTTCACTAATCCCAAGACGAGTCCACAATTGTCGTGTGGTGAGTCACTGGGGCAACTACTACAGTAGTTTTTGCCAGGAATAGTCTATGAGATATAGATATAAGGTCTCTAGAAATTGGCTCGTTAAGAAAGAATAAAGACCTATTCGAGATAGGGACAAGAAGACAGGAATGCGAATGCTTTCCACTAGACAGTGTTTTCTAATTAATTATGGAAAGAGTTCTGTTTCCCCACGACCTTAGCTTCTGCCCTTAGATCCCGTAAAGAAAAAGCCCCCAACCTCATCTGAGTAGAGAAAGGTTCCTATAGGTGAATATGTAACACCGACAGCACGAGTGATACATTAACAAACTCTTGATAATGATCAACCGATCGTTGGGTTTATTAATGAAATATCCACACATATAGGGTTAGTAATGGTTAGAACGTGATGATGGTGAAAGACGATTCACACAAAACACACAGATGAGATAATAAAATTACAGTTAATTAAGTAATAGTTAATTAAGAATGAACTGGTGTAAAGTGAAATGATGATGTGATATGATACGTGTTACCAAAATGGTGAGTACTCTACACAGTCCATGTGTCTCTAAATGCTTCTCCTAGATATGAGGATTCACATGTATGCATAAAATGTCCCAAGTTGTTATACGTTATGTCGAGTGGGGTATCTCTAAGCTGAGGACGTTCTGATGAATACTGTTGTCGTACGGAGAACGCTGACGAGATATCTATGTATATTCCTTCACTGTTTGAGTATATCTCTGTAGTGTTGATCAACAGTTAATAGCTGTCATATGAACAAAAGGTCTGTTGTCTAATCTCCCGAGGGTACTGGTCAGACTGGATATCTTCACGAAATGTTAGTGATATGTAGACTCATAATCTTGCGTATGTAGTCGTGATTCATATACTTTCGAGTCTGCTTCATAAAATGCGCTTAAGAGTGTGTTGCACGTGGTATAAATATGCGATTCCTCTTTTGAGCTCTTTTGCTTGACTTCAGATAATAATGATCTTTCGAGTGATTTGAATTTATGATGACTCTGTATTGAACTTGTGATAACGATGTATTGAACTTGTGAGCAAGCAGTATATGGTGACGAAAAATGCTGCGTCCACCTTATGACTTGTGGGTGAGACAATATTCCTTTTTAATTGAGGAATGAAAGATGTCCTATGGCGAATTCTGCTAGCCAAATGTCCGTTTTTAATAACTTATTTCTGGTTAGACGTCAGACACGTTGCGTGTAGACTCAGACTTCTGATGAACTGAAGACACACAAAAGTCTTCGTAAGTTTTTCACATTTAACATCACTGGTTGACTTGCATTTAAACTACTGCTCATTATTCATCTCTCTCTCTCTCTGAGTTCAATTCTAATGATGTTAAATATCTTGTGCATGAGAGTGTGTGCGCATGGGAGACTGTGATGATGATAAAGGTGAAATATGAACTATTAATTACGTCCTATCATCCTATCATCTTCTAGGAAAATCTTCTGATTTTATTAATCAGTTATGCCAAGAATTATTTGAAACTTTATCTTTCGCACATTTTAGCTGTGAGGTTAAAAAAAACAAAAATAAGAAAATGTATTAATAAGTATAAGATCTACTAACCTTCTTTTCCATTCGCAAAATCCTTTAAGAACACAATTAATCACAGAACTGAATTATCATCCACTCTGAATAAACACGTGTATTAGGCTATGCGTTTTTGGGTTTAATCTCTTCCTCACAAGGTAAAAAACTGGACTTCTACACTCTAGTAGATTATGCGGTATTATATATTTCTGGAAGTCACCTGGCCAAGCTGGGCATCCAATGTGGTAAACCAACGCTTGTCTGAACCGCGGTGAGACGTTTTCCCCTGGCCAATCTGGGCGTCCAATGTGGTGTCACAGAAATTACCGCATGCCCATGTTTGATTCGGATGACCATATGTGTTTTTACCTGATTTATCACGATGCAATGGGGACTTCAAACGATAATGTCGGGCATGTGGACTCAATCAAAGGATTTTATTTCCCCCGATGAAAGAGCAAATGTGGTTCTCTAGATACCGGTTGCGAGTAATCACAACGATGAAATAGCAAATATGGATCGCAAATGTTGCATGAAAGAGCAAATGTCGGAGAAAATACAATACGAAAGATGTAGGAAAAGATAGAGCAATAAGGCCTTTGCGCTCGTTTATCACAAAGACCATGGTTTTTTGAAGACCTATGCTCCTTTGCAGCTAAAGGTTATGAATAATTGATTGATTGTGTTAGAAATGTAACCCAGGTGTTCCAAATAATTATCTTCTCAACTAACCACACTTCTCCATTTCTTGTATCTCTGATTGCTACCGTACCTAGCTTCGAAAGGTAAATCTATTTTTGTGTGGGTTGACATGGTTAACTTTCCTGATTACAAGCACACGCGGCTGTAAACCAGTTTACAAGTCGGCAGTTTATGTCTAGAGATGTCTTCAGGGTTCTTCTCCACTTTCATTTCAATTGAATGATTGCTGTCTATAATTACACTTTGGCTTGTTTGAGTTGCAAATTTTGCGGCTTTTGTGGGTTGAGGCATATTTGCCCGTTCTTCTTCTTCGTACACTTTCAGACGTCAACTTAAATATGTTTTTTTTTAAAGCTGGTATCCCAGAACAGATTTTCCAGGATTGGGACTGGTGACGGCTATATGTGCTTTCTCTGTTCCTCATATGTTGCAGCAGTTGTTCAGTGGCCATCTTATTTGAAGCTATGGATATTTGTCGAATCTTCGAAATGGCTATTTGCGTTCTTTCTTTTCTGTTGTCTGATGGGTTGTGAGTCTTCTAAGTGTTCAATCTACTAGCTTTGGAAACTGATCATACTCCTCCTCATCATCATCATCTCACTTTTCGCTCCATGTGGAGCATGGAGCCACCATTGCAGTAGGTAAACAAGCAAGTATACCCGTCAAAACTACGCCCCCCCCCGGGGGGGGGGGACGATAAGTGCCAGCCTCTTAACCGTAAAGCATCTGCAGCGCGCTTGCTTGGGATCTTGCTTGGAACTCATTTTATTGATTCTGAACGAAGTTATTTTCAATATTTGTAAGGATTTGAAAAAATAGAATTTTAATTGTAACTACTTCTTTTGAGGGAAATAATTAAAGTTTAAGACAAGGAATACTAATCCTGCCACTATCTATTAAAGGGATATAATCCCCTAGCTTTTCAAGGGAAACAATAAGACAAAAAATGTTAATGATTATATTGCATTTTATAATACGGTTTTTTCAGTTATAGCTTTAAAACATAATAATTATACAACTACATGTTATTGGGTATGATTACAAAAGTACAATACAAATTACTTCATGAATACTAACTTTCAGTTTGTATGTATTAAAACATAACAACCATACAACTACTTGTTATTAGGTGTGATTTACAAAATTACAGTACAAATTATTTCATTAATATCTTCTACAAATACTATAGCCCTTTGTCATCTTCGAGCGTAAAAATGGTCCGATCTAAACCACACCAAGAAGAGGGAAGTGTACGTTAGCCCACCAGCACTGAATAACAACAGACCAGCATCTCCTAGTCCTGGAAACGGGATACCAAACAAGCCGACTAGTAAAACTCTTGACACTACGACGGAGTTAACAGAACCCGACCCCTGACGCGAAAGAAGGAACAGAAGCAAACGTCTCTGACGTAATAGGAGAAATTACCAACAGTGCAGAAAACATTATGCGATCGCTCCAATGGATTCAAGCAAAAGAGAAGATGAGGGTCATGTCGCCACCACCATACGATACCGAATCGACAGCTGTGTCTACTTCAGGGAAGCTGCTCCAAACTTCGATGACGGTAGAGAGTATAGATAAAAATCAGGAACCTGAATCTGAGAAACCAAGCTCACCGTCTAAAGTAACTACTCCGATGACGGTAGAGAGTACAGAAAAAAAAATCAGGAACCTGAATCTGAGAAACCAAGCTCACCGTCTAAAGTAGCTACTCCGATGACGGTAGAGAGTATAGAAAAAAATCAGGAACCTGAGCCTGAGAAACCAAGCTCACCGTCTAAAGTGGCTGCGAAAATCGTGACAAGCCGAAGATCTAAATGTGAAATGCAAAAAAAGACCACAACTTGTACGACACAGAATGCCACACAGAATCGAGAGCAGACAGACGAGGACAGTGTACCGAGCCGAAAGACAGATGCACGGCCAGTGGTGGCAGATGGGAGATACAGCTCAGGCTGACTACAGAAAAGCACTCCCAAGCAGCTGGAATAAGACCGCAAAATTAAAATTACGCAGTTGTGTGGGGGAGAGGCCATCCTCAGGGCATTCCCGGACGACAAAGTAATCAATATCCTGGAGGATGTAGTAGGCAAAAGAGGCGTAGTAAGTATCAGAAGGCACCAACAGGAAGTGATAACTGCCTTGAATGCTACGGAAAAGACTAAATCGCTGATGGCTGCTCTGGTATCCGGGACTAAAGAATACCAGCTACCACACCGGATCAAAATCCAAGCAGAAATCCGCAGAGACAGCAAGAAGATAGTAATTAAAGGGATCGACATCAGCTTGTCAGACGCAGAGGTCCTCAGCTGCATTCAGGCCGAAAATCCTCTAGCCAGAATCACACAAGCCGAAAGGTTAAAATCATGGAACAAAGAAGACATCAGCTTGTTGATAGTGACTTCACAGGGGGCAACAGCTCCGGAAAGTATCACTTTTCAGAATAGACCCCAAAGAACGCATGCCTACATCCCGCCAGTGATGCAGTGTTCGAAGCGATAGGGATTTTCACACACAAAGAACACGTGTAGGAAAGAGACGGTCCGCAGATACTGTGCGGGCAGCCACGAATACAAAGACTGCCCTAAGGCAAAAAAGGACCACAACTACCTGGCGCCAAACAAAAATAGAAAATGTGCCAACTGCCTCGGAAAATCAAGGAGCAAGATACCGCGGGTGTCCCAAATACCAGCAAACAAGGCAAATAATTACAGTGTCCATTTCAAAGGGAGTTTCGTACCAAGAGGCAAAGAACAGGATGTCGGCAAGCACACTATATCATAAACGCGAAGACAGCCTATCCGAACAAGTCAGACAGCTTAGGACAGAGGTGAGAGATATGAAACAAAAACTACAAAAAGAAAGAGAAAACCGTCAGCCAGACATCAGCCGAACCTCAACTGACAGATGCGATGAAAACATGGGTAGCATCGAAAGTGCAAAACGTGTTACTCGACACGAAAATAGTACAGCAACAAATACAAGACGACATCGCAAAGTTGGCAGAATTAAAATCCGAAAATGAAATCCTTAAAAGAACCGAAGTAGAAAGACAGATCATCACTGACATTGCAAACAAAACAACAGAGAGATACAACCAGCAGCTAAGCGAAAAGTCACCGAAGGAAATACTAGAGGACCTTCTACCAACAATCATCATCAAAATCCTTCAACAGATGGAGATAGGAAAGACGACACAACACGGAAACAACAACAAATAAGCACAGACAGAGCAAAGCGAATGAAAAGACCACTATACGAGTATATAATGAATGGGCAAACGACGTCAGCAGTTGCTAAGGGTCCTTTTCAGGACCAGTCCTTTTCAGGACTAACATCAACTTAGCTTATAAGACAGGAATCGCACAATCTACCCTAATTATAACCAACTGGTTGAACAGGGTATCATAAGGGCGATATTCAAACATAAGTAAAGGTAAAAAAAGCTGAGTCCGCTTGTACTAAAAATATCTGTTGTCATCAAATGAGCGTAACAATGATGATCATTGTGTGGGTTTCAAATATACAAAGAAGACTGTAAAAATGGATTCTGTAGACTGCTTATGTGGACGCTTCTCGGCCTTTGGGTAAGATCAAAGCAGAGGCGTCACTAAAGTATTTAGCACCCAGGGCGGATCCTATCTTTGGCACCCATTCCCCCCATTACGAAACACAGAAGTACATTTTAAACAGTAAGTACTATTATAATAGTGTCCGATGGCGCCCCCTTCCTGGCTGTCACCCGGGGTGGACCGCCCCCTCCCATTCCTCTCAGTACATCACTGGATCAAAGTATTGACGCAGATCAAAGCCACGGCCGAAATCAAATAAAATTTTTTACACCCTATGAATCAATAAACCTTGAAATACGCCCCCAAAAGGGCTTCATCATGTGACGTATTCTCTCCAGAACGTTGTCTCCATTACAGCTGCTCTGAACGCATCACGATTCTGGGCAAGTCGACCTGCATCATCCAAAGACAAGTTCACTCTCTGTGATGTCCTGGATCCACCGTCGTCTAGGTCGTCCCCTTCCCCTTTTTCCAGGGACCATGCCTTTCAGCACTAATTTTTCCAGATTACCATGTCTTTTTATATGACCGAAAAATTTCAGCTTCCTTATTGCGATGGTATTTAGGAGCCAATTTTCCTGTACATTTAGTGAGTGCCATACCAGAAGAGTACAGTGTCGATATTCAAAACAAATTTGACATTTTTATTGCAGTATCCAAAAAGGGTAATAAAAAAATAAAAAAATAAAATCAAGTGTTCACTACTTCTTCCTGTTTGATCTTATTGTACACATGTCTGGCGTCTAGCATTCTTGTCTATCTTTCCATCCATCTGTCTGCCCATCTCCACATGTGTATCTTTCTATCTAACTGT
Source organism: Oreohelix idahoensis (assembly GCA_024509875.1). Classification (NCBI taxonomy): domain Eukaryota; kingdom Metazoa; phylum Mollusca; class Gastropoda; order Stylommatophora; family Oreohelicidae; genus Oreohelix; species Oreohelix idahoensis. The sequence continues at coordinate 29,698 of JAMPIV010021406.1, forward strand.
CCGCCTGCTCATCTGTTAGTGACGTCATATTGCTACATGTAAACCAGTTAAACCCGTAAATAGCTGTTGTTATCGCTGATCAGAATCGACGTCATTGCACTCCAGGCAAACCCATAGGTGCTCAGTATCCCTCAGCAAATGTCGAAGGGTATGAATGCTAATTGTTTCTGTTGCGCACTGGTTGTATACGTCCTCTCATACGTCCATCCCTGCTGGTTTTACGTTTGATGCCAAATTCCAGCAATCTTAGCCTTGATGATTCATCGATTGCAGTGTCATTCTCTAATAGGCGATCATGGATTTCCCTCAATATTTCTTTCTTATACATGTCTGATGCACCTTCTGTAGGTGCTCTTGAAGCTGGTCTGTCAGCTCTTTCATTGCCGCATACCCCTGCATGACCAGAACAGTAGATCCATATCAGTTCTTGAAGATTCGATGCTTCTATGCAGGTTTTCCATTCATGTCGGAGCCATCCATTTTGGACCTTTCGAAGCATGCATTGTGAATCTGATCCAATAACTGCCTTTGTTAATAAAGTCTCAGACAGCCATCTTAAGGCAGCAGTAGCTGCCTCTACCTCCATTATCGTTTGTAAATTGTTAACCCAAGCAATGGGCTTCTAAATTCTATCTCAGCAAGACATTGTTGTCGTGTCGATTTAAATCACTTGATTAGCTCAAATTAGGCTGTGATCCCCTGTGGGTTAACAGTTTGCTGGTCACGTGTCGTGAGGAAGAATCCACGTGTCGTTGTCTCCCCACGCCGGTGGAGACCGTATTGTTGTTCACTTAACGTCTGCTGCCGTTATAAGATCTCTTACCGATGTTATTGTTTGCTTTGTTGCAGCCGATGTTTGCTAAACATTGAGGATGTACGGGGCAGGGCTGTGGGGTCGGTCGTTTTTTAGTGGAGTCGGTAAAAAATGTCCGCACTCCGACCCTGAATTTTATGCCATACGACTAGTAAATAACTGTTGTCGTAATCGGAGTCAGGAATCGGACTTCTTAAATTTCAGGCGTCGGAGCTGAACAATTTTTGCCGACTCCGCAACCCTGGAGAGTTGACGTAGCTGACAGTCCTTTTCAGGACAATTGCTTTTCAGGGCTTCATCGCCCTATTAGATATATATAATTAGTCCTTTTCATGACTTAGTGTTGAACGCTGAACTCCCGCTAATAGGATTCGCTTACTTTTGAATGGCTAATTGCGCTCTGATTTAACCAGCAGACCTAAGCCTAGGCTGAAATAAACGTGCCTTGCCACAAGAAGCCAAAACCCGCAAGGAAAAAAAATTGTTAGCTTTGTTTAACAGGTCGAAGTGAGCTGATGTTGAAAACAGATGTTTACATTGGATATATGTGACAGCGACATTGGATATTTCTATTTTCGGGTTGTATCACTTTTATGCATTTAACATAGTTCTTACTTTCTTTCTCTTCTGTGTTTGCTCATTTTTCCCGACGAAGACCTTGTGGTGGTAATGCGGGATTTTCTTCGTCCTTTGTCCCGGTATAGACGAATTATCCTGGTAGCTGTTTTCGTTTCTTTATTTTCATCACACTTCAAATTTTTCTCGTGGTCATTGACTGGGTTATGAGACAGACAACAGAGGGAGAGAAAACTGGAATACAGTGGACATTTAACACACAGCTGGAGGATCTAGACTTTGCAGATGATTTGTGCCTTCTGTCACACAGACAGCAAGATATGCAGGAGAAAACAAATAGATTAGTAACAGAAGCAGCAAAGATGGGACTGCACATACATGTAAATGAAACAAAAGAAATGAGAATAAATAATAGGCAGACGGATTCGATGAAGATCAATGATCAAGTCATTGAAGAAGTAGAAAACTTTACATATCTAGGGAGCAACATTGACAAAGGAGGGGGAACTGCTGGTGGCGTCTGCTCAAAGATAAATAAAGCCAGATGTGCTTTTAATGCCCTTCGACCAATATGGAACTCCTCAGCGATATCCCGAGGGAACAAAATTAGAATCTTTAACTCAAATGTGAAGTCAGTCTTGCTGTATGGCTCAGAGACATGGTAGGTCTCAAAGAGTATCACCACCAAGCTTTAGACATTTGTAAATAGATGTCTCCGATGGATCCTTCGAATAAGATGGCCAGATGTAATAACAAATAAAGAGCTAAGGAAAAGATGCGGGCAACAGCCAATACAGAGAGAAAGTAAGGTAAGAAAGTGGGGATGGATAGGTCATACACTCATAAGAGAAAAATCAAGCATAGCCAGAGTTGCCCTTGACTGGAACCCACAGGGGAAAAGAAGAGTGAGGAGGCCAAAGAGAACTTGGAGAAGAACTGTTGAAGAGGAGACTAGGGAAATTGGAATGACTTGGGCACAGCTGAACAAGACAGCCCAGAATAGAAATCGATGGCGAGCAACTGTTTCTGCCCTATGTTCCACAGGGAACGAAAAGGAATGATGATAATGATGATAGGCCTAACCATAAACTTACGCACGTGTTCCTGTCCCGTGTCATCAGCTACAGGTCTTTCCATGCGTTCCTCAGCATTTTCATTTTTCTCCATTTCTCGTCTCCTTGTGTTTTTCCGTCGATCTCTCCTTCTTTTACCCCGGGGACTACAGAACAACGACTGCCTGGTAATGTTATCAGCAGGTTACCTCAGTGTGTGTCCTTCCTATTCATCGTCAGCGTCTTCTTATCATTTCTTTTTTCCACTGTATGATCTTCGTCAGCGATTCCACATTAATGATCTTGTCATACAACATCAATTATTCTATTAAATAAATAATGGAGGAAACCTTGAGTCCTGTGAACCGTAAATAAATAAATAAAGGGAATTAACAGGTACTCGTTGGACATAAAGGATGACACTAGACAACAGACAAGAAAATATAAGTGATAGCTTACTGGGAATCGAACCTAGGACCAACCAAACGGCGCCATCGCCTTGCTGTGACAGTTCATCATGACAGGACGCAAAGCCAACTCCAACTTCAACATTAAGGGTGCAAAATCTAGGTTCGATTCCCGGTAAGCCTATCACTTATATTGTCTTTTCTGTTGTCTAGTGTCATCCTTTATGTCCAACGAGTACCTGTTAATTACCTTTATTTATTTATTTACTTATTTATTTACAATTCTCTATTGTATGCAAGCAGCCATTCATGAAATTCTGTAACTTTTTAGTTATTGTTTATGTCTCCATGATTCACAGCTATACAATAGGACTGATTTGACATTAGCGTCGTCTTACTGCAGCTTCCCTTCATTTTCTTACATCAAAACAGAGCCCACAGCGGTAAAACAATTTAAGCCTATGAGCGATCCATGGACAGCTTCTCAGTTCCATTGGGTACAGATGAAGTGAGGGTCGATTAACAGAATGGTTATAATTCTTGTCTCTCGCCGCAAAGCAAAGTTAACAGGTTCTGAGCCTTTCTTTGTCAAATTGAATATGTTTAAAGAAAGCAGTGAGATTGTTGGTATCACCAAAGAGTTTGTCCAGAATGGTTCAGGTGACGACCATATGTACGTTCTGCGTTCCTCATGCGTTGGACACCTTTGCAGTAGATGCAGTGCTTTTACCGGCGCAAAAGTTACACCCCACTACAATCCATAGTTAGCTTGTTTATTTAGGTAGTATCTGAGTCTGTTGTGGCCTGTGTGGAGTCTGAAGATTACCACTTGTTCACTCCTGTTGTGGCCTGTGTGGAGTCTGAAGATCACCACTTGTTCACTCCTGTTGTGGCCTGTGTGGAGTCTGAAGATTACCACTTGTTCACACCTGTTGTGGCCTGTGTGGAGTCTGAAGATTACCACTTGTTCACGCCTGTTGTGGCCTGTGTGGAGTCTGAAGATTACCACTTGTTCACACCTGCTGTGGCCTGTGTGGAGTCTGAAGATTACCACTTGTTCACGCCGGTTGTGGCCTGTGTGGAGTCTGAAGATTACCACTTGTTCACTCCTGTTGTGGCCTGTGTGGAGTCTGAAGATTACCACTTGTTCACTCCTGTTGTGGCCTGTGTGGAGTCTGAAGATTACCACTTGTTCACACCTGCTGTGGCCTGTGTGGAGTCTGAAGATTACCACTTGTTCACACCTGTTGTGCAGGTAATAAGCATTTTTCAGGTGCCTTGGATGCTTTTTTCCCCCCTCGTGTCCCTGTACCTACCCCTGACAAAACTCTTGGCCTCATAAATTTGGTTCTGAGCTCGAAACCTGGGACGCCACGCTCCAGTTTACCCAGCTATAAATTGGTATCCAGCTCTGCTCTTGAAGGCAAAGACAGCGAGGAGGTGAACTAAAATCACCCAACCACATAAAGCTGAACCTAGTTTAGTGAAGTCTCTAACACCGGAATCCCGTGTGGCAGCGTCAGCGTTGGAACTACTGCTACCTTTTAACAGTAGAAAGGGTTTACATGTGTAAGTCTGTGTGTACATGTGTGTCATGAAATATTCTAATCCACATATATAAATTATTAGGTAAATATGAAGCCTAACAAATAAAATTAATAAAGAGAAGAGCAATGGTAAAATAACAGTGCTGTCACAAAGAATGTACTCGAAATCCCCCTTGTTTTCTGCTTCGTCTGCAAATTGTAACGCTTTCACGTTGATATAAAAGCTTACTGTATTATTACCCGCCTTCTTCAATGAAACGTGTGCTGCATTTCTAAGAAAAACATTGAGACGTACTGCGTAATGACCTAAATTAATCCTAACATTAATTATATTACGTTACCAAAACGAACGAACAGATGGACAAAAGGATAGCGAGAGGGGAGGGCTGAAAATCAGGAACGCATGCAACACGCGACGCGCGATATACAAATGCTGGCATCACGCGTGTAAGTCTACAAGCACGAACTTTTTCAGACGGACAGTGATAAAATACACTACCCTTTCCCAGAGTTAGGTTTATAAATCATAACAAACTCTTATTAGAAAAGACAACATTAGATGGGTTTACGTTTGAACATTGGGGGTGCCTGACAGCATAAAATCATTTCTGCTCATAGGAGTTTTTTTTAACGTGTTTGAAAAAAATTTACGTTACAGAAATAGCCTACCATGTAAACTTCAAATTGATTGGAGCGCAACAAATGAAAGCCTAACCACGATTGGTCGGGCTATAAATACTATCTTGGTTGTTAGGGGAGACGGGAAAAGATAACATTTTTTCAAACACTTGTCGAAACGTGGCTCATTGGCCAGTCTCGCTGATATACACACTTGGGAGCGTTAGTTCGAAACCACTTGTTTAAATACACTTGATAAAGCATCAGTGCGTTGAAGCCAGCTTATATTTGGCTCAATAAAAGCCTGGAAGATAAGCAGATGGAAATTTGTGCCAGTTTGTGCCAGAATTCATTGCTAATCAACGTATCTGTGTTATTCGTATGAATTGTGGGACAGTGGTCTTGATGGTACTGAGCAGCACCTAGTCAGAGCTTTGCTGAATCCAGAGTCGGACAGCATACTCCTTGGTCTTTTTAGCTATCAGTGAGGTGTCTCCTGAGCCCAGAGGAGAATTCGAGCAGAGGAGTCCTTTCCTGCCGCCATCACTCAAGATAAGCAGAGTTGGCCAGCTGAGCTCAACATTATGTCCCCTCATCTTGAAATAACTTTATAAAAATACTATTCAGAGGGGAATTTACTTGTCTTAAAATCAGGAACTTTGAACATCTCAAATACTGGTCCCTAAAGACAAACTATTGAAGTCATGATGACAAATACCAACAGAGCTTGAACAAAACAAAACCAGTATTACCTCATTTTACTACTACACAACTGACACACATAGAACATTTGTAATAATATATGTCACTACAATATTCATATTAAATACATTCTGTACATAACTTGTAATTTAAATTGATTGTGATTCCTGGTTCCCTTGTAGTTGAATCAGGACACATATTCATTCATGCCAGTAATGAATACATATTGTTATTCGAAAGTTTATCAGTGACTCTTTTAAGATATCTTTGTAGAGTGTTATATGTATGTGAGTGTCACAGTGTTGTCAAGAGTAGTGGATTAAATTAAATTGTTTATCTGTCTGTTGTTGTGACTTACACTTCATCATACACATACCCTAGACACATAACGTAGCATCACACTATTCCAGAATAATTCTGACTGAGATATATAGATATGTGGTAGCAAGTAAGGTTATCTATAATACACTACTCTTAATAGATATAGATACCTTCACAGCTGATCTCAGTCAGTACACTAAGTTCCCTATAAGTATTTATAACATCCCACTTCACCACATATATTGGGGGCTCGTCCGGGATTTTGAATCTTTAACTATTAAAAATATTGGGGGTAATTCACTTCAGGGAATATAAGAATTAAAAGGTATCCTGGGGTGGAATTAAATAAGGTTGAGCTCACGGTGCCTGTGTTGTCCATTAGAGATTGAATTGTTGGTTAGACATTGTATAAATTTACATAATAGACAATGGCGGACCTGGCCAAATTTCGATCTGCTGCGGTTCAGACTGCAAAAGAGTTAGGATTAGATGGGCAAGTTATGGTTGCCTATGTTACTACGGAATGTGACAAATTTATTGAACGCGAAGAAAGAAGGTTTGAAGCCGAAAGAAAGTTAGAGGCTGACAGGGAAATTAAGAAGTTACAATTTGAAGCTGAGGCTGAGACTAAGAGGTTGCAGATTGAGGCTGACAAAGAGGCTAAAGCATTGGAAGCCGAGGAAAGAAGACAAGCTGCAGAAAGAGAAGAGAAGAAATTAGCTGCAGAAAGAGAAGAGAAGAAATTAGCTGCAGAAAGAGAAGAGAAGAAATTAGCTGCAGAAAGAGAAGAGAAGAGATTAGCTGCAGAGAGGGAAGCAGAAAAGGAGGAGAAGAGATTACAAAGGGAACATGAGTTACGACTAAGGGAGTTTGAGTTTCAAGGCCATGCTCCTGAAAATGGTGCCAGTCCCTTTGCCTCTGATGCTACGGTTACTCAGGGAGCCTCAACCTCAGCTATGAACTTTCATTTAGATCATTTTGTTGAGAAAGACGATGATATTGAGAGCTATATAAATAGGTATGAACTATTAGCTACCACGTATGGGTTAGAGAGAGAAAGGTGGAGCTTAAAGTTATTTCAGGGACTTCGTGGGGCAGCTTATGAAGTTTTTGCAAAAATGAGCAGAGGTGATCAGGAAAATTATGACATGCTAAAGCAGGCTCTTTTGTTAAGGTATGAAAAGAATGCAGAATTTTACAGGAAAAAATTTAGGAATGCTAAACTACTGTCAGGTGAAACCTATCACCAGTTCTCTGCACGAATCGAGACATACTTGGAGAAATGGACTTCTCTGGGGAAAACCCAAGATCTTAAGGAAATGGTCCTTATAGAGCAACTAAGAGAGTCCATGGCTCCAGACCTGAGAAAGTTTCTCATGGAACAAGGTGCAGAGAGGCTGGGTGAGTTGCTAAATGTTGCTGAAAGGTATCAAGCAGCTCAAGCAGAGGTAACAGGTAATAAAAAGAAACAGGTGGATAACTTTAGGGCACCACAGAACTTTAATAAATTTGATCCTAGGGATCAAAATAAAGGTAAGCACCAATTTGATAGGCCACGGTATGATAATAAAAATAAATTCCCACAATTCGATGAAAGGAAATATGATGAAAGAAAATCTTTCAACCAAGGAAAAAGGTGGTGTAAGAATTGTCAGATGGACAATCATGACACTGACCGTTGCAGAAGGAAACCTGTGTATATGGCAACCCTTCAGGTCAGGTCGACCTCAAGACAGGAGGAGGATATTATGTTGGATACCACTCCAGAAGAGATGAGGAAGGCACAGGCTGGGGATAAAACACTCAAGCCATGTTTCAGAAAATTGTCAACTTGTCATACAACTCCAGGCAAGGGAGATTTCTACATGAAAAACAAGTTGATGTATAGGAAGACTGGAGCTAGATCCAATGGTCACGGACAGCTGGTTCTTCCAAAAAGATACAGGACAGAATTAATAAGGAGTCTACATGTGAAACCAGATGGGGACCATGAGAAAATAGGTACCATCATTCAAAAGGTGGCTCACAATTATTATTGGCCCAAAGCAAGATGGGACATTGAGAACTTTGTAGAAAGGTGTAGTATAGCACATGAGGGAACACCCACAAGTGGGAACATGGATCAGGACCTGGACACGCCACGGGGCAAAATTAGGCCTGATAATAGAAAGAAATATAGATTTGATAAAGTGGACCAAATGGAATGGGAAGCCCCTTTTCACGGACAAGCTTCACTTTACTGTTTTACAATGGCCACTATGCGGAGAGTGCAAAAAGATGTCTTACCCCAGGATAAGCCGACAATCCCTCAATCGGACTTAAACAAACTGGAGGAAGAATATGTAGAGAGGAAATCTCTCATCAAGAATTTTAAGTGGGGAGAAAGCCCCAAAAGAAAAATTGGTAGCGGTCGTTTTGTGAATGATAATTCTGGGAGGAAAAATCATCACTATAAAGATTCAAGTGGAAGAGACCATACCGGTGCATGGACAAATAGGTCCACACAATTAAAGGTCCATATGTAGCTTTGTTAAGAACGTGGACTGATGAAAAGGCAGAGGAAAACATTACATCTTCATACCAATATGTGAATGAGCTGACCACTCGGTTGAAAACTGGCTGGAAACTTGCCAATGAAAATTTGAAACAAGCCAGGAAGAAACATGCTGCCTATTATAACAGGAAGGCGAAGGACAGAAATTTGGCTGTGGGAGAGAAGGTACTGCTTCTTTTGCCTGGGAGTCAGAATAAGTTACAAATTGGATGGCAGGGTCCATATACAGTTCTAGAGAAGGTGTCTAGAACAAATTATAAGATAGATAAGAAGGGGAAAGAAAAAATCTATCATGTGAATCTCCTGAAGAAATATTTGGAAAGAGAACATCAGGAAGAGACACACTTGTTGACCTTGTCCATCGCCATGGAGATGAAAAAAGGAACCACTTTCATCATTTGAATATCCATTACACCCCTGTGAGACAGCAGCACAGGTGAAAATCAGTACACATTTAACGAAAACTCAGAAAGAGAGAGTGCAACAGGTTCTAAATAATCATGCAGAGGTGTTAACAGACCGACCAGGGCATACAAACCTATTGGAATATGATATGAAACTCATAGACTCCACACCTGTCTGTATGAAACCATATTCGATTCCGTTTGCTAAGGAAAAAGCTTTGAAGGAAGAGATAGACTATCTATTGAAGGAAGGAATTATTTCGCACAGTGAGTCTTCGTATAGCTCCGGTGTTGTACTCTTAAGGAAGCCCTCTGGAGAACATAGACTCTGTATAGATTACAGGAGACTGAATGCTATTACAGAAGGACAGGTGGATCCATTGCCGGATACAAATCAGCTGTTTGCCAGACTAAATAAAGCTAAATATTTCTCAAAAGTGGATCTGAGTAAAGGATACTATCAGATTCCAGTAAAGCCTGAGGTTAGACCATACCTAGCTTTTAGTACCTCAGAAGGACACTATGAGTTTAATAGATTGCCATTTGGATTGAAGAATGCGCCTAGTGTCTTCTCTAGAATGATGAGAAAATTATTGGATCCTCTGAATAATCCCTGTATAACAAATTTTATGGATGATATCCTTATAGCAACAGAAACATTTGAGGAACACATTGACTCTCTGAACATGCTGTTTGATCGACTTAGGGAGGCAAATTTAACAGCCCGACCAACCAAATGTTGCGTTGGATGTAAAGAATTGGAATTTTTGGGACACACAGTTTATCAGGGAAACATGACCCCTGACCCAAAGAACTTAGAGAAACTACAGAAAGCCCCGAGACCACAAACCAAGAAGGACGTGAGATCCTTTGTCTCATTATGTGGTTTCTACCAGAAGTATATCAAAACTTTAATTCCATATGTGCACCTTTAACGGAATTGACACGTAAAGGACTTCCAGATCGCATTACATGGACACCACAATGTGAAATGACTTACCAAGAATTGAAGGAAAAGCTCACAAGTAAACCCATTTTGAAATTACCTGACTTAAGTCAAGAATTCATAGTAAGGACGGATGCAAGTAATATTGGGCTAGGTGCAACTCTACTACAGAAATCAGATGCATTGGATGGGGAATTAAGCCCAGTGGCATATGCTAGCAGAAAGTTGAATAAAGCTGAAATCAACTACTCAACTAGCGAAAAAGAATGTCTTGCAGTAATATGGGCAATAAAGAAATTCAATATTTATCTATATGGGAAGGCATTTAAGTTGCAAACTGACCACAAACCTTTATCGTTCTTAGCACAGGCTAAGCATGAGAACTCTAGGTTACTCCGATGGTCTTTGCTTCTGGCTCCATATAATTTTAGCATTGAATATATATCTGGAAAAACCAATTTGGGAGCTGATTTTTTAAGCCGCCATCCGTGTGATGAGAATCACCGTAAACCCCAGAAATAATAATAAATTTCTATATGTGTATATAGAATAAAGGACTGACATATAATGTCTGTTTTAAGAGGGGAGGTGTCATGAAATATTCTAATCCACATATATAAATTATTAGGTAAATATGAAGCCTAACAAATAAAATTAATAAAGAGAAGAGCAATGGTAAAATAACAGTGCTGTCACAAAGAATGTACTCGAAATCCCCCTTGTTTTCTGCTTCGTCTGCAAATTGTAACGCTTTCACGTTGATATAAAAGCTTACTGTATTATTACCCGCCTTCTTCAATGAAACGTGTGCTGCATTTCTAAGAAAAACATTGAGACGTACTGCGTAATGACCTAAATTAATCCTAACATTAATTATATTACGTTACCAAAACGAACGAACAGATGGACAAAAGGATAGCGAGAGGGGAGGGCTGAAAATCAGGAACGCATGCAACACGCGACGCGCGATATACAAATGCTGGCATCACGCGTGTAAGTCTACAAGCACGAACTTTTTCAGACGGACAGTGATAAAATACACTACCCTTTCCCAGAGTTAGGTTTATAAATCATAACAAACTCTTATTAGAAAAGACAACATTAGATGGGTTTACGTTTGAACACATAACAGTACCCAGACAGCACATCTTCGAAACAGGAGGTAGAAGAAATTTCATATTTTGAACGCAGCCACGTAGCTCCTTTAAATTAGTATTTTTGGGTTCCTTAGGGCTTGCTGACAAATAATATGTAAAACGTTACGCAAATAGTCCAGGAATTAATAAATTATACCCAAAATAAAATATTGGGGGTGCCTGACAGCATAAAATCATTTCTGCTCATAAGATTTTTTTTTAACGTGTTTGAAAAAAATTTACGTTACAGAAATAGCCTACCATGTAAACTTCAAATTGATTGGAGCGCAACAAATGAAAGCCTAACCACGATTGGTCGGGCTATAAATACTATCTTGGTTGTTAGGGGAGACGGGAAAAGATAACATTTTTTTCAAACACTTGTCGAAACGTGGCTCATTGGCCAGTCTCGCTGATATACACACTTGGGAGCGTTAGTTCGAAACCACTTGTTTAAATACACTTGATAAAGCATCAGTGCGTTGAAGCCAGCTTATATTTGGCTCAATAAAAGCCTGGAAGATAAGCAGATGGAAATTTGTGCCAGTTTGTGCCAGAATTCATTGCTAATCAACGTATCTGTGTTATTCGTATGAATTGTGGGACAGTGGTCTTGATGGTACTGAGCAGCACCTAGTCAGAGCTTTGCTGAATCCAGAGTCGGACAGCATACTCCTTGGTCTTTTTAGCTATCAGTGAGGTGTCTCCTGAGCCCAGAGGAGAATTCGAGCAGAGGAGTCCTTTCCTGCCGCCATCACTCAAGATAAGCAGAGTTGGCCAGCTGAGCTCAACATTATGTCCCCTCATCTTGAAATAACTTTATAAAAATACTATTCAGAGGGGAATTTACTTGTCTTAAAATCAGGAACATTGAACATCTCAAATATATTGTTATTCGAAAGTTTATCAGTGACTCTTTTAAGATATCTTTGTAGAGTGTTATATGTATGTGAGTGTCACAGTGTTGTCAAGAGTAGTGGATTAAATTAAATTGTTTATCTGTCTGTTGTTGTGACTTACACTTCATCATACACATACCCTAGACACATAACGTAGCATCACACTATTCCAGAATAATTCTGACTGAGATATATAGATATGTGGTAGCAAGTAAGGTTATCTATAATACACTACTCTTAATAGATATAGATACCTTCACAGCTGATCTCAGTCAGTACACTAAGTTCCCTATAAGTATTTATAACATCCCACTTCACCACAATGTGCAAGTGTGTGTGCACATGTGTACTCTAGCCTTTGGGAACCAGAGAATGAGCAAAAGGTCGTGTTTTTTTTTTTTTTCAAAATGTGATAAATCTAATTTCACATTGTCAGGTAAAATTAAGCGAAAAGAACTCTCTCCCCCCTCCCCACTTTAAAAAATAATTTAAAATGTTATCTATTTCTGCGGTTTTCAAGTTTCAGTGGCTCTGGAGGAAGGCCTTCCTGTGACCTACATTACGACGGTAAAGGTCATCTCAGCGAACACGACCTGCCAGAACGTCACATTAAGTAAATCAAATAAACAAGGTCATGCCGTCTTCCGTAGACGACATCTTCTGTTACAAAATTAGATGGCCCGTTGAAGACAAAAGCTCCTAACATTGTTCTAGTACTGGCATCAGCAACCAAATGCAACTTGGAGCAGAACTGTAGAAAAAGATATATGAGTATATGAGGAAAACTGCCGTAACACGGGGGTAAAACGGTAGAATGAAAATAAAAAAATATATATATACAAAAACACACAAATAGTAATACGTCTTACAAAGAGAAAGGGCAAGAAAAACATACGTTGCGGTCACAAGGCCTTCGTCAGGGACAGACAGACAAGAGACAGGAGGAAAAGAAAGCGAGAATTAAGTAGAGAACATGAAACTATAAAAATAAGAGAAAAAAACACTCCCTTATGTCCAGTCACATGCTGGAGCAGAGATGGCTGCCACTAAACACTAGACTCATAGAAAAAGAGATGCAAAGAATGAACCAGAGTTGGAGTACCTCCGGAAGGATGACCGTTCACCGTGCAAATTGAAGACAGTTTATCTACAAGACGCAACGAAGCGTGAAGGTCACTAATTGCTTCGTCAGCCAGTGACCAAGGACCAAAGATGATGATGAAGAAGACTGACATGATATTACCAGGCGAATAAAGATATGAAAAGATGAAAAAGATTTAGAGCTAAGAGTTAAGACAATAGTACAATTTCCAATATCTCACTAACACACAAGCAAAATTTCCAGCATCATTAACACACAAGCAAAATTTCCAATATCTCACTAATACACAAGCAAAATTTCCAATATCTCACTAACACACAAGCACAATTTAGAGTATCTCATTAACACACTAGCAAAATTTCCAATATCTCACTGACACACAAGCAAAATTTCCAATATCTCACTAACACACAAACAAAATTTCCAATATCTCACTAACACACAAGCAAAATTTCCAGCATCACTGACATACAAGAAAAATGTCCAATATCTCATTAACACACAAGAAAAATATCCAATATCTCACTGACACACAAGCAAAATTTCCAGTGTCTCACTGATACAGAAGCAAAATTTCCAATATCTCACTGACACACAAGCGAAATTTCCAATATCTCACTGACACACAAGCAAAATGTCCAATATCCCACTAACACACAAGCAAAAACATGATAACTGTCGTGTCAAAATATCAATACTTGAACACCCACTAAAAGAGCATGCAGGCCTTTCAATTTTTGTTCCGTTGGCCATTGACCATAAGTCATGATAAGTTTGACTATAAAGGTCTAATGAAGTTGCAATGGAAAGGAATGAAAAGACTAAAGAAGAATTAGTGCCTTCTTCAGGAGATGAGCAGAAAAGTACAACTTAATTATTTTACGTCATATATTGGCTGGTTACTTGCTCGTATTAACTAATTCTTAACTTAGATTTGCTCGTATAATTCTATAAGATATTTCTCTACCTGGCTGGTTACTTGCTCGTATTAACTAATTCTTTACTTTGATTTGCTCGTATAATTCTATAAGATATTTTTCTACCTGGCTGGCTACTTGCTCGTATTAACTAATTCTTTACTTAGATTTGCTCGTATAATTCTATAAGATATTTCTCTACCTGGCTGGTTACTTGCTTGAATTAACTAATTCTTTACTTAGATTTGCTCGTATAATTCTATAAGATATTTCTCTACCTGGCTGGTTACTTGCCTGTGTTAACTAATTCTTTACTTAGATTTGCTCGTATAAATCTATAAGATATTTCTCTACCTGGCTGGTTACTTGCTCGTGTTAACTAATTCTTTACTTAGATTTGCTCGTATAATTCTATAAGATATTTCTCTACCTGCAGAGTCTCAGTACAAATATTCTTTGTCCTTGTGTGTGTGTGTGTGTGTGTTTGTGTATGTACAGGACCCGTTCTTGGTCGAAAGAAGAAGCCGAATTTTTTTTTCTTTTTAGTTAAATAAAAACATTACAATTTTAAAAGAACAAGAAACTGAAAATTAAAAATTAAAAAAAAACTTGTTTGCTTATATCAAACTGGCCGTTTTTTATATATCTATATTACTAGCAACAACCCGTCAAAATTGACAGGTTTTTAATTGCAGCCATCTAATCATTTTGATCCATAATAATAAGTCAGCAATACTTTAAATTAAAATTTTGTCTTTGATAAGGGTGGATTTGAGCTGAAGTGGTAACTTGCCACCCTTATCGACACCTGGTATTAAAGTGTAAGATGTAGGTGTCTTCTCTGATTTAGGATGTTGCTGTGTATGTGGTAGTGGAACAGTTCACAGGGTTATCACACAGGCAACATGACGTGTAGAGTCATAGAAAGGGTAACTTCGTTGTATAAGTTTCTTCCATTTATTGCACGCCACAAAACAGTCATGATACTTATGACATCAACATAGTTAACGAGTTCAGCAAGATGATATGGCACATTGAAAACAATTTCTGTAGTCAGCAATGACAGCTGTTGTATATATGCGTCATAAGACATCACAGTTCAATAGATTCAGAAATTCATAAATCATAGAGTTCTAGTTCGTGAAGCTGTATAAATAATAATAATTTCTATAACTTCTGCAACAGTGTCAGCTACAGATCTTCAATGTTCATAAACAATAATAAATGCTCCCATTCTGATGCTAGCAGATCAGATGTATACAATCAGTCCGTTCACTGTCTGCACGTGAATAGCATACATGGGCTACAGGTCAGCTCGACCTTTATAATGTTCCTAAGTCTAACCATCTGACTTGGACGTGATCTCTGATATAACGAATCCTGGAACACAGACAATAGTCTTGTTGGCCTAGAGCGACCCATATATATTTAACTAGTTCAGGTATACAGATACCGGTGACTTAATCCTAGTCAAAGTACCTCTCCATTTTGCATCACGCAGGCGAGCAAATAGGCGACAAAATGACGAACCTCTAGATGATAGCAGAAAGTTCGATACAAGAGGAATTACCTTATTTCGGAAAATCAACCATGAACATATGCCTCCAGGCAGGCGTGAATAATACTGGGAAATAGTCTAGTTAGCTAACTAACTCACAAAGACACTGTATTTCCCTCAGAGAATCACAAGACGCAGTTGCGTCTGCTCGCTTCTTAAACCATTTCTAAACTGCCGAACTGGGCGGAACACACAGAACGAACTCCCAGCTTTTGACATGCGCAGAACGACAATCTCTGAGTTGCCGTTCACAATAAGACGATTCTAAGAACATTCGAGATAAAAGTCTTACACAGTCGCGCCTTTTATGGTCATGAAAAGAAGCGTTAAGAAAGGTTTCAGACATCTACCATAGTTGACTGGTACTACCAAATAAGGAGATGTGGTCACGCTTCGTTCAAGAAATTATAGACCGAACGTGTCTCTATACAAGAGAAGGCAAACTCCTAAAAAATTGTAGTTTCGATAACTCGGATTATGTCCCTTTGACCATAGAAAACATAATACACACTTCAGTCAAAAAAATGATCATACATATGAAAAATGTTTATACAAACGAAAAATAATAATGATCCGTGCGTAACAGTCTTGAAGAAACATTCAAAAATTTACATTTTAAGGTTATTTTTAAGAAAATGATGAGTTAAATCTGTTTCCCGCATGAAACTGGACAAAAAAGTATTTTTCCATTTTCGGGAGAGTACATATAAGGGAAACAATACAATTATTGTCTAACTTTCAACCACAGTTGCACCCCTTTAGCTGTGGTTGAAAGTTAATGTACTCTCTCGAAAATAGAAAAGTGCGCAAATAAAGGTGTGCATGATGTAACAAACCGACGTATTTACGGCGGGAATTATGGTATTGGATATCACAAACAGAACATTTAGCGCCCATTACAATAACATGTAATAGCCCCTTGAGTCATAATTGACTATGAGAATGCGCCCCTGAGGTGACAGCCCTCAGCTGCTTATTTTCCTAGTGTTCCTTTGCCGACACCTATAGGGTGAAGCTGGAGCGTCCTCTCCAGGGCGCGAGCTTGGGCATAGTTATATGGAGATCAAGCTTTTGCCCATGCATAGAAACATAAATGTGTTATATTTTTGTAAAATGCTACAGTGAATCTCACTTGAGGAAATTATAGCGTGATGCAACTTTAATACAATTAATTGGAGTCTCTAATAGTACATGGGGTGGAGGCGCCATTACGAGACCTCGCCCCGCCTGTAAAAATCTCTGAGGCCGACTCTGTGTATGTAAACAGACAATATATACAAATGAATCATCTCCAAAAACATACAACCCGTTCAGCGTGAGCTCAAACACAACACACAATTTTACAGACTCAGCAACAGGTTGAGCAAATCGACATCATATCAAGTTAGCCAGCCAGTGCTCAAACTAATAAAGCCGTAAGCTTTTGTCGTGTTTCAAATCAAATACCAGACCTCAGATCCGGTTCACAACCTGGCCACAAACAGCTTTATCGCACGCGCTGGCCAATAAGTGAGGAATGAAACAAAGAAATGATGATGCGCAGAAAAGGCTCGCTGATCAACCACACGCCGGACCAGCGCATGACCTTAGCACACGCACTCACAACATGTTGTGGCCTCTCTCCCACGCTCTCTCTTTCTCACTCTTTCTCTCTCTCACTCTCTTCGATAAATGAGCTTAGATTGAGTAAAAGGACCAAGTAAGTCCAATAGCAGAAACTGAGATATGCCCGAGGGAATTGCTTACATAGGAAAATTAAAATAGGTAACGCGTCTATACCAGGACAAAGGAAATACCCACGCTACGGCCTCAAGGTATTCATCGGGGACAAACTAAAAACAAAAATAGAAGAGAAAGAAATTAAGAACTAAGTTAAATATAAAAATAAATAAACACTATTGGTATGGTTTGGTTTGGTATGGTTTGTTTGTGTTTTAAGGACTATTTTCATTGCACACGGACAACTCCATCAGTTCTCCGATCTCCTCCCTAATATCACACAAGGAAGATCTCAGCACAGTGCACGAAATCTGTAGCACCGGCGAGAATCCCAACTTGTGTATATAGGAATCACACATTCTATAAATATTTTTGTGGTGGGTAGGTTTCTAATTTTTAAATTTTGCCAGGGCAGCGGCCTTCCAGATAGGCCTACTCTTTACGATTTCCAACTGCCGTGGGATTTTTAAATAAACAGGATACGACCCGGATATGGAAATATCCGATGTCGCTATCGCCGAATCCAGTGATAGTATCGCACATAGGTATAGATTATCTGCTGTCGTAAAACATACACTTAGAGTGACAGAGATTACAATAGGAAGACACATTGTCAGAACAAGACGGACATTCGATATTACGACTTCATTTGACAAAGTCGCATATTATTCTTTATTTTCTTTATGTGTCAATTTGTAAAGGTACGTCAGCTGGTTGATCTACACAGATTTGACCAACATTCTTTCTCTTCTGTTCTATGACAGTAACCAGAAGTAAGGTAACATGAACAAAATGAAAATGAGAGGTCACAACAATTGGGTTTGAAAATACACAGATTAAAAAAAAAAAAATATATATATATATATATACGAGGGACGGTCAAAAAGTAATGCCTCGTAATTTTTAATTTCATTCAATAGGCAAGAAAACAGATGAAATTCACATTGAAATGTAACCCCAAGTAAGAACTTCAAAAATGTATTTCTCAATGTAGTCTCCGTTATTTGTTACAGTTTTTGTCCATCTTCTCACAAGGGCATGTATCCCCGCACGGTAAAAATGTGTGTCCTTTTTCCTAAACCACTGGCGTACGGCGCGTTTAAGGGTCTCGGTGTCGTCAAAGTGATGTCCGCGAAGATCTTCTTTCAGTGGTCCAAACAGATGGAAGTCAGAAGGTGCAAGATCGGGACTATAAGGGGGATGTGGTAATAATGTCCAGCCAAATTCTGCAATCGCATCAATGGTGCGTTTAGCGGTGTGTGGCGTGGCATTATCGTGCAACAGTAGTGCAGTTCTCTGATCTTTTAATGGGTAAAGTCGCCGAAGACGACCTCTAAGCTTCTTCAAAGTCTCAATGTAACGGTCTGCATTCACCATGTTTCCCTGTTCCAAGAAGTCGAGAAGAATCACACCCTTCTCATCCCAAAACACGGAGGCCATAACTTTCCCTACAGATGGTGAACTTTTGAACTTCTTTCTTGTCGGCGATGTTGTGTCAATGGAAATTGACTGTCTCTTGGATTCTGGTTTAAAAAAATGAAACCTAGTCTCATCTCCTGTCACAATATTCGATAAAAACTCTTCTCCTTCAGTTTCGTAACGGTGCAGGAGGTTGATGGCTATGGTCTCGCCTTCAGCATTGAGGAATTCTATGACATAACGTTGTTGTAACCGAACGTCTTTGGCAGCCATTTTTAAACTGTTACAGTGGTGCCATCTGTTACTGAAATAGGTTGGTAATGCTATACAGTGCAAAAGAGTGTTTGAGGAATCCTGCTAAATTTACAAATTGCACACCGATGCAGTATTTACATACATAAAAAATAGGAGGCATTACTTTTTGACCTTCCCTCGTATATATATATATATATATATATATATATATATATATATATATATATATATATATATATATATATATATATATATATATATATATATATATATATATATATATATATATATATATATATATATAAGGGCTGAGATTGGTTATATAAAATTTAAAAGATTAATCGAGTTTTTTTAATCGAAGATTAATCAATCAATTTCGAACAATTTGATAAATTATTTTAAAAAATCATAAAAAACCTTTTTGTTATATCCCTAAGAGCTTTATTTATTTCACTTGTGATAAGCCAACATTGTCCTGAAAAAAATAATGCAAATGATAACAAGTTACAATCAAACAATTTATTATTATTGATCATAATTGTCTTATTCCATTATCACAAACCTCTAACATAGCAAACGCTGTCGCCTTTAAGCAAAACAAAGTAAAGAATACTAAAAATGGAATAATCGATTGAAATTGGTTTTATCAATTAACCGATTTAAAAAATAGATTAATCGATTAATTAATCGTTAAAGGTCCCAGATCTAATATATATATATACATGGCGCCAGCATTGAACAAAAGATTTTTTTGTAAATGCAGAAATTAAGTTAAAAAGAGAACAAGCGAGAATACTCACGTCGCTTGTACCGTTAAATGTTTATTTTTTTATTTATTTTTTGGCAATTACATGTCCCATTTAACCAGGATTGCCGGAAACATCCTGGTTCCCATCTGTATCCTAAACCAGTGGTTACCAACCTTTTTACATCTAAGGACCACTTTTCCAACTACATATAAGTAGCGGACCACCAGCTTATATGTAATATCTCAATACCATAAACACTTAACTGTTTTCAAAAGATGAATAGGCCTATATTCAACAACACGGGACCCAAAGACGCAGCAATAGAGAATGCAGTCAGCGACTCATAGCTTGACTGCTTGCGTCAGGGTCAGCGAACCAGAGCTGACCAAGATCCTACTCTACCTCCACGTGGTGGTCCTGGAAACAGGCTGCATCACTGCAGTCTGGCTGAGAGAGTAGGGATCGAAGAGGGAAGGCAAACCCGGTCCCAAAAAATGCCGTGCTGAAGTCGGATGTGCCGGCCGAAAGGCGCAGATATCGCAGCTCCGCTGTAAACAGACACAACGCAACCAACGTCCTTTTTCAGGACGAACGAGGAAGAAGAAGATATTCAACAACACAAGTTGTTAATTATTTGCCAGATGACACGGAAATTGTAAGGAACTAGTAATGTAATAGTAAGGTAATAGTGAGGTAATAGTAAGATTATGACAGTAATAGCCGTCATTGTCATAGCACATCGTATTTTGCGTTCCGCTGGCGCAACGACGGTTATAACCGCAACCCAACGAAAGTTTCTTAATGAACCAAAATTAGGTTTTTGAATGCAGAAATAGCCAGATTACTCTTCCACTGTTCTAAAATGTTTGAAAGTTCAGATTGCATTTTTTTTTTTTTAATTTCACCGTCCTCAGTTTCCGTCGAAGTGTTAACAAAGTATCGCATATAATATACGATCGCTAAAAACGTAGGGAGGATCAGAGCAAAATCAAAGCACTTAATACCAAATCGATAACGCAGCCGTGGATGACCTGATAATGTACCGCGGACCATAAGTTGTCCGCGGACCACAGGATGGGAACCACTGGCCAAAACAAAGTTGATTGATGGGATATGAGACACGTAGACACTTAGTTTACTAATAAGCATGCAACACCAAAGGTGTAAAACTCATCACTGAAATCGGATATTTCCACTATTAGTCCAGTGCTATTTTTGTACACTGTACTTGTTACTGTAGAATGGCAAGCGCGCTAGCTTTCTGAGGCAAAGTAGAGGGTTCAAATCCTGGTATCACCACGCTCCAGTCTCATCATCATCATCAGTTTCCCTAGAGCTACTTACTCAGCATGGAGCCACGACTTCAAAGAAGCTTGCATCAAACATTTACATAATCTTGTAACAGTGGTTTCCGTACCAATTGGTTTTACACGACAAAGTTGACAGCCCCCATGCCCGGGATATTAGCCGCCTTGTACGAGATGCCTCAGAGTACAGTAGCCCTATTATTTTATTATCTCTTCAGAGACCCCCGGGAACTACACAAGGCACGCTGCAGTCTACACAGCTGTAAATGGGTTCCTTACTCTGCTTTAGAGTTAGGGAAGTCAAAGGCGGCGAGGAAAGAAACCGGTCTTCCCACATACAATAAAGATGAGACCTAATATACTGAACACCCTAACACTTCACTGCTCTTCGGCAGTATCTGTTGTGGGACTACCTTTACCATTAACTATAAATACGATGTCTTGAAAGAGGCCAGTACGCAAAAGAAGCTTATTACTGTCAGATGGTTAACTCGAGGATTAACCAGGGAGAGTTTGTCCTAGTCGCTCATGAGTTACTAATGGCTCAGAAGTGTTTCGCAACCAGGTAGAGATAGACTCCAGAGACAGAGGAAGACAAATTTGGAAAATCGGGATAAGTTCCCAGAATGTAGACCCAGTGATTCAGTATCCCGTGACACTATCGTCTCTACTAAGCTACCTCTTCTCTCCTATAGCTTGCGAGCCCCCAACCCGTCCCCTCACTTTGAGTGAATAGAAGAGTAACAAAAATAGAACTGTACGTCTCCCATACACTTTCTTTCCGTTGCTACTGAGACAATAACGTGTTTGTAACGATCCCACTAATACAACATTTATTGAATTAAAAAAAAAATTACTATAAGCAGAACTACAACCAAAAAAAAAAAAAAAAAAAACATAAGATATGCTGGGACAATTAAATATAGGTTGTACCTGGAATTGAATGGTGTAAAATTTGCATAAATATACTAAAATCTGAACTTAATTCTACACAATGCTGTAATCAAGTGATGATGATGTTAATGTAGCCTAATACTAAATACGTTATCTGCTGTCTGGATGGACTTAAGTGAATCCCCTTAATCCATCTAAGGCACTAGACTTCTGATGTCCCCGCTTAATTGGCCTGTTCTGTTTGAATACACTAGGCATCACCGAAATTACAATACAGCGATCTGTTCCGAATAGCTCTTTTTGCCGACAAGAAAACTGGCTATTATCTTGGCCCAATACAATGCTGATCGAGGCAACAAAAGGCTTTGTTGTTGTGTTGGGCTCCTTGTGTTGAAATGAATATCTAGGCGACATAATCTTTGTGTTGTGGTCAGCTTGCTATGATGCTGTGTTTTGAGAGCAGCGATATATATATATATATATATTATATATATATATATATATATATATATATATATATATATATATATATATATATATATATATATATATATATATATATAAACCTTAAGTTATTGTGTTGGTCAACCCCTACCCTATCTGTTATCCATAGTTGTTTTCACGTTTGTGCGTATTTGTCACAGAATTGTGTGCACGTGGGGGCAGTGTGACTTGTATTTTGTATAAGGAGAGAAAGTGCGTCTGATTTTAAAAAATAGTCGTACAGATAGGCTGGATTAGAGAAATTATTCAATCCAGAGACTGTTCTTTTTCTTACACTATCACCTCGCGAGAAAAACTATTTCTTACACCTTACTCTCACATAGTTATCACTATCACCTTTGCTCAGACAGGACTATAACCATCTATTACCTATCTTATAAAAATCTACGACCCCATCCTTCGTACAGTGCCCTAACTCTGGTTCCGTTTTCGTGTCAGTGGCTTCCTTTCGGCTTTCACCACTGACAGTCATACAAGCCTCAGACTCCGGATGTCCGTCCCGCAGTAAAGTTTGTTCATTTGTTGTCGTTTCCGTAACTTCATTTTTTTTTTACATAGACAGGGGTGTCAGACCTATGCTAAAACCCCCAACCTGGAGGACCAGGGTGTCTGCTTTAGTCTGACCCCTGCCCGCGCAAACCTGTCCAGCTTGGTAGAACCTTCCAGGAGTAAAACTCCCGCTGGTATAGCTCTGGGGGTGATCAGGATACGCAAGCCGCATACCTCGACAAGGTATATATTGGCGTATCTTCTGATCTCAACCCAGTTTTGCCCTTCCCGTTTGAGCGTGTAGATATTGCTATAACCAGATCTTGTAAATGTTAAGCAAATAGATTCGATTACGGGTTATGTTGCTTGGTTAAGCTGATGTTAAGTTAAAATAGTATTAGGGGAATTCCCTCGTGTGATCGAGAAGTTTCCAAGTGGCGAACACTGGTCAGTTCAAATCGCGGAGATGTTTTTTTCTGTGAACTGTCTTGAGCTGTGAGTAAGCTCGTGTGACTAGCCCATGCAATTATCGAGACTGAGTTGTGTTTTTTAAACAACCGAGTCTCGTGTCTTTTTTGGCGGGTCTAGTGTGTGAACTAATTGCATTCTGTTTTTGGGTACCGACGGGAGAGGTCGGTTCTACAGTGTGTGTTTTGAGAATGCCTGCGCAGTGCAAAAGTTATAAAGGCCATATTATTTGTGTAGGCCTATAATTTCTGAATTTATTGGAGAATTGTGTTTGTGAGTATTTTTGATGAGGTAAGGATCCAGGACATTTGTTTGAATATATATAAACGTCAAGATGAGTGAAGGCGAGATTACTGCAGATTGCCAGGGAGTGCAGTCTTGCGAGAAATTGCCGAAAGTATTCACCATTGATGTAGTTAGCACGGCGAGGATGATGTCCGTTGACTAACCGGATCTATATGATATTTGAGGAGGCAATTGTTATTTTGAAAGGATCCACAGTTACATTAAAGCGCCAAGGTTGAGAGCGTCTTTGATGAAGCATATTTGAGAGGCCATCATTATCATTGAGAGGATCCACACATACATTAAAGCGCCAAGGTTGAGAGCGTCTTTGATGAAGCATATTTGAGAGGCCATCGTTATCATTGAGAGGATCCACACATACATTAAAGCGCCAATGTTGAGAGCGTCTTTGATGAGGCATATTTGAGGAATTTATTATTGTCAGCACGGCGAGGATAAACCGTTGATGGGAAAAGGGATCCATTGTCCGTTTATTGTGATGCTGATGTTGGAAGCATCGTTGGAGAGGCCATTTATTATTTACATTAGAGCGCCAATGTTGAGAGCGTCTTTGATGAGGCATATTTGAGGAATTCATTATATAAGCACGGTGATGCTGACCGTTGCTGATAGGATCTAGTATTAATATTATTATATTAGCACGGGGATGCCGACCGTTGCTGAGAGAACAGTAGTAATGTTATATAGCGCTCATGATTATGAGAAGTGGAGATGTGACTATAGTACTTTCTTGTTGTGAGTTATGTTTGACTATGTGTAATTATATAAACGTATTGTGACAATAAATTATGTTAACAGTACACCTGCCGTTACGCCATTCCATGCCTCTGATGTGTGTATCTGTGGCGTGCGAATGCACCACGCACACTCACTACAACATTTAACACGGTAGGAGAACAGTAGGCGTGATTATAGTCACGCATGACCATAAATAGCCATTAAACTATTAAAAGGAGTAATCATCAGGGTGAAACCACATTTAGTAATAAATATAGTAACAGATATAGTAACAGTGGTGGGCCATTTTATTTAACGGAATAAACCCACGGAGTTCGCGTGATAGGAAAGCCTTGTGTAGGCGTGGCTTATGTATCCTCACATTGTGTCATGGTCCTCGACCTAGTTGGTTAACTGTGTCCAACACGGTAGAACATTACAATGGGAAGTTGACAGTTTTGGTAGACAGTCAAGTTTAACTAAATGTGAAGTGTTTTGAAGAGTCGTTTGCAGATTATCTCAAGTCAAAAATCACGGAGGTTGCTGTGCTGCGTTTCCTGTATGCTGATGCTGTATTGAGCGTATTCTACACTTTGGCAAGAACCTGAAGAGAAGAAAATCTAGTTTGTGTACCTTTCTGCGCTTGAACGGTTTTATCTGCAGAACTTTGTGATATCTGGTGTGTCGGCGGAAGGGACAGAAGAATATTAAGATAAGTGATTTTGTTCTGTGTAGATTGTGCCACTTTTCTGCATTTCAGCAAGTCTGCCTATACTATCCATCACTTATTCTGTTGATAATTGTCATTGTGTTTCGATAATTATATCGATTGATGAAGAATATGTTGATGCATAGATAATGTATGTTATATATAGGTACTATAACAGAAGTTGGTGTACAGTAATTAAGAAATAATTGGCTTGATGAGGTGAAAGTTTAATTAATACATATATAGTTGTCTAAGTAAGTAAGTCACTATGGACTATTATACAGATGCTGATGAAAAAAAATACCGTGAACTATTAGGATTTGGAGACCGTGAGCTGACTGAGTCTGAAATAAATAGATTGATATGTGAAAAGCTAATTCATGAAAGTAATGAGAGGTATGAGAAAAGGATGCTAGAAGAGAAGAAGCAATTGGACATAAAACAGAGTACCTTAGAGCAAAGGGAAAGTGTCATAGAATGTACTGCTGAAGTAAGTGAGTTACATGAAAAAGTCTCTAAACTTACAGATGATTTAGTCAAATCAAACTCAGAACTTGCTAGTACTCAAACAGCATTGAGTGTAGCATTGTCTAAAATCAAAGAGTTAGAAACTCAGATTAAGGATAACAATAGTGAAGTTAGAAACCTAACTCAGGAACTTCAAGAAAGGAGAGAGATGTATGAGAAATTGAAAATTGAGAGTAATGAACATGAGCAAACTTATATAGAAATGCTTCATGAGGTGATGAATGATAAGATGATTCTCAGTGATCAAATTAAGGACATGAATATTGTACCCCTTAAGAAGAATGATGAGATTATGTATAATGACAATGATGATATTAAGATTCAGTCTCTACAACTAGAGTTGACTCAGTTGAGATCAAATAAAGAGCAGTATGAGACAGAGACATTGTTAGAATTAACGGCTGAGAGAGAGAAGGTCGCTAAGATTAAAAATTTGCTAGCAGAGGAAAGCTGCAAGGTTTTAAGAGTTGAGAGGTTAAACAAGAAATTAAGTGCAGAGATTTCACTTAGAGATATTCAAATTTCAGAAGCCAGAGTGAGATTGGATGGTTTACTTGACATTCTCTTAAAGAAAAAAAGGTGGTCTTCTGTCAGTGTTGACAGTGAAAGACATAAAGCGGACTCTAAAGGCAAGAATAATGGACAGAAATCTTTCCGAGGGAAATATAACTTTCAACGCAATGCCGATAATTCTTGCGATATTGGTTCCTGGCGGCAAGCTAGCAAAGGAAAATCTACAGTATTAGATAACCCTGTGGATAACAAAAGAAACAATAATAAATTTGAATTTAAGTTGTTAAAAACAAACAAGGTATTAAGTGAGAACCCTGATGGCTTGATAGCGGTGAAAAAAGATAGAACTACTTATTCCAGGAGGGAAACATATTTGGTGAAAAACAATAAAGATATGGTTAAATCTTTCGGTCATACCCAGTCAAGTCAGTGTGACCCATTTCTTAAACACACTGCCACAAACAAGAATAAAAATACTTTTGATAGGAGATATAACCCTGAGGTTAAAATGTACCAAGGGATTTCTTCATATAGTAATGTTTCTTTGCCTAAAAACAAGAAACAATTTGACAGATCACAACTTCGTGATTCTGAGAGTATTAGAAATTGTAATGGAAATAAATATGTGAAAGTTTGTCAATCTGGTAATAAATTTGTTGATAAAAAGCCATTTCTATCTGGTAGATATTTTTATCCAAGAGGAAATGCTAATTGTAATTATGCTAACTGGGATGTGAAACAGTACAACTGTGTCAATAGAACAAATAACAATGTTCTTAACAGCAATTATAGAAATTGTAACAAGGTTAGCCGTACTCCACATGAGAGCAAGGTTGTTTACAAGCAAAGTAATAACACTATTGATTGTCACACTAGTGGTGGCGAAAGGTCATCTCGTTCTTGTGAACGTAGTAATTTTTTTTTCAGCCTATAGCAAGGATGAACTTTCGTTACGGTCAAGTGATCGCTAAGCCTTCTGTGAGGTAAGGAGGACTTGTTGAGGTGTGTGAAAAGGGGCCAAGACTCTACCCTACCTCAAGGAATAGGTAAACGTGAAAGTTGATTTTCCGTTTTTCCTTATTAGATCTAACAGATGATTAATAGAAATTTTCATTTGTATTGTCTCGTAGCGTGCGACGTTGTGATGAGTTGGCGCACTTGTTGACATTATTCGTGAAGAATGTGGATTATTTATCAAGCAGAACCTATGAGAGTCTCGCTATACATCTGACGAGTCACTTTTTGAAGGATCAAGAATTAATGACGGATTGTCGGGAATATTTTTTTTTACAGCTGATTTATTTTTTAGAATAGTACATGTTATTGTATTCTGTGGATAATATATCATATGATGTTCTATTAAAATATTTGTAATTTCTTTGAAACATTATGATGTTTATTTCGATGAATCATTTGATTGCTTAATATATATTTTTTGTGGAACATATATGACTGTTTCGAATGTACCAGTCCAATTTTTTATGCAATTGTATATTATTCTGTTTTGATTGTGTGTAACATATGTGTTGGTAATAATTTGTGGGTAATTTTTGATAAATGCAGTGAGCGGTGTCAAACCTGTGCTCATTTTTTCTGTATATTTTTCGGGTTGTAGCTGTAATTGTTAGGATAATTATATAAATTTATTGTTATGTTGTGTAATATGATTTTGTAGAATTATCTTGCAGTATCAGAAATAATTGTGTATTTAAATTGTTAGAAACATTGATCTTGTCAGAACATAGTACCTAGAATTTAAATAATAAGATTTTTTAAAACATTTTTGCAACAAATTAATTTGATAAATATTTTTGATAAATATTTTTTATAAAAACTTTGAAGATATTTTTATAGGATTTCTTTCATATCCTATTGTTCCATTAAATTTTAGATTTATACTAGGCTGAGTAAGATATAAATTTATAGTTAAATAACACTGAAGCTCAACGCTATTGTTAATCAGAATTAACTTATAAATTAAATTGAACTTTTTTTGTAAAAATTGATAGACACATCTGATACTTTTGGTTGTTTAAAGATGGACAGATTGTTGTAACATTATGTTATGTTTGTATGTTGGAAAGTTGATATACAGATGACATTGTATTTTTCTTAAGTTTTTTTTTGGTGATGTATTTTTTGAAAGAAAAACTTACATGTTTTGATTTAAGTGTTTGTCTAGAGATAAGATACTTTATGCTTCTCTCATTTTGTTAGAAGTTAATTTCATTGTTAATTTATTAGTTATGACTTAGAATTACTTAAATAATAATTTTATTTTTTGATAACTTATCGTTCTGAAATATTTTGTATGGTAATTTAAAAAAAAAAAAATTGTTTTGGGCATTGTAAATTATTTTTGTATCTTTTTGTCGTCTTTTCGATATGTGTTCATATCTTGTTTATATTTCTGTATCACATCTTCGTTTCTCTTCATTGTACTTGTATACTTCTTCTTCTTTCAATACTTATACTTTCATTCGTTGTATTCTTGAGTTAATTATATAACTTAATATAATGTAACTAGTATTTTGATAAATTTGTATTTATTGTACATGAAATTGTTGTTCTTATTGGTTATCTTGTGCTATTGTTAATTGTTTCTCATTTTCCGATTTCTTACTTTCCTTTACTACAGATCATTCTTCTGCTGTTTGATCTTGTTCTTTCACTTTCTATTGGTTGTTACTTGTACTAAATGTACTTAGCTTAGTGTTCTATTAAGATTAATTTTGGTATGCTTGTATTATGATTGATGCTTTTGTTGTAATTTACATCAGTAACATTCATTGGGATATTTGATTGATTATGTTTGATGTTTTAGTTGTAATATTACATTTATTGCTGAAGTTGTGTATAGATGTACTATTGTAATAGGTACATTTTTTGGATAGATACATATTTTTTGGTAGCCATATAATATAATTTCATTTATCTCTAAATTTTTGGGACTTATATTTTCAATAAAAAAATGATAAATCATTTTTTTTCCCGGGCGGTGTGGCAACTGTTACAGAGTAAATATTAGCAAGGGGAGGTGATCTTGTAAATGTTAAGCAAATAGATTCGATTACGGGTTATGTTGCTTGGTTAAGCTGATGTTAAGTTAAAATAGTATTAGGGGAATTCCCTCGTGTGATCGAGAAGTTTCCAAGTGGCGAACACTGGTCAGTTCAAATCGCGGAGATGTTTTTTTCTGTGAACTGTCTTGAGCTGTGAGTAAGCTCGTGTGACTAGCCCATGCAATTATCGAGACTGAGTTGTGTTTTTTAAACAACCGAGTCTCGTGTCTTTTTTGGCGGGTCTAGTGTGTGAACTAATTGCATTCTGTTTTTGGGTACCGACGGGAGAGGTCGGTTCTACAGTGTGTGTTTTGAGAATGCCTGCGCAGTGCAAAAGTTATAAAGGCCATATTATTTGTGTAGGCCTATAATTTCTGAATTTATTGGAGAATTGTATTTGTGAGTATTTTTGATGAGGTAAGGATCCAGGACATTTGTTTGAATATATAAACGTCAAGATGAGTGAAGGCGAGATTACTGCAGATTGCCAGGGAGTGCAGTCTTGCGAGAAATTGCCGAAAGTATTCACCATTGATGTAGTTAGCACGGCGAGGATGATGTCCGTTGACTAACCGGATCTATATGATATTTGAGGAGGCAATTGTTATTTTGAAAGGATCCACAGTTACATTAAAGCGCCAAGGTTGAGAGCGTCTTTGATGAAGCATATTTGAGAGGCCATCATTATCATTGAGAGGATCCACACATACATTAAAGCGCCAAGGTTGAGAGCGTCTTTGATGAAGCATATTTGAGAGGCCATCGTTATCATTGAGAGGATCCACACATACATTAAAGCGCCAAGGTTGAGAGCGTCTTTGATGAGGCATATTTGAGGAATTTATTATTGTCAGCACGGCGAGGATAAACCGTTGCTGGGAAAAGGGATCCATTGTCCGTTTATTGTGATGCTGATGTTGGAAGCATCGTTGGAGAGGCCATTTATTATTTACATTAGAGCGCCAATGTTGAGAGCGTCTTTGATGAGGCATATTTGAGGAATTCATTATATAAGCACGGTGATGCTGACCGTTGCTGATAGGACCTAGTATTAATATTATTATATTAGCACGGGGATGCCGACCGTTGCTGAGAGAACAGTAGTAATGTTATATAGCGCTCATGATTATGAGAAGTGGAGATGTGACTATAGTACTTTCTTGTTGTGAGTTATGTTTGACTATGTGTAATTATATAAACGTATTGTGACAATAAATTATGTTAACAGTACACCTGCCGTTACGCCATTCCATGCCTCTGATGTGTGTATCTGTGGCGTGCGAATGCACCACGCACACTCACTACAACATTTAACACGGTAGGAGAACAGTAGGCGTGATTATAGTCACGCATGACCATAAATAGCCATTAAACTATTAAAAGGAGTAATCATCAGGGTGAAACCACATTTAGTAATAAATATAGTAACAGATATAGTAACAGACGACTGACATATTCGCTTACCCAGTAGTTGTCGCAGGCATTCCGTGGAAATAAACACTAATAAGTAATAAGACTACTCAATGTCATATTAATTTTTGCCAAATCCAGCCCCAGACTTCTAGCCGTAGTTGCTGACTGCAAATTTCACGGTAGTAGCTGGAGTTGGTGATTTAATTGTTTTCCTGGATAAATACTGTATCCACCTTCAGGTGGTTGGAGTAAGGTTCATACGTGGTGATCGCCGACATGGGAGGAATAATACATATATATTTCCTGTGTTGTCTAGCCTCTGGTTGCTGAGACACTATGTTAAATTACACAAATGTTGCTGACAATATATATTGCCACAGCTGGCTGATGAGATTTATATAGGTAAAATCTGGTATAGTTCTGGTCCAGTTAACATTTACAATTATTGTTCTAGTTTGGTCTCTCTCATAAAATGAAGAAAATGGACCGCACATGTCATAGCCCGAAGACTGAACAATATTATAAAGTTTCTGGTTGCTTATACACTTATAAGACCAACGGACCATACGACCATAGTTCATAAGACATAAGTTTATATGACCATAATTTCATATGACCATAAGACCGCTAGTTCGCTGGGGTTTTGATCAGCCTAGATTTTAGGAAAGAAATATAAACATTTAACCAAAATATCAATATTATATCTAACACGTGTTAAGGTAAGACCTCTTTAACCACTACGTTATTAAATTAGATTATAAACCACAAATGTCTAGCTTATCCTATCGCTTTTAACGCGTGATATGAACACTAGTCATTTATAAAATTACACAAAATGGATATATGTAAATAATATATACCGTCTGTAGCCAGTTATTTAATGTAGTACTAGTAAATAATAGCATCTCTTTCTGGGGAATAGCGAGTAATTAAATTTACTTCACAACTGGAGAAATTAAGCTATATGTTATTTAATACGCTATTCAATTTAACAAAGAAAATCCCAGTGAAATATAATGAAAAACTTTTAACACACTAAATCACTTAACGTCTAGTATATAAATTACCGCAAACAGAGAAAGATAGAAACAACTCCACGAATCTAAGCATTCACTTTGTACGAAAACTCTTAGTATATCGAGCTAGTTATTTCAGAAAATTCTCTGAGCAACTGATAATAACTTTTGGGGAGACGGGGTAAATATCCATAGATGCCGTACTTTCGCTTTTTAATGCGAAAGTCGCACCTACGGCCAGGGCCGGGCACATCTACGGTTCGATTCCTGAATGAAAGGTTTTTTCTTTACCTATGCCGACAGACAACCTCTGGCTTGTCTTTCATTCTCCCCGCCTGCCGCATATTAGCTACGTAAGTTAATTCCCCTGAAAATGTAACAATCCAAGGTACGTCTCAGACTTATCGCCCTTGATTCTTCATAGAAACTGTTAACGCCTGGTCTCTGCCCGCGTGTTTCCCTGATCAAAGAACGATTACATCGTGCTGCGCACTTCGCTCTGTTCCACCGTGCTTAATTGCCAGACGGGTCGCGTGTTCATTGCGATAGTGAATCAGGCGTTAATGTAGCAAAAAATATAACCCTAGTTGGGGGGGGGGGGGAAGTGGACGGTCACTGCTGTACTATTTACATATGTGACATTTAGCCACCGACCGAGCAACGTGGAATCAATTTGTTGTTGCCCTACAAGATGCCACCAGGCGTAAATAAAGGGCCACTGACTTCTTTGACGGTCGGCGGCTAAGAATCAAAGAAGATAGTTATGTAAAATTTATAGTTTACCGAAACTAGAATTGATGTATATTAGTAATTTACAATTATAATACACTAACCTTGGTTCCGTATACAGAATCATTGAACAATAGTGCTATTCCAAACACCCGCTGGAACTCACTCTGTCCACGAATCTTTCCACGTGAAGTCTAGTATACGTTTAACTCAAGTTTTGCTGGCGGACTGCTATTCTAGCAAGGCCAAACGCAGGTCCTCCTATGGTTTATAAGGCCGAGATATTGCCTTTAGCTATTTCGATGTTTTCTCCGCTGTACCCTTCTGATGTTGGTGAATTTTCACTAATCCTTTTGTTTGTTCTCTTCCATATTTATCTTAGCCCAGACGATCTGTCTCCACTCGTCTTTCATTAACCAAATGTTTCCTTCTCTATCCCGTGGGAAATGTCCAGCAAAATTGTCCCTCCAATTTCTTGCGCCAATCAGCATCTGATCTTTCTTTATGATACGTTACTAAACCAAATAATCCGTTTGTGCTACTTCGTTTGGGTAAATCTTACGGTATTGCCTCCCCTGCTTTGCAGTAGTGGTCCATCAGTGGCCAAAAATCAAGATTATCTATTATAGGCTTCAATGGAGTCTATCTTTACACAAGATTACTCTTGGCAGAAATGTAGATAGAAGAGTAGTAAAGCTTCTATCACATGGGAGTCTTCACAAGATATTCAGATAAGCGAAAACAATGATGGCTGTTTCTGAGCACGTTAATTCTGTAATCTGCCGACAACTTTTATGAAGAATTTAAGCAATGGTTTATTCTAGTTTATTAAGCCACTACCCCTGATTTAATAAGTGGAATTATTATTATAATATAGCTCTGTTTAGAGTGTGTGTAGTAATTTGACTGAGACTAACACGCAGTAACTTTAAAATGATTAAATCGAAGTTAAATTTGTAACATTACAAATAACAAAATTTAAAAATCACTTTTGGTTTAACAGTTTAAAAGAAAGGAATAATAGTTAGTTACCAAATAAAGTTTTCATCACTCGGGTGATGTTTTTCTATAAGAACTTCAAGGGGCAGCATTTAGGTTAACTTAGATGCCAATGATGATTCTAATCCTCCTCCTGATGGATAGGTTTTCTGTACACTGCTGTCACTCGTCTCTGGTCAAAGTTCAGGCACCGCACGTTCCCAGAAAGTCAAGAAGTAACGGCCAAGCTGGTCCTGCGTCTGTCTATAAGACCCTCTTATGCTGGCGTCTCGCACAACGTCAGTCTACCTTCACTTGGTTCCAGAGATAGTACTTTCTGCTGGTACCACAAATAACCGGTAATAGAAATAGAAACGAAACGCGTTTTCCGACAAATAGTTATGTGCGCCCCCCCCCCCTTCTTCTATTCTACTATCCCATGTCAGAATTTACACTCGATGAGAATTAAATTTAATCCCTCGGGATAAAACTTTCTTTACATTTAAACGGAATAGCTTTAGCTTTACATTACATTTAAATGAAAAGGTTAAACGTACAGATATAATATGTTTTACTTTTTCATCTCCTCTGTTTGAAAAGTGTTCACAAATATAAATTCATTTATGTTTTATTTATATTTACACTTGTGGAAAAGTTTGAAACTTCTATTAATTTAAAATGAATTTTTTCACATAGACATTTACACTAGTTTAAAGCTTGAAAACTTACATTAATTTTGAAGTGACTATGTTTATAGGGACATTTACACTGCTTTGAAAATGTAAGTATTATTCTTAGAATGTACATCATTTCTTACATCTTTCTCTCCCTGCTCCATAGGGAACCTGGAACTACTTTATGCTTTTTAGTTCTCTTTACGAAACTATCAATAAAGCAATCACCAGCCCGTGCAGTGGTGGTTCATGAGTCATCATTTTGTACGCTGAGGTTGCCAGCCTCAAATGACTTTGACATCCAATAGCCAGTTTAACATTTTAAAATTCACATGGTAATATATATATATATATATATATATATATATATATATATATATATATATATATATATATATATATATATATATATATATATATATATATATATATATATATATATATATATATGTTAGTTCACATGTTAGTGATGAAATATGAAATGTAAATGCACTACTTACGCCATTCTTGGCTACAGACTTGTTGCTCAGATGAAATAAAAGAGGCGAGTCGGTCTCTTTCACGCGTCTGGGAGGGTCTTTAATTTTACAATAGAATCCCTCTCTTACGTTGTGTGTTTCTTCAGTTTCCTAGTCCCGGTGTTCCTTACTAAAATGAAGAGATTTCATGTGCTTTGTAAGTCTTATTTGGCTCTCCAATAAAAGGTCCGGTTAAAAAAAGGAATTCTGAAATCTAGTCTTCACTCTGGCGAGGTGTGATGTTGTCGTAGATTTTTGATAGGTGATTAAGATAGATGCTGGTCCCGTCTGAATAGAACTGGAAAAGGTGGTAACTCAGTGAGAGATAAGGTAAAGTAATAGATTTTCACGAGTGAAATGGTGGAAAGGTAGAGTCTGTCCCTGGATTAAGAAAATACTCTAGTCCAGCCTATCTTACGACTGAAATTTGTTTATCAGACAGTTTACCTTTCTGTATATATATATATATATATATATATATATATATATATATATATATATATATATATATATATATATATATATATATATTAACATGTACACTATTTATGGTTCGATCCCCAGATGAGGTGGGATTATTTTAGGCCGCAAACGGCTCCTGGGTCGACCCAGCCCCAACTGGGTCCCAGAGCAACTTCTGGGAAGGTTAAGGCGGCCGGCGTGATGTTGACCACGTCACCCCTAGTGTGCTGATGGTCAAGAAAATATGGGCCTAACACCATATTCCCAATATGCCTCAATGGGCGTGTAACGGGATCCTCTACCTTTTTTTTATATACACTATTACCAATCACATCCACACACAGATAAGTGACGACAACTTGACGCACAAACGTGAAACTATATTAATGGAGTAGGGATATTGGGCCGAGCTGACCCACACATGAAATTAAGTTTTATGTTAAGTTTATTTATCATAAAGAAAGAAAACTTCACAACAGTCAGTATCAAATAGCAAAATATAAAAATCATATGTTACAGAAATAATAAAGAAATAGACCCTGAAGTGCAATTCCCTCTGTTGAGACAAGATCCCGTTAGAAGAAGATATTAACCCCCAAAAGGTCGAAAGATTAGCATTATGGTATAGAATTTGACTATACTGTAAAGAACAGAGTTTCTAACTAATCTATCCTCTAAATAACAGTATTAGGAAAAAAAAAGAAAGAAAGGCAAAACAAAGTGAGTATAATGATTATACAATAAAAGAATTATTCAGTCCTTCATTCTCTCGCTTCAGACACCATGTGGCCACGTTCATTCACTTACTTAGTCGTTCCCCTTCTACCGTGAGGTGTAGAGGTTTGGAAGAGAGAGCGCCAGACCATTCTATCAGCTGTCTTCTTCCTGGCCTGGTTCCATTCTAGTCCTCGGTCCTTCAAAGATTGTCTAATGTTGTCCTCCCAGCGGACTCTGGGTCGTCCTGGAGGTCTGGATCCCTGGCTCTTTGTTTCCCATGCTTGTCGTGGTAGCCGATCTTCTCCCATTCTGCAGACATGGCCAAACCATCTTAGTTGGGACTGTTCTATTTGGGTCTGCAGCGGATGGGATTTTAGGCCTTGACGGATCGTCTGGTTGCGGACCATGTCTCTTCTTGTTACTTCAACCACTTTCCTCAGATACCTCATTTCTGAGGTTTGGATCTGGCTTTTGTGGGTTGTAGTCATTGCCCACGACTCGCATCCATATGTCAAGACTGGGACATAGGTGGAGCGGTATACAGCCATCTTCGTTTTCTTACCAACCTCTTACGTTCATTCACTCTTACCTAATTGTTGATTAAGAACGTCTGGAACATATCTTCGTGGTATAAGCAGCAAATCCAGTGTTGGGTTATTTTGGCAAAATAAGCCCCAGTTCCTCAAAGACTAATTAATCCTCTTCTTCGGGGAACGCTTACTTCGTTACTGTTACTAGGATTCTGTTTATGTCACATCAATTAGTCCAGGTAGGAAAATAATAGTGTTCACAGTGTCAGTAGCTTGTAATTCCAATACTTAAAGAGAATGTCAGGTATGTAACTCTCTCGGGATTAAAAAAAACCTCGTCCCACCACAATGGTCGATAGTCGGTGTTGAGGCCACTTCATGGTGTGATTTTATCGCGGTAAATTATTATTAGTGCCATGGTTTTATCACACCGTGTCGTACCTCAACTGAACGCAAGAAATACATGAAAGCGGTCGCCTGTGAGATGTGTATCGAGGTATGACAGAGGAGAGTTGGATGTGACGTCAGAGCGTCAAGATGTGTGCCTAAGACTGGCTTGTGTATCAACCATTATGTTGAAGCATATTCAAGAAATATTCATGGAAAAATGGTAAGCTTTGTGCTTTAAATGAGAGGCATGACAATATGCCAGGATTAGTTGAAGTCAGTAGGGGACGGTGATTCCCAATACAAAGACGTGTGTTGAAATTATAATTGAACAGTGATAAGGGGAGGACTCATTCCCCGAAGTTTATGGAATAAAGATTTGATATGCCGGGATGCTCAAACACCCCGATGTTGTTGGAAAAAGATATACTGAAGATTTGATATGCCGGGATGCTCAAACACCCCGATGTTGTTGGAAAAAGATATACTGAAGATTTGATATGCCGGGATGCTCTAATACCCCGATGTTAAATAGAATAAAGGGAGGATGTTATAAAAGTATCAACTAAGGAAAAGTTGAGTAACATTGTATAAAAGCGAACCAAGATAATGTTGGACTGAAAGTTAGAGGGAGTATTCATGCCATGTTCGTGATTGTGACATTTTGTGAATTCGTACTTACTGTGTATTAAACTGTTACCAAATCGTCTAAGCCGAGAGGTTCCTTCAATCATTCAAGGTTCAGTTAACCAGTTGATAGCCTTATTTAATAATTGAAGATAGACAGAAGGAGGTATCCAAGAAGATTGATTTCCAGAATATTTGACAATGCAAACCAAATTAAAAATAAAAGAACTTCCACCTCTTTATTCAAACAAATGGACCCTAGACAACAAAATGAAAGAATTCGGGCAATTTCTCTATCCCTTAACAGGAGAGAAATAAACTGGGGGCTCAGTCCTGTCAAACAACTGGGAACTGTCGTCTTATAGCTGAAATAACTGATTACATCCTATCGGATAAGCCGTCCGATAACTAGCAGTTTGGTCTACTTGGGACATTAAGAAAAGAATTTTTCTTCTTTCGAAAATGAAATCAACTAAGACTGAACGATTACACTGAACTTCTACGCAGGACTTTTAACATTTGAGGAACGATACGATTGTAAATTTGCGGAAAAAAATGTACATTCACTGAATTTCACGATTGAAGATGACATGTAACGGCTGCTCCATGTAGATGCATCAAAGATCGTTGACCTGACCTTGAGGACTGTCAAGATTTCAACGCTTCGACATCAAATTGATTCGGTTCGAACTTCACAACTCTTCATTCAAGATTTTAAACACTGGCAAATCACGCAATTTTCGATCTTGAACGTTAAATGACAATCTGGCAATTTTACGTAGTGACGTCATCAAAGCCGGCAGACGTTCAAAATACCTTTTGTTCAACTTGGAATCAAGCAAGATTTTC
This sequence comes from Oreohelix idahoensis, assembly GCA_024509875.1. Classification (NCBI taxonomy): domain Eukaryota; kingdom Metazoa; phylum Mollusca; class Gastropoda; order Stylommatophora; family Oreohelicidae; genus Oreohelix; species Oreohelix idahoensis. The sequence continues at coordinate 67,790 of JAMPIV010021406.1, forward strand.
GTCCATTTATGGGTTTCTGAGATCAAATTGAAGCACATACACACTGATTCCGTATCTGGAGAGGTTCTGAGATACAAGAAAGATAAGTAGAGCTATAAATGATCTAATGCGTGACATTGTTTGACCATTTCGAACACTTTTGCCAGTCAACACCTAGTCCGTCATACTTGTTATTTCATCTGCATGTTTATATGTACAAAGTAAATGCTCGCTATTTGTAAATTTTCTTCGGAAATTTTGCAAATGATGAGGTCCTATTAGGTTATTGTCGGTTGTCCGGTCAAAGAAAATAACAGTGGAATTTTAGTCTTTGACTGCATAACAGACATCATTATTTGTATAGATTGTTCCGTCAAGTCTACGTTATATATTTTCATGCACTAATTTACATATAAGGTCATTGTATGCACAGCTGTTTTTACTATCACTCTTGTCTCAGTGTGAAATTTGACGATTTGCTGTTTTCGTTCGTACTTCTGTCTTGTTTATTTTACAAGTAATTATTCTAATTTGTTGTTGCTTGTCAACAAGTATTTGTTTCTCTTATTCCCGTTAAATTTGTCGAGTAATGTACTGTAATTCGACATGTCTCTTTATTATCATCATCATTGACTTGTACTATTCTTCTTCACTGTGCTCGTCTTTCATTCTTGGCTTGTTCATTCCTTCATAAGGTATAAATTCAGTCAATACCATAATTTATTATACTTAATTAAGTGATATTAAGGGGAGATTTGACACTTGTTGATTCGAATCAGAACACAAGATGTCGTCATTGTCAGAGTTTGTTGACATAGGTTTGCGTTTAGGCAAATCTGCAGCTGAGCTAGAGGCTTATGCTGAGAAAAACTATCATGACTATTTGGAACGTATGGAACGGAAGGAACAACGAGATTTAAAGAAGCAGGAGCTTGATCAGGCAAGGGAATTGGAAGAGAAAAGACTTGCTCAAGCAAAAGAATTACAGGAATTGGAAGAGAAGAAATTAGTTCATGAAAGAGAACTTGAAGAGAAGAAATTAGTTCACGAAAGAGAACTTGAAGAGAAGAAATTGATTGAACAGGAGGCTGTTAGAGAGTTGGAAAGGGCAAAAATGGTTCAAAAAGAAAAAGAACAAGAAGCCACTCGAATAGAACAAGAAGCATCCAGAGAACTAGAACGGCAGAAAATGGAACTACGTAAGTTGGAACTTCTTCAGCTGGATCAAGCCCACAGAAATGCTATAGAATTGCAGTCATTGAAATTACAGGCTGATAAAGAAAAAGAGATTGAGATTGCAAAGATTAATGCCCAACATACTGGTGCTAATCCACAAGGTTCTCAGGGTAATAATTTTAATTATCCAAAAATTAAATTACCAAATTTTGACGATAAACGGGACTGTATGGACTCGTTCATTATGAGATTTAAAATGAGGGCTATGGATTTGAAGATCCCAAAAGATAGGTGGCCTATTATCTTTTCAGACTACCTAACAGGGGAAGCAATGCGTTGTTTCATGTCAGTTGATGAAAAAAGTAGATCTGATTTTGATATTGTTGCCAATACATTGATGGCAAAATTTCAACTCACGGAGGAAGGTTTTCGATCCAGATTTCACTCTGCAGTTCCGTCCAAGAATGCAGATTTTGGAGAGTTCATCTCTTCTATTAAATTGTACTTGGGTCGATGGATAGATTTATCTGGTATCAATAAATCTTTTGATGAATTATTTGACCTAATGCTCAGGGATAAAGTTTTATCTACCTGTGGCGCAGATTTTGTTAGTTTTTTGCAGGAGAGAAAGCCAAAATCTATCAATGAATGTCAAGAACTTGGAAGAAACTACATGTCTGCACATCCAAACAAGGAAATTCGTAAGGTTTCCTTTGATAATGCATTACCTGTATGTGTTTCGTACCACGACGGAGGAGTAGGTGAACACCGTTCTCGCCCAAGGAGTGCAGAGGGCAGATATAGGAGTAATTATAGATCTTCCTTTCGAGGACGGTACAATTTTCCTCGTCGTCAGTCACCATCTCACTTCGGTGGGTATAGATATTCTAATTACTCTAACCGAGGTCGTGGACAACACTACGGTAATAGCAGTGATGATATACATCACAGAGACTATAGAAGAAATTCAGGTGAACGCTTCAATGGAAATGATAGGTGTAATTTTGATGGGGTAAACAATAAGCACGGCAAACAATGCAATCACAAACCTGATCACAAAAATGATTGTAAACTGGCAAAAGGGAAAGCAGACCATGCTAACGTCTGTACCCCACTTTGTGATCATGATAGCCATGTTCAACAGGCTAATGCATGCATTGTACGCTCAAGCAAAGATAACAATTGCACTGAGTGTAATACACTTTATGAACCAGGTGCTAAAACTAGACTTTTGTGTGGCCATATTTTACCAGCTATGTCTGTTTGCGATTTTATTGGTCGCCTTACATTACACAAAGGGTTTATAGATCACAAACCAGCCACCATTCTTCGTGACACAGGATGCACGATTGTCGGGATACGGAAATCGTTGCTGGATAAATCATCATTTACAGGAAAGTCACTGAAATGTGTTACTTTTGGTGGTAACATTGAATGGTTTCCCATGGCAAAGGCGGAGATCGACACACCATTTTATTCAGGGACTGTACTCGTGTGTAGCTTGGAGAACCCTGTAAGTGACGTGATACTTGGTAACATTCCAGGTGTAAAAGACTGTTCACCTGAGGAAATTGCCGAGTGGGTCAACAAGCACCCATTGCTTGCGAATGCGGTCACTACAAGAGCTCAGCATGAAGCAAGCATTTTAACCGATGCATCTCCAACTGTCACGGAGGAGACGCCACTGAGAAATGCTCAAAACATTTCTCCGATTATCTTTACACAAAAACAAAATGAGGATGAATCTTTAAGGAAATTATTCACTTTGGCTGAAACAAAACAAATTAAGATTACTAAAAGCTCATCATATTGGTTTGAGTTTCGCAACAAGGTTTTGATCAGATGTTTTAAAAGGGGAGATGATCAGGTAAAGAAACAGATTGTGGTACCAAAAAGTTTTAGACCTTTAGTTTTAAATACAGGTCATGATGTACCTATGGCAGGACACTTAGGTTGTAATCGGACTTTGTTTCGAATTACTACAAATTTTTATTGGCCTGGCATCAACACAGATGTAAAAAGATATTGTAGATCTTGTCATACGTGTCAAAAAGTCGCACGCAGGGGTAAGAACCAAACTGCACCCTTGCAAGTCACAGATGTGCCTGTGCGCGCATTTAAGAAACTAGCTATAGACATCATCGGTCCATTGTCTGTAATGTCGGATCGAGGTTCTCAATATATTTTAACGTGCATCGATTTGTGCACTAGATGGCCTGAGGCCATACCGTTAAAAAACATTAATACCATATCAGTTGCGGAGGCTTTGAACTTGATTTTTACAAGGATAGGTTTTCCTGAGGAAATACTGTCGGATAGAGGGACACAATTTAAGTCTGAACTTATGAGCGCGATAGAAAGCTTGTATTGCATAAAACATTCATTCACAAGTCCATATAGACCAAGTTCAAATGGGGTTTGTGAAAGATTTAACGGCTGTCTTAAGTTAATGCTTGGGAAGGTTACTGATACACACCCTCGGGATTGGGATAAGATTCTCCCATTGGTTCTCTTTGCTTACAGAGAGATCCCTCAGGAGAGTACTGGATTCTCTCCCTTTGAACTCGTGTATGGCGCGAATCCGAGAGGCCCGTTATATCTACTGAAGGATTTAATCCTCGGTACGTCTCAGGATGACGCAACTCGCAGTAGTTACGAGTTCGTTGTTGATTTACGACAAAGGTTAGTGGATGCATGTCAGATCGCATCACAGAGTATACAAACGGCAACTCAAAAATCGAGGTTGCTACATAACCAATCTCGTACCCTAAGATCATTTGTCCCAGGGGAAGAAGTCTTACTACTCCTACCCATTAAGGAAAATAAGTTGTTAATTTCATGGCAGGGGCCATACAAAGTAGTGAAAAAGATCACAGATGTTGATTACTCAATTGATATTAAAGGGAAAATTAAAACGTATCATCTAAATATGTTGAAATTATACACACCAAGACCATCTGAATTGGTGGATGTCTTGGATGAGGTTCATAGATCCTCATGCGCTGTGGTTCAGTCTGAGGATGCTACATCTGATATTCCGTTGGAATTTACTTTACCTTCTATTTCTGCTCATGAGACGTGGCAGGATGTTTCTATTTCGTCATCACTTTCGCATTCTGAACAAATTCAGATCCGTGATGTTTTACGTTCTTTCTCTGACGTATTTTCAGAACATCCAGGTCATACTGACTTAATATCTCATGAGATTGTGATCACTGACTCTACTCCGATTAAAATCAGACCATATCCTATTCCTCTTCACTACAGAGATAAGGTAGATAAGGAAATCTCAGATATGCTTAAAATGGGTATTATTTCACACTCTTCATCTTCTTATTCTTCTCCAATGGTATTGGTGAAGAAACCAGATGGATCTTTACGCATCTGTATTGATTTTCGGAAACTAAATCAAGTTACAGTCACAGATGCTGAGCCAATTCCAATTTTGGAAGATCTTCTTCCACAGCTGGCTAACGCGACATTCTTTACTAAACTAGATTTGGCAAAAGGATACTGGCAAATTCCTTTGTCCGAAAATTCTAGACATTTAACAGCATTTTCCACACCTAAAGGTTTATTTGAATGGAATTATATGTGCTTCGGGTTGGTGAATGCACCTGCGACATTTGTTCGCATGATGCGCCGTTTGGTTGGCGATAGACCCGATGTCATCACATATATAGATGACATTTGTTTATTCCATAACACATGGGAAGAACATATTGTGGGTTTCAGTTCTTTCTAGAACAGCTTAGAAAGCATCATTTGACAGTTAGACCTTCGAAAGTACAGATAGGTTTTCAGGAAATATCTTTCCTAGGTCATAAAATCGGTAATCATCGACTTTATCCTTCTGATAGTCTGGTGAATAAAATCCTGAACATTCAGATACCGAAAAATAAGAAAGAGGTACGTAGTCTGTTAGGGCTCATTAACTATTATCATAAATTTATTCCGGACTTTTCGTCTATCTCTGGTCCTCTTTCGGAGTTGACGCGCAAAGGTGCTCCTCTTAAAGTAATGTGGTCAAAGAACTGTCAGTTAGCATTGGATAAGATTAAAATTCTATTTTCGAATCATCCTATTTTGATTCTGCCAGATATCCATGAACCATTCTATATTCGCACAGACGCTTCTCAGATGGGAATCGGTGGCAGTTTGATGCAACTTGTCGATGATATACTCCATCCTTGCTTCTTTGTGAGCCGGAAGTTGTCTACAGCAGAAAAGAAATATTCGGCGGGAGAAAGAGAGCTCCTTGCTCTCGTCTGGACTATATCAAAACTTTCTCGCTACTTGATCGGACGAAAATTTTACGTTGAGGTAGATCATCATCCTTTGACCTCAATGAAACCAAAAGCATTTAAGAACTCAAGAATTTACAGATGGTTTCTACTACTGCAACAGTTTTCTTTCGAAATCAAGCACATACGCGGTGAGGACAATTGGTTAGCTGACTTGTTGTCGCGATTTGCAACTCACCAGGACTAATATTTCACATGGAACTTTGCATCCAGGTTTATGGTTCCACTGTGTTTGGACATCATAGTGTGTCTTCTGGACTTGCTATTTCTTCCGGATATATTGACTCAAATTTTGCTGCAATTTTGGTTATTTAATAATTGCTCTTCACATTTTTATGTATATTTCTAAATACCTGATACTTCTCAGTAGATTGCTTGTATGCATGTATGTATCTGTACGTAAGATTGCTGGAAGTTATACCCTACAGGATCTTGCGCGTTTCCTGAAGTAAACGCTCGGGAGCGTGAGGGGTAATGTTGAGGCCACTTCATGGTGTGATTTTATCGCGGTAAATTATTATTAGTGCCATGGTTTTATCACACCGTGTCGTACCTCAACTGAACGCAAGAAATACATGAAAGCGGTCGCCTGTGAGATGTGTATCGAGGTATGACAGAGGAGAGTTGGATGTGACGTCAGAGCGTCAAGATGTGTGCCTAAGACTGGCTTGTGTATCAACCATTATGTTGAAGCATATTCAAGAAATATTCATGGAAAAATGGTAAGCTTTGTGCTTTAAATGAGAGGCATGACAATATGCCAGGATTAGTTGAAGTCAGTAGGGGACGGTGATTCCCAATACAAAGTCGTGTGTTGAAATTATAATTGAACAGTGATAACGGGAGGACTCATTCCCCGAAGTTTATGGAATAAAGATTTGATATGCCGGGATGCTCAAACACCCCGATGTTGTTGGAAAAAGATATACTGAAGATTTGATATGCCGGGATGCTCAAACACCCCGATGTTGTTGGAAAAAGATATACTGAAGATTTGATATGCCGGGATGCTCTAATACCCCGATGTTAAATAGAATAAAGGGAGGATGTTATAAAAGTATCAACTAAGGAAAAGTTGAGTAACATTGTATAAAAGCGAACCAAGATAATGTTGGACTGAAAGTTAGAGGGAGTATTCATGCCATGTTCGTGATTGTGACATTTTGTGAATTCGTACTTACTGTGTATTAAACTGTTACCAAATCGTCTAAGCCGAGAGGTTCCTTCAATCATTCAAGGTTCAGTTAACCAGTTGATAGCCTTATTTAATAATTGAAGATAGACAGAAGGAGGTATCCAAGAAGATTGATTTCCAGAATATTTGACAATGCAAACCAAATTAAAAATAAAAGAACTTCCACCTCTTTATTCAAACAAATGGACCCTAGACAACAAAATGAAAGAATTCGGGCAATTTCTCTATCCCTTAACAGTCGGGAAATGTTAATGTTTGATAATTTCGCCACTGCGGGCTGAATGTATATGAAAATGGAAAAGAAATCTGGATATCTATAGGTCCAGTTACAATTTATTCTTATAGTCTTTTATTGGTACTCTCTCTCTTTCTGGGTGAAACAAGAGGGCCACACAGGTCAACTTTGAAGACCCGATATTTATATAAGAATGTTATTTGGTACTGTTGGACTTAGATTCGTTATTCTCAGATTCAGGCCGCTGGTATGTTTAGGTTTGTGACCCGTACTAGATTTTAGGAAAAAATACAAACATTTAAACCAGTATATAATATTCTATCCAAACCCGCGCAACGGTAAAATTTATTATCCCTTCGGTTATTAGATTTGATTAGAAAACACAAGTGTAACGCTTATCTTATCGTTCTTATTAACCCGTGAAATAAATTCTAGTCAATTACAAAAATTTATACATGATGGATAGAAGATAAATATATATTTCGTCGGTCTTACCTTCCCTAGTGCATTTACTAGTCAATTAAAATATCTCTTACTGGTTAATAGCAATTAATTAAATTTACGTTACCGCTGAAAGAATATTAGGTATATATATATATATATATATTTAATCTGCTAGCCAATTTAACACAGTAAATCCTAGTTGTCACGAACGGTTTATAGAATGAATGTCAGTACTCATGCTCCGGTGGGAGCTAGATATGTTTATGTAAGTTGTGAGTTGAAGTGAGTGAATGTTAAGTTTGACTGCGGGAATGAATGCTTTAGTAGCAGTAAGCGCTAATGTCGAGTTCACGGGCATGGCTGAGTTGTTGTGAGCGAAGTGGTGGTGAAGACGGGTCAGGTGTGAAAAGGGTCATGGGTAAAAAGTCATTCGAGAGAGAGATTAGAGCGAGGAGAGATTACGTGGAGAGTGAAGGCGAAATGGTTGAAGAAAAATAGGAAATATATGGAGATATTGTGAATTCGTTCCATGAGATGCTGTTCTAATTATACACATCATTCATTGTGCTTTTCTTATGTGATGATTTATGGCCAAAGCGGCAGTCTGCCTGTGTTATTGTGTTATACTCAAGTTTGTGACATAAAGTCGTCGGATATCGTATCGACGTGTTGGAGTTTAGTGAATTAACCATTAGCTGTGAATAACGAGCCATGTTTGTCGCTCCATGTGTATGTAATACATATTTGTCAATGTGTACACACAGCAAGCACTTGACAGTAGTGAAATATAAAATGACGAACTTTAACAATTAAATCACTCAAAATGCTATTAAATGTAGTTACCACAACACAGAAAAGAAACAATCTCCAATCGAAACACTAAGAAATCCACTTTAACAATGGTCTAGAATTCGAAGCTAGATGTTCTGAAATTCTGCGGCTACTAGAGAAAATGATTTTAAAAGCTGGGGTATATATTTATAAAATGGGTATAAAATTCACTAGTATTTGCTACATATAACGCCTTCGCCAGATTTTGGGGAATTCTTTGGTCGAATCCTGAATAAAAGCTATTTTTCACACATATGCCGACTACAGACTCTTCGCTAGTGAACGAACTCGCTTTTGATCAGGCGTCTCTCACTATAGCTAATTACGTTCCTAACAAACCTATGTGGGGGGGGGGGGGGAAACTGTGATTATCTCCCCTGTCCTCAGATTAATTTCCCCTGACCAATGTAACTTCAAAAAGTACGACTTGACTTATCGCCCTTGATTTTACCATTAGACGACTCATTCTCTGATTTGTCACTATTCAGCGATTGCCCAGTCGTTCACGTGATAATACGGTTAACGGCTCTGGACTAGCTAATAGGTCTGTTTGTAAACATTCCTAGTGCCTGTACGACATAGAGAAAAAGAAAATGGGCGTGGCTTAAATTTGAGTTCGACAGATATCGAAGCGCATGCCTTCTGCGTTAACAAAACGTGAATATTAAAAAGCAAACAGAGGTGGGAAACAGGTGGAAGCAAAAAAGTGTTGATATCATGTAATATATTAACATAACTCTGTCACAGATGTCTTGGCGAGCGTGACATTCACAGTGAAAAAAACTGCGAAATGGTCAGAATATATTCCCTCTCTTCCCACGCCTTCGTTGGTTATGGAGTTAAATAAACGCTCCAATCATATTCAAACAGGTCGAGTGTGGTACTTTCAAAATATTTCCGACATGGAAAAATCTCCCATATATGGTAATATGATGTCCGATGCCCTTGTGTACAAACTTCCAAACACACCTCTGTCCATCATAATATTGTGACCGTGTTTTTCTGGCGTAATGATACAGGGATGGTCGCTAGTCACCTGTGTTTCACCAGACAAACAAATCTGGTTCTAATCAGAACAAATATATAAATTAAAAAATAATATGGTATGAAATCAATTTTACAAGTAAACGGTACACATGAGACAAGGGACGTTTCGGGTTTTACCCTTCGTCAGCCACAGTTACGAACAGGTGACAAGGACAAGAACTACATATAGGTACTCTTCTATACTCATCCTCTTCTATTCAGCATTCCTGCCCAACACAAGCTTGGATAAACAAGCACCGTCGCTTGAAAAGATGGTCAGACAGATTATGCGATAAAATATTGTCGCTGACCGTCTAATAACCTGGCGTAACTTAACACGCCTTCGTGAAGCATGAATGCGACACAATAAGATAAGAATTACTCCTTTAGCAAATACTGCTATAGGGGAGTGGCGTGTTAGTGACTTTCCCCATGCTATGTCCAGCATAAAGAGTAAAATGTATGAAAGGGAACAAATAAATGCCAAATAAAAGCGATCGGAGAGAAAAATGAAGAAGAAATGATACTGCCGTAGGGCTGGAGGTGTGAGAGATCACACAAAAGGACAGGGACAGACATTTCGTCACAGTAAACAAAACCCGTCATCCTGTCTGCTTCTTATAACTGTTACTGGTTGGTCTTTGTGACAACTTGCCCAATCTTCTCTTCATTTTTTTTATTATTTACGTGACATCATTTTTTCTCATCCTCAATGCATGATCGCAAAGTCCCGGGAATTGTCACTTGCGGAAAATCTCCTAGCGTTCGGTATTTTCTCCTCGCTATTTTTAGATACGACGTCATTGTTGACCAATGACCTCGGTAGCGAGAAACCCGTTTTAATTTAGGACTGCTTAAACTTGGGAGAACCAGTTTAGGCCACTTAGGAAAACATCACGTGACTTTTAACATTATTGATTGGAGCGTCTAAACGAGGCTAAGGTCACATGATGCACGCTACGGATCACGTGTCCAAGCGGAAATGTCCCGCTAAAAGTGTGCCAAACACGGCAAATTTTCACTTGCCCCGGAAACCCCGAGACCGCTAGAACTAAGCCAGATCGGCGAATTCTCGCATTATAAGCACTGAAGCCACGTGTCTAAATTGCGGGTTAGCGTCCATCTTTGAGTAGGTAAGTGAAATCTCGCTAGAATATAATGTGATGAAATGTGTAGTACCTTGCAAAATCGACGCAAGATTGGTATGCTTACTTTATTCATATTTTTGTTTTTACGATCACATCCAGCCACATGTGATCGGGTATATTTTATGATCCCACGGGATATGTACAACATGTTCATAATAATGTATAACGGGAATATATATAGCTATTAATTTCCATATTATTTGATTTATTTCGACCCGACGCTTAGACTAACGGAAATTTAATATTAACGATAATGTTGACAGACCGTGACATATATTCATTATAAATTATATGACGATGCGACCAGACATGAAGTGTGTGATAATGTTGTCAGACAATTCTAAAACACGGATGTCCAATTATTTGTTAAATTCATCATAATGACATGACGATTAGGCTAGAGGCACAGAACTTAGAATACTGTTGCCGACATTTCTATGATAAATTTGGTGGGTTTAACTGACATTTATAATAATTCATCGGGTTAAGTTGACGATAAATCAGTCTAAAGAATTATAATACTGCCACTGGGGCAGAGTAATATAATAAAGGACAGACAGGAGAAACTTGAATTCAAGATTAGGCTCTAGACATATGATGTTAGAGACTAAAATCTGAGATGACTGGCAGAGGGACGGCTTAGGGAAGACTGCTTTCTAAAGCTAGAAAATTAATGAAGCCGTCGTATTTGTCTTCAGTCTATGGTGGAGCCTTGCACGACAGTCCAATCTCAGAGCAGAATACGGAGTCGAGCACAGAGAAGGCAAATCCGAACCATTCAAGACCTACCTGGGGCAACGTCAGGAGACCGGAGAACTAACCTCACTTCACTATCAGCCAGGGGCTGAAAAGCTAAGTTCCACGAAAAAGGGAACTCACCTAATCAATGCCACATATGTTTGTCATCCATGATGAAAAACACTTGAATTGTGAGACACATAATACATACAGCAGACACTAATTCCATCGACAATACTATCATTCACCATCTATTCATTTTATTGCAATAAACCAATTGGGTGTATATACTGTACCCCATGCTTTGTTCCTTCCATTAGATGTTGAATATTGTCTATGTTTATCTTCCTTTATAAGGGAGGGGGGGGCGCTCGTAAAATATAATATAATTTAAAGAATAATAATAATAGATAACTGAGAAGGGGACGACGGTAGCGAGAGACCAAATATCTCCTTACAATCTTTTCCAGACCTGTCTAGTTCGGAGAATTTACCCTCTTCGTCACCTTTCGGAAGTGGGAAAACCCAGCAGGAATTCCTTGAGCCAAATCTTCCACATTCAGATCTATTATTTCCTCTAAATAATTCTTACCCTTTAAACGCTACGTGACAGTCTTTTGTACTAATGTTGGGTGGGGTCCTTGTTATGTACAACATCTATTACAACATTGGTTACGTTTCCATGGGCTAAGAGGAAAGCTGGCTGCCGTAAACAATAGGTATTAACAATCGAACTACAACTTTACTCGCCCCTCGCGACAATTACTCATATCAAAAGGAAACAGTGCAGAAGAGAAAAGCAGGAATACATTGTAACAACAGGGAAGGCAGATGGGGGAACAGTAGGGTGTGAAGAGGCATGATCACCTACGCCACCAGGCTTGATATTTGAAGAAGAAGACTACAATTGTTTCTACATTCACTTTCCCATTATGATACTCATACCCTAGTACTGTAAATGATATATTTCAATACTGTGAATCTATTTTTAGTGAAATCTCACTTTATCCCGGACATCGCATTATGTTACTGGTGTTTTGATTAATATATCACCTCGCTCGCACAGAAGGTAAGTAATATTCCGCGTCCAAACACCTCGTTGACCTGCACTGCTGGTGTTATACCTCGTTCGATCAACCTATCGCGTCAAGGATTGCTGGCGACGATGTAGGAAGATAACAAACTAGATTGATATCAATCAAAGATTGAGAAAGATATTTAAAAAAAAATGATTGCGGTTATGCTCATCTTGTCGGTATAGAAATCAGAATAGAGAATTTATATTTATCCAGTAGCGTAACCGCGTTGGATGAGGAGCGGCAGGGGAATTCGTTCTGGGCGCTACAGGGCCATTAGAAATTAAGAAGAAAAAAATTCGTCGTCATACCTTTTTGTGTTAACACAAATCTCGTAAGTACTTTTAAAAAAAAACAGTTTTACGATATTTAAGAAAATTTTCTGCTATAAATTGAAAAATGACGTAAATAATTAGTTTCAGGCAGCTTGAGTGGGCAACACAGGAGCTGTAGAGATCTACTTGAGAAACACCGATCTCCAACGATCTGCCTGATAAAATAAAGTCTGTGTTTTAAGTTTCAAGGCATTTGGAATTAGGAAGACAAGCTGCTTATGTGTAGTCTTTACCTCTGCTTCTTGTATTTCTATAGAACAAGAGATGGACAATGCAAAATAAATTATATTTGAATGTTTTAGTTTGGTTTTAAGAACTATCTTCATTGCACACGGACAACTCCATCAGTGCTCCGATCTTCTCCCTTCGATCACACAAGGAGGATCTCAGCACAGCGCACGAACCCAGTAGCACCGATGAGAATCCCAATGTGTGTTTACAGGAATCACATATTCTATAAATATTTTTTTGGTGGGTAGGTTTTTAATTTGTAAATTTTGCCACGGCAGCGGCCTTATGGCCTACTCTTAACGATATCCAGCTGCCGAGGAATTATTAACGTGCGCAACTTGCACACTGGACCTCTTATGTTTCGTCCTTATCCGAGAAGGCTAGGCATCTGATCTCACTACCTAGGAGACCAGGGGGAGTATAACATCATTAGGAACAACTGGTTCTGAAAAAAAAAAATGTCCATCAATTATATTCCCTCTACTGGGAATCGAACCCGATACCTCTAGAATTCGAGGCGGACGCCATGCCTCTTAGCCATTCCGACTCCCAAAATATTTTACAGAATGTTAACTTCACATTAAAGAAAAGATCACGTTCCTAATTAGGTTACAAATAAAGCACATGTTAGTAAGACAGCTCGTGGGTCTTGTCACCAAGAACGTAGAAAACGTGGATTTACTCCTGGGGTTAATCATCATCATCATTTCCCTTTGCGCAGCTTACAGAGCATACACCCAGTGGCGTAACTAGGGAGGTGCAGGGGTGCGGACCGCACCGTGTGACACCATCAGAGGGGGTGACATCTAAATTACTGTCTATAACATTTTTGTGCAGTGTTTCAGCAGAAATTTATTATTTTTTATACAAATATCCCTGTAGTTAGTTATAACCACAAAAACGTTTTTCGTAAGCCCAGCTTACACGGGCTGTATCACAATATACCTAGGTTGTTACTTCGAATTCTATAGTTTTCTTACCGAATTTTCACTTTAACCACATGAAACTATGTAAATGTAAATACATTTAGGCTGTGCGTATGATATTGTAATTTAAAGGTGTAATTTTAATTTTGCTAGTTGTTTATGTCACTACCATTGCCATTACATTCAGTGATATACGGGAATTACGATTTACGAGTAACATTAGTACAAAAAACATTACTACGGATTCTGTAGGTCTGGTACGGGAGGAGGTCCATGGGGGTGACACCATGAGTTACCGCACTGGTTGACACGAATCCTAGAGACGCCAGTGACGCCACTGCATACACCCACCACTGTAATTGGTCCCCTTGAAGGAATCATGCACCAAGCATTCACACGCTCCTGCAGCGGTCATATCTGAGTTAATTTGTTCAAAATGACTAGGTCTCCAGCCCCAAGGAAAACATCATATAAGTTGCCTTGTACGAATAGCATGATGGTGCAACAGTCATATTCTGAGGGATATTATGCTTATGTTGTCGGCCGGGGACCGGTTAGTTCGATATTTCCGTCACTCAAAACTTAATTTTGCCCCATCCTTCGTCACCTAACGATCTACCATGTCATCCTCTGGTATCTAAAGGTAGAAGAGATGGACCTGCTGCCGATCTTGGATCTAAGCCAGGGGGCCTCAACCTGTTTTTGCACCGCGGGCACATTTTAGATGTATAAAGAGGGTGGCGGGCACCAATCAAATATCACGATTTACTTATTTTCTTATCTTTTTTAGTTCATGTTTACAACGAAATATGCATAATACTTATATAAGGATGAGTAACCACATTTACTGAAATAAGAAATTTTCAGGATTTAAAAAAAAAAAAATCATTCGGCACTGCATGTCACTGGCCAACTTTTATAGTTAGAGGTGAATGTTCCAGCACGCAAACAATCATTCAGATGAGCATCAAAAAGCCGCGACCTATACTTGGATTTGACAATTTTCATCGTTAGAAATAATGATTCGCAAAGATATGTGGAACCAAAATATAACTGTATCTCATATGCTACATTTTTTAAGAATGGGTATTTTTCAGTAATGTTCAGATTGTAAGATTAGCAGCTCTTGAATATAATAACTTTCTGTATCTATCGGCAAATTTTGTGTATGTAACTTTCCTGGGACCACTAAACCTCCCAAACTAGAGACGTTTAGTAGAGGATAAAGCTATAATTTTTCATCATGCAAACAAATTGCAGATTTTTTTTTTTCATCCGCAAATCTTCCGCGGGCACACAGAAAAGCCTTGGCGGGCACCACGTTGAGTACCTCTGATAAGGAACCCTGAATTAAATTAACCAAAGTAACCGATTGCCTCGTGTGCAATATTGTCGTATCGTGTGCAGTATTGTGGCGTAACGTGTGAAATATTGCGATGGCGGGCGCACCTTAAGGGAGAATACGATTATGCTTCAATTTGTTGGCGCAATCATTATTATGGTCATTTCATAGTCTGCAACGCGGAATGATTGACCTAAAAAATATGAAAACAAAGGGTAAAGGTAGTCCCTTTGCAAAGACTGTCGTAATGGAGGGAAGTGTTAGAGACTTCAGTAAACTAGGTCAATTTTCGAGAGATGGGTGTGACCATTTCCATTCCTCCCTGGCTTTGTCTTACCTAACTCAAGAGCAGAATCAGGTACCCATGTATAGCGGAGAAGACTGGAGCGTGACGCTGTCGTGTTTCTAACCCGGTACCTGTGCCGCGAGAGGCCAGCGTTCTAACCACTCTGATGTTATATGTATGTATATATGTATTTATGTATGTATGTATGTATGTTTGTATCTATATAAATATATATATATATATTTGTTGTTGTTGTTGTTGTCGGCCACTTATATTTGTTCCTGTGATTTTATTTTTTTAAATCGTACGCCCGCTATTACTCGAGGCGAAATCTTCGGTTAATATGTCTAACCTGAGACTGATTTTACGTGAGTATCCCTTTTTTCCCTGTACAATGACAGGTGTCCTCTCGCCATTCAGGCAGATACTCGCCGATTTCGGAGGTACCCATTAGAGCTAGGTCGGCTTAGGAGCCGTTCAGGTTATTCCAGTCCCTGGTCGACGACACTCCTTCATATGTCTTCGCCAGGGCTCGAATTATTCCAGTCCAAGTCCCGGTCGACGACACTGCTTCAAATGTTCTCACCAGGGCTCGAACCTGGATGGATTACCCGAAACGGGAGCCGCGTTGGTGTAATGGTTACCATTACACCAACGCGGCTCCCGTTTCGTTCACTTCTAGTTCCTGTGATGAGCTAGAAGTCCTCCTCATGAGGATTCCAGAACAAGGACTGCCTTGTAATGTTATCAACATGTTTCCTCCATGTGTGCCCTATCAAACTCCAGCACCAGTAGCGTAACTACAATATAAGGGGCTCCGGGGCACACATTATAAGGAACCCTTCTTATATTGGCTGGGCTCAACAACTATAATCAATATACGGAACATCTGTTCATCAATAATCAATATCCGGAACATCGGTATGACGTCATCATGGAGCGGCGTACGTTGTTGTTTCGTGAGGCCTGTGGCCCAGTACATCCGATTTCAACGGGCATTTACGTCGGGTTGCCTTCCTTAGCATTTGACTGTCTCCAGCCTACCTGCACTGGTGCAGAAAAAAGGCTGTCAGTGGCAACTGGACAATTCTCAAGTAACTTCAGAGCAGAGGCAGAGGCCTTGAAAACTGCAGCAGAGGTTATATTGACAGAAGAAAGCACAGAGAGACAAGTTGCTTTCTTTACTGATGCACAGTCAGTAATTGCAACGTTGAAAAGCAAAAATAATACAGACCTGGATGACCTCAGAATAGTGCTCCACAAACTTTGTCAACAATTCAAAAGTGTTGTGATCCAATGGATCCCATCTCATTGTAATATCACCAGCAAAGAAGAGGCTGACAGAATGGCAAAAGAAGGTTCACATCTACCTCAGCCTGATGCAAGCATAACTTTCGAGGAGGCAAAGAGTTTTATCAGAATCAGATACAGAAACAAATTGAATGTAGAACATCCAGGTCACACACAGAATGATGCTTACTACCAGCTCAACAGAAGAGAACAAGTGGTAATCTTCAGACTCCGCACTGGCCACAACAGATTGAGATACCATCTATTCAAGAAGCTAAAGATAGGAACTACCGATCAGTGTAACTGTGGCACTGATAAAATGACTGCTGAACATTTGCTTCAAATTTGCGCTTATATGAGACACAGAGAAAGCGCATATAGCCGACGCCAGTTAATTTCGTGGAAAAGCTTTACGGGGATTCAAATAGCCTCAGACTGACTACTGCTTTCTTTGAGAACATTCAAGTGGACGTCTGAGAGTGTACGAAGAAGAAGAAGAAGATGGAACATCTGTGTCAAACATGTAACGACCTACTTCATCATCATCATCAGCACTCAACAGCTCCCATATTCTTTCAACTCCCCCAAAAGCAAAGGCTCTTAAACAAATTAATGGCCGGTCGTCCTGTCCTTTCGACCATCTTTCAAGATCTTTCAATGTTTTCTCCATCCGTCTCATTACTATCTCTAGAATCTAGCACAAGTTATGACGTTTAACACATAAACAAAGACAGTTAACATGATATATAAAGGCGAGGGTTCCTTCCGATCATTACTTCCTGGGGGTCGGAGTGGCTAAGAGGAATGGCGTCCACCCCTAATTCTAAAGGTGCCGGGTTCAGTTCCCAGTATCGGTAATATATTAGATGGACATTTGTTTTCAGCACCAGTGGATCCTAATGATGTCACGATCTCATGGGTAGTGAGACCGGATACCTAGCCTTCTCCGATAAGGGCGAAAAAAAAAACAGGATGTGCAAATGGTGCTCGTTAAAAATCCCTCGGCAGATGTAAATCGTGAAGAGTAGGCCATAGGGCCGCTGCCCTGGCAAAATTTTCAAAATTAGGAAAATCTACCCATCACACACATATTTATAAAATGTGTGATTCCTGTATACACACATTGGGATTCTCGCCGGTGCTGCGGAGTTCGTGCATTGTGCTAAGATTCTCCTTGTGTGATCTAAGGGAGGTAATCAGCCCACTGATGGAGTTGTCCGTGTGCAATGAAGATGGTCCTTAAAACCAAAGCAAAGCAAACTACTTTCCGGGGCCCAGTCCGTGCTGGGGCCCCCGGGACATTCTCGGTCCACTCAAGCGGTAGTAATCCACTGACTGGCACTTTCTTCTCATCATACTTGCTGAAGTTGTACACTTAAAGTGTCTACAGGTTGGGGTAGCTGGCCCCATGAAGATCCAGTCTTAGGGCAGGGCGACCGTAGCGGCCGCCTTGTGCGTTGAGGTCATGCGGCGCCGGAACAGGTGAAGAAAATACAAATTTTTTTCATCATGAAGCGAGGTTTGTCTTCATCTGTGACACCATTCGCCCAGACCAAAGCACGCAATGGAAATCTTTTATAAGAAAACACTAAATTAAAGTGTGACATATTTTTAACATTATTTGTTTTTAGTTGTTACCTTTTTCATAGTTTTTCTGTAAGTAAAAAAAAAAAAATCTAAAACAGATCTAGAAGCCCGAATTAGATAAATTTTCGCTATTTTGAGAAAATCTCTCAACCTTACTGTTTTCAGAGTCAAAATACACATTGATAAGACAGGAAACTCAACATAAAGCGATACAACAGGAGGCAATCTGATCATCAGAAAAGTTCATCAAGTGTTTCGGCCCCTTAATCTCCTTTACACTTTAAGGGGGACGGACACACAACCTTACCGTTTTCAAAGTCAAAATATTCATTGCTGTGACAGGAAACTCAACATAGAGCGATACAACAGGAGGCAATCTGATCATCAGAAAAGTTCCCCTGTCGATCAAGTGTTTCGGCCCCTTAATCTCCTTTACACTTTAAGGGGGACGGACCCACAACTTTACCGTTTTTAAAGTCAAAATACACATTGTTAAAATGTTTACCAATAACACTAGTCAACAACCAAAATGTACCAGAAATGAAAATAGCTGATCTTAACTAATTTTGGTGTGCTGAAAATGAAAATGACATTTAAAAATGTTGATTGGCTCTAGTTTTCATGATATATGCTACTAGTTTATTTAATTACCGTCAATTTATATATATGACGCAACTGTTGTGGGCGATTGCATAATTTTTTTCTAATGACCAATAAAAATTTAACTAGAAGTTGATGATGCAATCCTACCTATGATTACATCACCTTTGTGTATAAATATCTTATCTCTGATAAAAATTTTGTCATTAGTTAGTGCATTTGTCCTTATCAAAAGTATCGTAGTTAGAAATGCCTAGGACATGTGTGAACATTGCTAATAATTTCTGTTATATATTTGGTGAGGTGACATTTCTATCACGAAAACGAAATATAACTAAAGTGATTAAGAAGGCGTACAGTTTGTATTTTGGCTGCAGAATAGGAGATCAAGATAAGAGCTGGGCGCCACACATATGCTGCAATACATGTGCAGCACATCTTAAACTGTGGTTGACTGGCAAAAGGCAAGCTATGCCTTTTGCAGTCCCAATGATTTGGAGAGAGCCCACTGATCATCTCAACAACTGTTACTTTTGCATGGTCCCTCCAATTGGGAAAGGCATATCAAAGAAGAAAAAATGGACTCTGGAATATCCAAACATCCCCTCTGCAATACGTCCGGTACCACATCGCGATGACCTACCAGTTCCCAAAGTGCCAGAATCATTTTCAGCTGCTTCCACTGATGACGAAGAGGACATTGGTGATCCTGAACCATCAACCTCAAGCGACCCAGATTTTGAGCAAACCACATCCACTAAACCACACTTAATAACCCAAGGTGAACTGAATGATCTTGTAAGAGATCTGAATTTACCGAAGAACAAGGCGGAGCTTTTGGGTTCCAGATTGCAACAGTGGAATCTCCTGGCAGAAGATGTTACAATTTATGTGTATAGGAACCGCCAGAAGCCGCTTATTACATTCTTTTTTTTAAAGAGGGTGACCTTTCTGCGTGCCACAACATTTCTGGTTTAATGGCAGCCCTCAAAATCAATTACATACCGGAAGAGTGAAGGCTTTTCATTGATTCATCCAAGACGAGTCTTAAAGCTGTTTTGTTGAATAATGGTAATGTGTTACCGTCAATTCCAGTTGGTCACGCAGTTCATATGAAAGAAACTTATGAAAACATTAAGCAGCTTTTGAAGTGTATAAACTACGATCATCATCATTGGTCACTTTGCGGTGACTTAAAAGTGGTTGTTCTTTTGCTTGGACTACAGGGTGGATACACCAAGTACTGTTGCTTTCCCTGTGAGTGGGATAGCCGTGCACGAAGTGACCATTACATCAGAAGACATTGGCCAATCAGGCAGTCATTGCAGCCTGGCAGTAAGAACGTTGAGAACCCAGCACTTGTCGACACCACCAAGATTTTGTTGCCACCCTTGCACATTAAGCTGGGTCTCATGAAAAACTTTGTCAAGGCAATGGAGAAAACAGATGAGGCTTTCAAATACCTCATCAGAAAATTTCCAAGACTGAGTGAAGCTAAAATAAGAGAGGGAGTATTTGTTGGTCCGCAAATTCGAAAACTTCTTCATGATGACGAGTTTCTTTGCGTGTTGCATGGCAAGGAAAAAGCAGCATGGCTAGCATTTAAGTCAGTGGTGGACAATTTTCTTGGAAACAACAGATCTGATAATTACAATGAAATTGTAAAAAATCTCCTTCTGAAGTATAAGAGTCTTGGCTGCAACATGTCTTTGAAAATTCATTTTCTGGATTCTCATCTGGATTTCTTTACGTCAAACTGTGGAGCGGTCAGTGATGAGCATGGTGAACGATTTCACCAAGACATTGCTACTATGGAGACAAGGTATCAAGGCAATTGGAGCCCTTCAATGCTTGCTGATTACTGTTGGACTGTGACAAGAGACACCTCATCGATTGACTACAAGAAGCAAGCAAAGAGAGCTCGAACAGCGACTGAATAATGATGGAATGGGTTCAAATGTGCCTTTTTAAAACATGATATGTGAACTTTAAATAATGTTTTTATTTTTTCTATCATTTTATGTTGAAATATCAATTAATTGAGTATGTAACCACAATTTTTATAATGCTAAAGTAGAAAGACTAGCTGTTCACCTCAGAGAATTAAACAAGCATAAATTATTTGTATTACTGTAATGTAAATTCATCATTTAAAAAAAAAAACCAGAGCCAATTGGTGAATTTCATTATGATATTTGAAATCAGCATGTCAAAATCAATAAGAAATGGTATATTTAATTTCTGGTACAAAAAACTTTTGAAAATTTGTTGACTAGTGTAATCAATTCTCTTATGCTTTGTTTTGATTCAAGGGATGTACAATTATCAGAAAATTGGCTAAAACCAAATTATATTTTTTTTACCATTTTTATAAAACAATTCAACTGCCGTCCCTCCATTTGAATAGGATGGGTGTGAACAAAAGTCGAAAAAAGGTGATTCGTCTTACCAGGACAAAAGACAAAGAAAATAGCAAACTTTACGGCCACAAGGCCTTCGTCAGTGAAAGGAAAGAAAGTGAAGGCTAGATAGGACACATAAGAACCTAAATAAATATAAAAATAAAACCTAGATACTTCCCTGAAGGCATCGAAGTCCTAACACGAAGTCCTAAGCCTTGTAGCCGTAACGTTGGCTATTTTCTTTGTCTTTTGTCCTCGTAAGACGAATCACCTTTTTTCGATTTTTTTTCACACCCATCCATTGTACTCCACGTCTTACCGCAGTTCCTCTCAACTTCCTCGACTCCATTTAAATAGTATCGGTTGTATTATGGCGTATAACCTTTAAGAAAACCCACAACCGTCAGCACTGAGCTTTCAAGCAGCACTGAAAGTGTTGTCTTAAAAAGGACTACTGGTGCAAACAAGCAGCCTATCTGTAAATGTGCGTGCCATGTTAATTTCGTTTTTTGTTTATCTTTGTTTACTTGTTTGCTTTTTTAAAAAAAATTCACATTTTCAACAGCCCTGACCTCTGACAAAATATACAAGGTCAGAGGTCGAGAAAATATACAAGGTCAGCGGTGTTACCACCACGAAAACCTCGGGTGGGGTATCAGGTTTACAGCTAACACGGATCACGCAAATTGACGCGTTACACAATGCACGTAAGTCAAACTATACATACTTTTAAAGTCACTTTATGTTTTTTCTTTTTTTAAATTGTTATTTCTTCGCTCCTATTCATTTAGTTTGTATAAAACAAAAGTCAACATGAACTAAATTAACTGTCATTTAACTGACATACAAAAAAACCATGTCACACACACACACACACACACATTGAAATATATCATGTGATCTGGGCTGCTGAACGATTGGTTTCATGGCGGACAGCATTTTTTGGTATCTCTTGTAACGTCACTGTAAATACTTTTTAATATTTTATTTCGTATTTTTTGTTTCTGAAAAATATAATTAAAAAATTTAACTTTTTATTAAGTTATTGCTTATTGTTTTATCTTTTGTTTCGTATATAGATGCAAATGAGGATATAACAATTTAAAAAATAGGAAGTAACTTTTTAATCAACCAATACATACAGAGTGTTTCTGGTTGTACATATTCCTATATCATGTAAACAGTGACAAGTAAAACCCTGAATATCTGGTTTTTTTAATTTAATCTCGTCTACTCCTCAGGCCCCTACACCCCCGCCCCCCCCCCCCCCTTTTCCTCCCAGAAAAAAAAACGAACAAAAAAAAACCAACAACAAGAACTAAAAAAAAAAAACAAATAAAAACAAAGTGTATGATGGCTATAAATTCTGCCTGCAAGGGATAGTTTAAAATGTAAATAAATATTAGACGAACATAAAGGTATGTTTTCAGGCACTCGTAAGAAATAAAGAAGTAGAAAACTAGATGTTAAAGTCAGTTTTTTAAGCAAGGGGATTTAAACATTAATATTTTTTGCATATCAGGTCAGATTTAGTTGTTATCTCCCTTGACTTTCCATTTGTTCGTTTGAGAGATTTCTCTCGAACATTTGTCGATCTTTCCAGAAAGTTCTCGTGTTGAGTTTAACTCATGCCTCGCGGTGATCCGCGCATGCGTGATTATTTGGTGGGACCGAGAGACGGTATCCCGTGACAGTTGTGCTTGGGCGCTTGGCCGAGAAGGTGATCAGCCATGTTTTCTGACTGTGTGTACGGGGGAAATAGTTTTGTGTGATAGAAATGTTGGAGATTTTCCCCGACTGTCACAGAGTGCTCGAAGGTTTTGTCTAGATTATTTTAAAATTCCTTACTTTTCTATTCCTTCACATTTTGTCTGTTTTCTCTACGGAAATATTTGCACCTGCGATCGTTTCTTTAGCTGTTTTTTAAGTCTTCACTAATAGTCCTGTCATACGATCCCAAATTCTATCTTCTTCTACAAAGGCACTTAAAAGCATTTCTTTAAGGACGTCTATACGATTTATTCGCTTAGTCGAAACGACAGTGGTTCTCAGAGTATCATATTTCCGTGTTCAGTGGTCAACTGGAGACCGCCCGATAAATCTTCCGGCATGGCTGAACGAGAGACAGGAAATAATTAACTATTGGCGTGGGAATCAGGAAATGTTTTAACTTCATGCAAACGAACGCTGAGTTTTAAGATCACTTGCTGATTAACCGTTGGAAGACAACGCACGCTTATAGAAGAGAAGCCTCATACCACCTCATACCTACAAGTATATGTGATTGAGAGTAACGCTACTCAAGTTCTATTTCTTAAGCTGCGGATAAAGTCCTGAGCGGTAAGCAAACTCTCAGTATTCGCTTAATTAGCTAACTCTAATATCAATGGATTAGTTAATTGATGTAAAGTGTGAAATACTTAATATTTTGGTTTTAATTCTTTACATTAGATTGATAGCTATTTTGCATTTATGTATTATGAATGTTATTGATGCATTATAATGATGTAAGTACTGGCTGATATCTGAAAGTACTACATTCTAATGATTTTGAGAAAGCTGTTGTGAACGAGAGAAGAACCATGTTGTTCAAGGAACGAGTGAATGAAATAGCATTCCTCCAATGCAGTCACGCATGGACGCACACGGCAAGGCGTCTGCTTATAACAAAGGCTGACCTGACTGACCCGACCTGATTGTGAGACTACCGTTAGACAGGAATTTGTAAACAAATGGACAGTCGCCTTTAAGGGAAAAGACTGACGTTACGGTTTCAGGTAAATATATTATTAGGCACCATTCTGAGACGAAATGTCCAGAGTGGCTGTAGTTAATATATCTGTATAAAACAGAATATTGATTGCCTGTATTATCTTCCTCAGCCCAGTTGCAGAATCCTAGCCAGTTTCTGGATTTTGATTGCTGTAAATTGTTGCGAGTAAACCGCCTAGTTGCTCTATGCTACAGAGAGAACTAGTGCTTACGTCTCAAACCATCTAGCGGTGTTCACAAGTCAGCAACCCTGAGCAGTCTACAGCATATGAGCAGTCTACAGATTTAAGCAGTCAACACCTCATCAGCACCTGAACATCATAATTCAACTTCACAACCAGGTGAACGAACAGCCTAGTCATCTCTTGGACTGTAGCTCAACTGAAGCACATTATCCAGGTGGTAACTCCTACCTACTGAGACACCCAGGAGAAGTCCAAGCAGATAAGTCTACGTAAAACCCAGACCAAAATCAGAATTCACTTTTCCACGAAATAGCCATAGGAATAAACTTTCGTCAGTGAGGAAAATAGCCTCTTATTCTTATCTGAACCAAAGACACTGACAGTTCTAAATTTCCTAGTATTTTTTTCAAAGTACATGTCAACATTGATTTTATTTTCCACTGTAATTAAAGTAATTATGTACATTCTGTAACTCACCATCATTCTGAGTTTGACTTAGTAGATTGTATGTTCTGTTCAGAAAAACATTCTCAACCCTCTTTGTATTACCTGTTACTACTAGTTCATCTTCAAAAAGATTTGAGTAAGAAAGAGTTAGTCGTCGCCAGAAAAATACATGAGTTGGCAGTCTAAAAGGTGAGAGAATCACTGACACCAACCTGTGCCCTTCTGTTAACTCTTTCCCTCAACACTAGCCCACCTCTGTGAAAACTAGTGTCTAAAGGTCTATGTGCTTTCTACACATCTTCCTTACTATACAAAACTCTTTATGCGACAATTGGATTCTCATTCAACGTCAATTGGAGTGCACCATCACCTATATCTGCGATACCGACATATTTCTGAAAGCCAAGGATTGATGACTGATACTTATGTGACTTATTTCTGATGCTGTCAGTAAAGGTAAAAGTACGTTTTTCAATTATTTTGCCAGAGATGTACATGACTTATTTTGTCAGAGGAGATAGAGAGAATTATATATATTTGGAAGCCCGGCACTTATGCGGCTTATTTTGCCAGAGATGTACAGGACTTATTTTGTCAGAGGAGATACAGAGAATTATATATATATTTGGAAGCCCGGCACTTATGTGATTTATTTTGCCAGAGATGTACATGACGTATTTTGTCAGAGGAGATACAGAGAATTATATATATATTTGGAAGCCCGGCACTTATGCGGCTTATTTTGCCAGAGATGTACATGACTTATTTTGTCAGAGGAGATACAGAGAATTATATATATTTGGAAGCCCGACACTTATGCGGCTTATTTTGCCAGAGATGTACATGACTTATTTTGTCAGAGGAGATACAGAGAATTATATATATTTGGAAGCCCGGCACTTATGCGGCTTATTTGGCCAGAGTCTTACATGGCTTATTTCGTCAGAGAAGGTAGAGAAGAATTACTGACGTACTGCTAGCACTGCAATACCGGCAGTCCATTCAGAGAGTCGTTGATATTGGATGTAATGAACTGTTGTTATTCCATGATGTGTGTGAACGATGTCCCATTGACAGTGTATTGATGACGTCTTCGTTACTGTGGTGTAATTAAATCGTCAGCAACTGTACCACAGCCTTTTCAACATTTCTTGAAGAATATATGTACTTTCGGTGTGTGTGATCATCACTATTTTATATTAGGACTACACTCATTCGCGTCCATTGACCTGTCTATACATCCACACACCATGTCGGCCATCTGTAAGCCCGACTATGCTGTTCGCCTCTAACAGCGCACATATAGACACATTTACACCCTTCTACAGTAGGGGCACAATCCAACAAATTTCATCTTTACAGTGGTTGGCCAGCTCGATGGGCTATTAACAGCGATAATTTCAAGTCAACAGTAGTGGACATTATTTACTGAAAGTACCCAGCGTTACCCGGAAGCCTCTCGACCATACAACATTATTTTGCCAATATAACAGAAATTCAACGGAATGGACAGTGTAGACATGCTGAGTTTTGCGCACAATTTATTCAGTTCGAGTTGCTGTGTTAGCAGTCCAAGTTTTTGTTGCAAGTTTCATCTATTGAAGAAGTTCTACACAAGTGTTAAGTCGAGACCTCGGAGTTCCAGCATCCTTCACCAGTAGATATCGCTGGACTATGTTTACCTTTGACATCTTTACTGCTGTTCTGGAGGCCAGGATATTTTTTCAACAGTTAAAGATAAGTGGCCGTTAGTTATTGTAAACTGTGTCTCTGTGTTGGTAATTAGGCCTTCCTCAATACATAAGCCCATTTATATTCCTTGTTTCTATGTCATATATGTTCTATTTCAGCGGGCAGGTTGGGTGGTGTCTTACGTAGGATATATCCCACTTCACCGAGGGCCTATGTTAGCGTTCTTTAGGGAATGTGTGTCTAAATCAGAGTCGTAAAAGATCCCTTGATAATTCGGGGCATACTCTGTTTACACCGGATTCAGTCATCTATATAATTGTTTAGGTGTGACGAGATGTCTTAGTGTCGTTTTCGTTATATTTTTTCTCTGTTCTTTAATTTTTGATTTATTTGTTCGTCATTGTCTTCCTCCCCTCCTATCGTTTATTTCTTTACAACTTTTCGTTTATACACTGTGTTGTCATTGTCTCATCGCTCTATTCGCAGCTGTCGTTGCAAGTTTTGCAATACTTTTAACTTTATTTCTACTTTTTTCTTAGTTGATTCCTGCGAACGTTGTCGTTTGTTCTTGATAGTCTGTCTTTGTCTTTCTAGTTGATATTATTCATTGTTGTTATACACTGTCAATATTGTTATGCACAATAAGTATATAAGTGATTAATTATATTATTGATAAGTAAGGTATTGATACAAGTTCTTGGGCAAAGACTTGTCACTCACTGAGTTGGGATAAAGTGAGTTTCTCAAATAATAATTATTGCACAGGGTATTTATCTTATATAATCCAGCACAATGTCTACTTTGGATTATTTCATTGCACAAGGGAAATCCCTTGGCAAGACTGAGGAGAAATTAGAAGAATTTGCACTTGCTGAATATGCCAAGACGCAGAAGGCTGAAGAAAAGAGACAGAAAATGGAAGTTGAAAAACAGAAAATGGAAGCTGAAGATAGGAGATTGCAAATGCAGGCAGATGAGAGAAAATTCCAAATGGAAATGGAGAAACTAAAGTTAGAAGCTGAAGAGAGAAAAATTCAGCAGCAAAGAGAAGCTGAAGAGAGAAAAATTCAGCAGCAAAGAGAAGCAGATGAGAGAAAATTCTAAATGGAGATGGAAAATAAAAAATTAGAAAGAGAGGCTGAGGCTGAAAAACAGAAAATGTTACATGACGAGAGAGTCTTAGCTATGGAGCTGGAAAAAATAAAAATAGTAAATATGGGTAATGCTCAAAATGAGACAAACAATCAAACAACTTCTAATAAGGCAAATACTAAATCTTATGATATTAAATTGCCTGTTTTCAACTCTGACTGTGACGATATCTCGTTCTATCTAAATAGATTTGAACTTTCATGCGAATCTCATATGGTAGATAAATCGCAATATTGTGAACAACTTAGGAAGTTATTTAAGAGTGAAGCCTTGAATACTATAAGTATGTTAGAAGGTCCTGACGCAAATAACTATGATGTGGTCAGAGCTGCCTTATTAAAAAATACCAACTGGATGAAGAAGGTTATCGCCTACGCTTTAAGTCTCTATTGCCAGAGACAGGTAAAGATTTTTCAGATTTTATATCTGATATTAGCCTTACGTTTGCACGTTGGGTTCAACTTTCAAAAACTGAACACACATATGAAGCCCTTAAGGACGTATTGCTCCGGGACAAAATTATGTAGTCAGTGAGTAAATCCTTTCTTTCTTTTCTACATGAGCGAAAGCCTCCTAATTTGAAAGATATGGAACAATACTGTCCCCAATACGTGACAGCACATCCTAATGTAACGGTTAGCAATTCTAAAGTCGAAGAAGGTTTACCCGTGGCTTCTGCAATGCTATATGGTCCTAATTTGCGACGTAGATCTCAAAGTGTTGATCGAAATTTTGGTGGTAGATATAATCGTAACTATGGACAGAACCAATGGGGTCCATCACGTAATGATTCTTCTTCAGGGAACTGGAGGAAATTTAACGGTCCTCAACATTTTGGTCCCAATAATTGTAGGAACTTTGGAAGAGGTTACTACAATAGAGATGTGATGGGGCCGTAAAGACGCCCCCTTCATGTTCAAGGCATATTTATCGCCCATATATTTTCGATATGCGCGCAGCACGCTGGGATGTGAAGAGTCTGACTGATGCCTCCTTTATTGTATTCTAAACACTCACGGGTAGTCATCAGGTTATACTTCGGTTGAGTGAGTACACACCAACTTATGTTGATGTTTGTTTTTTATAAATGTCTTCTGTCACGCACGAATATGCACAATTTGGTGTAGGGGAATTCGTGCGCGCTTGTGGCCAAGCAAGGCAGATGACGTCAGAGGTTAAAAAAATGAAAGCCAGCATCTCAAGCCAGACATTGAGTCTGTTGCCTATATTCCTATATATACCCAATGTGTTGGGTTAGTTATTCTTCTGGTACAATGACTTCTTGGTAGAAGTCATTGTCGGATTACACTACACGTAAGTCCGAACCAGTTTTGGTAAGAAGTGAATTGTTTACTTGAACTTTCGTGTCACCATCCTTCGTTGGCATCTAGCTAGCACCTTTCTGCAAAGGGGTGCTATAATGGATCAACGGGGAATTTCACCGAAAGTATTTTAATATTATAAAGGATTCAAGGCTTCATCCTTTACGGTTTATTGGATTGTAATAATATATGGATTGCCGTCGTACGAGTCACGGCGACGAAGAGAGGTTAGCCAAGCACTAGGACATAACCTTCGTTGTTTATATTATATGCAAGTATGTATGGATCTGCCATGTCAGGGGTACCAAGCTACTAAAGTACCCGACCAGAATTGTAGGACAGAATCAATATATTTATTCCAAGATCTTTATGGTTGAATAGTCCTAACGGTCATGACATTGACGCAAGGTCAAACCCTGATCTTATGTGAGGAAGTTATTATGCCTGTACCATGCCTATATATATGCTACATGTACGTTTACTGTGGAATCCATGTTGGAGTACTGTAACCTGTTGTCGTCAACGTATTTCGTCCTAAATAAATTATGATGTCAGTAAACCTAACGAGTTCGTCCCTATACACATTGGCACTCGTTGACGTGCCTGCTTGTTATTGAAGTCCTTCCTTCACGTTCCAAGAAAGAAACATTCGCGTTATTATTGTCAAGTCCAAATAGCATCGCCCGTGTTGGACCGTTGTCATTACGACACCATCAACATCCTTTAGACAGCGGTTCACACCCCAGTAAAAGCGAAGGCTACAACTATGGCGGCGCAGTGTGGTCTGAAAATGTCCATTTTTTCAGTTACGGAATCGAACTCAATCCAACTCGGTTGAAAAGAAAAATGCAGTCTTTCAAGGCGACAACATCCTGGACTGGTTATAAAATTTAACGGCTACTCAAGGTCAAGATGGACTCAACTGCTTCTATCATTTGCGGACTCTACCAGGTGCTACGTAAGCTTCCTCGGTGATACAGCGCCGGAGTGCAAGACTCTGCAATCCTAGAAATTGCATTTTATCACGAAATGATGAGTATTACTCTGTTCGTTGTCACCGTCTTATGTTAGCTGAGCCGCTTTTTAATATGTCCATTGTAGTATTTCTTGTGATGCATGTTTTATGTTCCATGTTTGTTCTGGGCGGTAGGGAGGTCGATCTGACAAACGAGGTTCATCTCGAAGCTGATTCGGGCTCTTCGTCAGACGTTCTGTAGGGCTCCTTTTGTAAGTTTCAATTGAGCGATAATCCCGGTACAAGGCTAGAAACCTTGCCGACGTTCAGATCGCTAGTTGCTCCTTATAATAGTATCTGTTTAGCTGTAGTGTCAAGTCTTAATCGTTGTTTTCGTAGCTATTTTTATTCGTACCTTGGTTTTATGATGTATCTTGTATGTGATTATTATCCTTCTAACCTGGCTTTCTTTGAGTTTTTTTTACAAAACATATGTTTTTACACTGTCTTGTCAATTGTCTTGTGTAATTTTTTATCGCAGTTATCATCGTAAATTTTTACGACATTCTATTTTATTTTCACATTTTAATTTTGTTGACCTCTGCGATCGTCTTCTTCGTCTTTGATTAGCTCGTCTTGTCATTGTTGTTGCTATTGTCTATGTCTCTTGTCTGTTCTTAATATTTCATTGTATAAATTAGTTTAATTGATTAATAATATTTTGTATACTTAGGTGATAATTAGGTACCGTTCTTAGACAAGAACGTATTGCACACACTTAAAGTAAATTAATTGATAATTATTTGAGTAAATCAAAATGTCGTCGCTTGAATATTTTATGAAACAGGCAAAATCCGTTGGGATGGCTCCTGACGAGGCGAAAGCATTCGCACTATCAGAATACAAAAAGGCTCAAGAGATAGAAGCTGAACAGAGGAAATTAGAACTCCTGAAACAAGAAAATTTGAGATTTGAAGCAGAAGAAAATGATAAGAAGAGGAAATTTGAATCTGAAGAGAATGAGAAACGATTTCAGCGTGAGGCGGAACATAAGAAACTTCAGATTGAGGCAGACAACAAAAGACTTCAATTGGAGGCAGAACATAAAGCAAAAGAAATAGAAGAAAGGAGATTGTTAGCTGAAGAAAATACAAGAAAATATCAACTTCAAATTCAACATGAAAAAGAAATGAAGGAATTAGAATTTAATCAGTTTCGATTATCTCAGGAGGCTATTGCTCAAAAGTCTCAGGAGGGCCAAAATTCGTCTAAACAATGGAATATTAAAAATTTTCATTTAATATTGCCAAAATTTAATCCTCCATCGGACGATGTGATTCATTATCTACATAGGTTCGAGGCAACATGCGAGGCCTATCACGTGGAAAAATCTCAATACTGTGTAAAATTATCAGAACTACTTACAGGTGAAGCCATGTCAGTATATCATATTGCAACTACTGCTGATAAAAATAACTATGAGGCTCTCAGAACTGCTTTACTTGTTAAATATCAAATGACAGCGAATGAATATCGTTTAAAATTCAAATCTATGCTCCCACAAACTGGAAAACATTTTAACGATTTTATTGATCAAATAGCACTTACATTGGATAGATGGATCGAATTATCCAAGACGGATAAAACTTTTGACGCATTGAGAGATTTATTATTACGCGATAAAGTTTTGTCCTCGGTAAACCCAGCTTTTCTTGCTTTTTTGCACGAACATAAACATTCAAGCATAAATGAAATGCAGCAAACCTGTGTACAATACTGTACTGCACACCTGTCGTGGAATATTCTAATCCACATATAAAAATTATCAAGTAAATATAAAGCCTAATAAATACATATAATAAATAAAGGAAGAAGAATGGTAAATAACAGTGCTGTCACAAAGAATGTACTCGAAATCCCCCTTGTTTTCTGCTTCGTCTGCAAATTGTAACGCTTTCACGTTGATAGTAAAAGCTTACTGTATTATACCCGCTTTCTTCAATGAAACGTGTGCTGTATTTCTTGGAAAAACATTGAGAGGCAGACTGCGTAATGACCTAAATTAATCCTAACATTAATTATACTGCGTTACCAAAACGAACGAACAGATGGACTAAAGGATAAAGAGAGAGGGAGGGCTGAAAATCAGGAACGCAGGCAACACGCGTCGCGCGATACACAAATGCTGCCATCACGCGTGTAAGACTACATGCACTAATTTTTTTTCAGACGGACAGTGATAAAATACACTACCCTTCCCAGACAGCACATCTTCGAAACAGGAGGTAGAAATTGCATATTTTGAACGCAGCCACGTAGCTCTTTTAAATTTGGATATTTGGGTTCCTTAGGGTTTGCTGACAAAGAATATGTAAAACGTTACGCAAATAGTCTAGGAATTAACAAGTTATAACCAAAATAAAATATTGGGGATGCCTGACAGCATGAAATCATTTCTGCTCATAAAATTTTTTTATAACATGTTTGAAAAAACCTTGCGTTACAGAAATAGCCTACCATGTAAACTCCAAATTGATTGGAGCGCAACAAATGAAAGACGAACCACGATTGGTCGGACTATAAATACTATCTTGGTTGTTAGGGAGACGTAGAAAGGTAACATTTTTTCAAACACTTGTCGAAACGTGGCCTCATTGGCTAGACTTGCTGATATACTCACTTAGGAGCGTTAGTTCGAGACCACTAGTGCAAATAATCTTGATAAAGCGACAGTGCGTTGAAGCCAGCTCACATTTTTGCTAAAATAAAAGCCTGGAACATAAGCAGATGGGAATTTGTGCCAGTAATTGTGCCAGAATTCATTGCTAATCAACGTATCTGTGTTTATTTCCATGAAATTGTGGGACCGTGGTCTTGATGGTATTGAGCTGCACCTGGTCAGAGCTTTGCTGAATCCAGAGTCGGACAGCATACTCCTTGGTCCATTTAGCTATCAGTGAGGTGTCTCCATAGCCCAGAGGAGAATTCGAACAGAGGAGTCCTTTCCTGCCGCCATCACTCAAGATAAGCTGATTTGGCCAGCTGAGCTCAACATTATGTCCCCACATCTTGAAATGACTTTGTAAAAATCACCTTAAGAGGGGAATTTAATTGTCTTAATATCAGGAACTGAGAACATCTCCAATACTAGTCCCTAAAGACAAACTATTGAAGTCATGATGACAAATACCAACAGAGCTTGAACAAAACAAAACCAGTATTACCTCATATTACCACTACACAACTGACACACATAGGATATTTTTTAAAAATATATGTCACTACAATATTCATATTGATAAATTCTGTACATATACTTGTAATTAAAATTGATTGTGATTCCTGGTTCCTTTGTAATTGAATCAGGACACATATTCATTCATATCAGCAATGAATACATATTGTTATTTGAAAAGTTATCAGTGACTCCTTAAGATATCCTTTAGAGTGTTATATGTATGTGAGTGTCCCAGTGTTGTCAAGTATAGTGGAATAAATTAAATTGTTTATCTGTCTGTTGTTGTTTTGACTTACACTTCATCCTACACATACCCTAGACACATAACGTAGTCATCACACTATTGCAGAATAATTCTGACTGAGATATATAGATATGTGGTAGCAAGTAAGGTTATCTATAATACACTACTCTTAATAGATATAGATACCTTCACAGCTGATCTCAGTCAGTACACTAAGTCCCCTATAAATATTTATAACATCCCACTTCACCACATATATTGGGGTCTCGCTCCTGGGATTGTGAATCTTTCCCTATTAAAAATATTGGGGGTAATTCACTTCAGGGAAAATAAGAATTAAAAGGTATCCTTGGGTGGAATTAAATAAGGTTGAGCTCACGGTGCCTGTGTTGTCCATTAGATATACTTAGAAATTAAATTGTTGGTTAGACATTGTAGAAATTTACCTGATAGACAATGGCGGACCTGGCCAAGTTTCGATCTGCTGCTGTACAGACTGCAAAAGAGTTAGGATTAGATGGGCAAGTTATGGTTGCCTATGTTACTACGGAATGTGACAAATTTATTGAACGCGAAGAAAGAAGGTTTGAAGCCGAAAGAAAGTTAGAGGCTGACAGGGAAATTAAGAAGTTACAATTTGAAGCTGAGGCTGAGACTAAGAGGTTGCAAGCTGAGGCTGAGACTAAGAGGTTGCAAGCTGAGGCTGAGACTAAGAGGTTGCAAGCTGAGGCTGAGACTAAGAGGTTGCAGATTGAGGCTGACAAAGAGGCTAAAGCATTGGAAGCCGAAGAAAGAAGACAGGCTGCAGAAGAAAGAAGACAAGCTGCAGAAAGGGAAGAGAAGAAATTAGCTGCAGAAAGGGAAGCAGAAAAGGAGGAGAAGAGATTACAAAGGGAACATGAGTTACGACTAAGGGAGTTTGAGTTTCAAGGCCATGCTCCTGAAAATGGTGCCAGTCCCTTTGCCTCTGATGCTACGGTTACTCAGGGAGCCTCAACCTCAGCTATGAATTTTCATTTAGATCATTTTGTTGAGAAAGACGATGATATAGAGAGCTACCTAAATAGGTACGAACTATTAGCTACCACGTATGGGTTAGAGAGAGAAAGGTGGAGCTTAAAGTTATCTCAGGGACTTCGTGGGGCAGCTTATGAAGTTTTTGCAAAAATGAGCAGAGGTGATCAGGAAAATTATGACATGCTAAAGCAGGCTCTTTTGTTAAGGTATGAAAAGAATGCAGAATTTTATAGGAAAAAATTTAGGAATGCTAAACTACTATCAGGTGAAACCTATCACCAGTTCTCTGCACGAATAGAGACATACTTGGAGAAATGGACTTCTCTGGGGAAAACCCAAGATCTTAAGGAAATGGTCCTTATAGAGCAATTAAGAGAGTCCATGGCTCCAGACCTGAGAAAGTTTCTCATGGAACAAGGTGCAGAGAGGCTGGGTGAGTTGCTAAATGTTGCTGAAAGGTATCAAGCAGCTCAAGCAGAGGTAACAGGTAATAAAAAGAAAAAGGTGGACAACTTTAGGGCACCACAGAACTTTAATAAATTTGATCCTAGGGATCAAAATAAAGGTAAGCACCAATTTGATAGGCCACGGTATGACAATAAAAATAAATTCCCACAATTCGATGAAAGGAAATATGATGAAAGAAAATCTTTCAACCAAGGAAAAAGGTGGTGTAAAAATTGTAAGATGAACAATCATGACACTGACCATTGCAGAAGGAAACCTGTGTATATGGCAACCCTTCAGGTCAGGTCGACCTCAAGACAGGAGGAGGATATTATGTT
The DNA here is from genome assembly GCA_024509875.1 of Oreohelix idahoensis. NCBI lineage: Eukaryota > Metazoa > Mollusca > Gastropoda > Stylommatophora > Oreohelicidae > Oreohelix > Oreohelix idahoensis. The sequence continues at coordinate 102,750 of JAMPIV010021406.1, forward strand.
AGATACCACTCCAGAAGAGATGAGGAAGGCACAGGCTGGGGATAAAACACTCAAGCCTTGTTTCAGAAAATTGTCAACTTGTCATACAACTCCAGGCAAGGGAGATTTTTACATGAAAAACAAGTTGATGTATAGGAAGACTGGAGCTAGATCCAAAGGTCAAGGACAACTGGTACTTCCTAAAAGATATAGGGCAGACTTAATAAGGAGCCTACATGTGAAACCAGATGGGGACCATGAGAAGATAGGTACCATCATTCAAAAGGTGGCTCACAATTATTATTGGCCAAAGCAAGATGGGACATTGAGAATTTTGTAGAAAGGTGTAGCATAGCACATGAGGGAACACCCACAAGTGGGAACATGGATCAGGACCTGGACACGCCACGGGGCAAAATTAGGCCTGATAATAAAAAGAGATATAAATTTGATAAAGTGGACCAAATGGAATGGGAAGCCCCTTTTCACGGACAAGCTTCACTTAACTGTTTTACAATGGCCACTATGCGGAGAGTGCAAAAAGATGTCTTACCCCAGGATAAGCCGAAAATCCCTCAATCGGACTTAAACCAACTGGAGGAAGAGGATGTAGGGAGGAAATCTCTCATCAAGAATTTTAAGTGGGGAGAAAGCCCCAAAAGAAAAATTGGTAGCGGTCGTTTTGTGAATGATAATTCTGGGAGGAAAAATCATCACTATAAAGCTTCGAGTGGAAGAGACCATACCGGTGCATGGACAAATAGGTCCACACAATTAAAGGTCCATATGTAGCTATGTTAAGAACGTGGACTGATGAAAAGGCAGAGGAAAACATTACATCTTCATACCAATATGTGAATGAGCTGACCACTCGGTTAAAAACTGGCTGGAAACTTGCCAATGAAAATTTGAAACAAGCCAGGAAGAAACATGCTGCCTATTATAACAGGAAGGCGAAAGACAGAAATTTGGCTGTGGGAGAGAAAGTACTGCTTCTTTTGCCCGGGAGTCAGAATAAGTTACAAATTGGATGGCAGGGTCCATATACAGTTTTAGAGAAGGTATCTAGAACAAATTATAAGATAGATAAGAAGGGGAAAGAAAAAATCTATCATGTGAATCTCCTGAAGAAATATTTGGAAAGAGAACATCAGGAAGAGACACACTTGTTGACCTTGTCCATCGCCATGGAGATGAAAAAGGAACCACTTTCATCATTTGAATATCCATTACACCCCTGTGAGACAGCAGCACAGGTGAAAATCAGTACACATTTAACGAAAACTCAGAAAGAGAGAGTGCAACAGGTTCTAAATAATCATGCAGAGGTGTTAACAGACCGACCAGGGCATACAAACCTATTGGAATATGATATGAAACTAATAGACCCCACACCTGTCTGTATGAAACCATATTCGATTCCGTTTGCTAAGGAGAAAGCTTTGAAGGAAGAGATAGACTATCTGTTGAAGGAAGGAATTATTTCGCACAGTGAGTCTTCGTATAGTTCCGGTGTTGTACTCTTAAGGAAGCCCTCTGGAGAACATAGACTCTGTATAGATTACAGGAGACTGAATGCTATTACAGAAGGACAGGTGGATCCATTGCCGGATACAAATCAGCTGTTTGCCAGACTAAATAAAGCTAAATATTTCTCAAAAGTGGATCTGAGTAAAGGATACTATCAGATTCCAGTAAAGCCTGAGGTTAGACCATACCTAGCTTTTGGTACCTCAGAAGGACACTATGAGTTTAATAGATTGCCATTTGGATTGAAGAATGCGCCTAGTGTCTTCTCTAGAATGATGAGAAAATTATTGGATCCTCTGAATAATCCCTGTATAACAAATTTTATGGATGATATCCTGATAGCAACAGAAACATTTGAGGAACACATTGACTCTCTGAACATGCTGTTTAATCGACTTAGGGAGGCAAATTTAACAGCCCGACCAACCAAATGTTGCGTTGGATGTAAAGAATTGGAATTTTTGGGACACACAGTTTATCAGGGAAACATGACCCCTGACCCAAAGAATTTAGAGAAACTACAGAAAGCCCCGAGACCACAAACCAAGAAGGACGTGAGATCCTTTGTCTCATTATGTGGTTTCTACCAGAAGTATATCAAAAACTTTAATTCCATATGTGCACCGTTAACTGAATTGACACGTAAAGGACATCCAGATCGCATTACATGGACACCACAATGTGAAATGACTTACCAAGAATTGAAGGAAAAGCTCACAAGTAAACCCATTTTAAAATTACCTGACTTAAGTCAAGAATTCATAGTAAGGACGGATGCAAGTAATATTGGGCTAGGTGCAACTCTACTACAGAAATCAGATGCATTGGATGGGGAATTAAGCCCAGTGGCATATGCTAGCAGAAAATTGAATAAAGCTGAAATCAACTACTCAACTAGCGAAAAAGAATGTCTTGCAGTAATATGGGCGATAAAGAAATTCAATATTTATCTATATGGGAAGGCATTTAAGTTGCAAACAGACCACAAACCTTTATCGTTTCTAGCACAGGCTAGGCATGAGAACTCCAGGTTACTCCGATGGTCTTTACTTTTGGCTCCATATAATTTTAGCATTGAGTATATATCTGGAAAAACCAATTTGGGAGCGGATTTTTTAAGCCGCCATCCGTGTGATGAGAATCACCGTAAACCCCAGAAATAATAATAAATTTCTCTATGTGAATATAGAATAAAGGACTGACATATAATGTCTGTTTTAAGAGGGGAGGCGTCGTGGAATATTCTAATCCACATATATAAATTATCAAGTAAATATAAAGCCTAATAAATACATATAATAAATAAAGGAAGAAGAATGGTAAATAACAGTGCTGTCACAAAGAATGTACTCGAAATCCCCCTTGTTTTCTGCTTCGTCTGCAAATTGTAACGCTTTCACGTTGATAGTAAAAGCTTACTGTATTATACCCGCTTTCTTCAATGAAACGTGTGCTGTATTTCTTGGAAAAACATTGAGAGGCAGACTGCGTAATGACCTAAATTAATCCTAACATTAATTATACTGCGTTACCAAAACGAACGAACAGATGGACTAAAGGATAAAGAGAGAGGGAGGGCTGAAAATCAGGAACGCAGGCAACACGCGTCGCGCGATACACAAATGCTGCCATCACGCGTGTAAGACTACATGCACTAATTTTTTTTTCAGACGGACAGTGATAAAATACACTACCCTTCCCAGACAGCACATCTTCGAAACAGGAGGTAGAAATTGCATATTTTGAACGCAGCCACGTAGCTCTTTTAAATTTGGATATTTGGGTTCCTTAGGGTTTGCTGACAAAGAATATGTAAAACGTTACGCAAATAGTCTAGGAATTAACAAGTTATAACCAAAATAAAATATTGGGGATGCCTGACAGCATGAAATCATTTCTGCTCATAAAATTTTTTTATAACATGTTTGAAAAAACCTTGCGTTACAGAAATAGCCTACCATGTAAACTCCAAATTGATTGGAGCGCAACAAATGAAAGACGAACCACGATTGGTCGGACTATAAATACTATCTTGGTTGTTAGGGAGACGTAGAAAGGTAACATTTTTTCAAACACTTGTCGAAACGTGGCCTCATTGGCTAGACTTGCTGATATACTCACTTAGGAGCGTTAGTTCGAGACCACTAGTGCAAATAATCTTGATAAAGCGACAGTGCGTTGAAGCCAGCTCACATTTTTGCTAAAATAAAAGCCTGGAACATAAGCAGATGGGAATTTGTGCCAGTAATTGTGCCAGAATTCATTGCTAATCAACGTATCTGTGTTTATTTCCATGAAATTGTGGGACCGTGGTCTTGATGGTATTGAGCTGCACCTGGTCAGAGCTTTGCTGAATCCAGAGTCGGACAGCATACTCCTTGGTCCATTTAGCTATCAGTGAGGTGTCTCCATAGCCCAGAGGAGAATTCGAGCAGAGGAGTCCTTTCCTGCCGCCATCACTCAAGATAAGCTGATTTGGCCAGCTGAGCTCAACATTATGTCCCCACATCTTGAAATGACTTTGTAAAAATCACCTTAAGAGGGGAATTTAATTGTCTTAATATCAGGAACTGAGAACATCTCCAATACTAGTCCCTAAAGACAAACTATTGAAGTCATGATGACAAATACCAACAGAGCTTGAACAAAACAAAACCAGTATTACCTCATATTACCACTACACAACTGACACACATAGGATATTTTTAAAAATATATGTCACTACAATATTCATATTGATAAATTCTGTACATATACTTGTAATTAAAATTGATTGTGATTCCTGGTTCCTTTGTAATTGAATCAGGACACATATTCATTCATATCAGCAATGAATACATATTGTTATTTGAAAAGTTATCAGTGACTCCTTAAGATATCCTTTAGAGTGTTATATGTATGTGAGTGTCCCAGTGTTGTCAAGTATAGTGGAATAAATTAAATTGTTTATCTGTCTGTTGTTGTTTTGACTTACACTTCATCCTACACATACCCTAGACACATAACGTAGTCATCACACTATTGCAGAATAATTCTGACTGAGATATATAGATATGTGGTAGCAAGTAAGGTTATCTATAATACACTACTCTTAATAGATATAGATACCTTCACAGCTGATCTCAGTCAGTACACTAAGTCCCCTATAAATATTTATAACATCCCACTTCACCACAACACCCAAACTTGAATTTTGGGAATACTCAGGTTAAAGATGAATTTCCCGTTGCTTTTGCTATACAACAAGATTATCGCAGACGCCATCGCTCTTTAAGTAATGACAGAAACTACAAAAAGGGAAATAACGAGAATTTCAATTCTTGTAATTTTTATAAGGGGAAACAATTTCAGCATTCTTCTCCATATAACAATTCGTGGGGTCAATTTCACAAATCAAGAGATTGGGATAACAATAATTGTGGAAATTATCAAGTAGGTACTTATAAACAAAATTGGCGATCTAAATCTCAGAATCCTAACAATAAACAAGATTCTCGTAATAGATTTTATGGTCAAAGCCATAACAGTGATAGCGCTAACTATCATTCAAATCAATACGGTAACACAAGCAGAAATGATAATAATGGCAATTTTAGAAATGATAGTCACAATCGATCGCGACGTAGAGTTAGATCTTCTAGCAGAGGGCCACGCCATCAAACTAATGTAGCTATTGTTGACACACAAGTTAACAAAGAGAATAATACGAATAATAACACTCATAATGCAATGTCTTGTTCTATTGATTATGAACAGATAAAGTGTTGCCAAGAATGTAAAACCCTGTTCCAGCCCAAGGCGATCACGACACTCCGTTGCGGACATGTGTTACCCAGTCTACCAGCTGTGTGTACGGCTACTTCAGCTCACAATGGAGAAGGAAGACTTAATTTCAATCGTGGTTTTATAAATTCTATTCCATGCTCTGTCCTTTTCGATTCAGGTTGCTCTACGATCGGCGTCAGAGGCTCTTTGGTCAACCCATCCTGTGCCACTGGAAAGACCATTAAATGCCGCACGTTTGGAGGAACTGTAGAAACATTTCCCACAGCTATAATTAATATTCACACTCCATTTTTTTCAGGAAATGTACATGCATGTCTCCTCCCGTCACCAGTTTGTGACATAATACTTGGTCGGATACATGGCATTAAAGAGTGTACCCCACAGCAAATTGCTAATTGGGAAAAGCGACATATACATACTGCTAATGCAGTTGTAACTAGAGCACAAGCTCATGATATGTTGCAAGATACACCTACTGTACCTACTGTCCAAGGTAATAATGATGATGTTAAACACTCCTATTTCACGGGAGTCATTTATGACATTACAAAAAGAATGATGCTTCTTTGAAAAAATTTTTTCATTTGTCTAATAACACTGGTAATACTCCTTATACAGGATCTAAACATAGATTTGCTTTAAAGAATGGGATATTAGTGAGAGTGATACGAGATGCTGATTCATCCGTACGTTCTCAGATCTTGGTACCTACGACAATGAGAGGTCGTATATTACACCATGCGCACGACACTCAATGTGCGGGCCATATGGGGTTCTCCAGAACCAAATCTAGAGTGCTATCTGCATTCTATTGGCCAGGCGTCCATAGGGATGTCAATATTTACTGCCGCTCCTGTACAACATGTCAGGAGGTCAAAGTACGTGGTCCATACCACGCAGCTCCGATTCAGGCTGCGGATATTCCGATTCGGCCGTTTGAGAAAATGTCAATTGACATAATTGGTCCTATGCAACCATCAGCTAGAGGTCATACACATATACTCACTTGTATTGACATGTGTACTCGTTGGCCAGAGGCCATACCTCTTAAGAATACTTCTTCTGCCAGTGTTGCAGATGCATTGCGGTTGATTTTCTCACGTTTAGGTTTTCCTAGAAAGATCTTATCGGACCATGGAGTCCAATTCATATCGGAATCTATGTCCCAAGTTATGAAGTTATTAGGCATAGATAGATCGCTCAGTGCTATCTACCATCCGATGTCGAATGGATTAATTGAGAGGCAGAATAGGACGCTTAAACAGTTGTTGGGAAAGATAACTCAGGACCATCCTGAAAATTGGGATAGAGTCCTCCCCGCGGCGCTTTTTGCGTATCGCGAAGTACAGAATGAGGCTACCGGATTTTCTCCTTTTCAATTGGTCTTTGGCGTTCAACCGCGCGGTCCTATGTCGTTACTACACGACTTACTTATTGAAGATAATATCACAGATGAAACTCAATCTTCTTACGAGTACGTGATTTCTTTAAGAGAAAGAATAATAGATGCGTGTAGATTAGCTACCACATCATCAGAACAAGCTAAAGAAAATGCTCGACTTTTTGCCAACAGATATAGACATCTCCGCCAACTTCTTCCTGGCGATGAGACATATGTCTTATTGCCTTGTAAAGACAATCGTCTCCTTATTACTTGGAGAGGTCCTTTTAAAATAATATCTAGGATCTCCGATGTTGATTATATTGTCGATGTCATGGGAAAGCATAAGACTTTCCATATCAACATGTTGAAGGAATATTACACTCGTCCTGACTATCTTCAGTCAGTGTTTCAGGCAACCGATGAGCCTACACCACCTATCCAACACTATTCTTCTTTATCCGTCATTCAAGAAGAAGAATCTTCTTTTCATGACGTACCTTTACCTTTACCTGTGGTACCACTTCATCCTAATGAAAGTTGGAATGACGTTACTATTTCTACTGATCTGTCTGTGGATCAACATCAGCAAGTTTCCGCTGTTCTTAGATCTTTTCAAGATGTTCTCACTGACATCCCAGGTCGTACGTCAGTTATTCAACACGACATTCTATTAACTGACGATACACCTATTCGAGTCCGTCCATATCCTATACCTCTGCACTTTCGTTCTCAGGTTGATAAGGAATTGGATGAGATGCAAAAGTTAAAAATAATTGAACCATCTACATCACCTTATTCTAGTTCTATGGTCATAATTAGAAAAAAAGATAACAATATCCGTCTCTGTGTGGATTATAGGAAGTTAAACAAACTTACCCAGTTTTTTGACGCGGAACCATTGCCATTGTTAGAAGATTTATTGGTTAAACTGTCTAACTCTACTTTCTTTACAAAACTTGACCTCTCAAAGGGATATTGGCAAGTCCCATTGACAGAAAAGGCAAAGCCACTTACTGCTTTTTCTACTCCACGGGGGTTATTTCAATATAATTTCATGCCATTCGGTTTAGTAAATGCACCGGCTACATTTGTACGCATGATGCGTCGCGTACTGTCCATCGTCCCGATGTCATTACATATATTGACGACATTTGTCTCTTTAATGACACATGGGATGAACACATTAGTGGATTGAAAACATTACTGTCCACTTTACGGTCATGTAATTTAACGGCTAAGCCTTCTAAAGCTTTCGTGGGTTTTCACGAAATTTCATTTTTAGGTCACCGCGTTGGTCACGGTCGGTTATATACTGAGGACAGTAATGTCTCTAAGATCCTCAACATTTCTACTCCCAAAACTAAGAAACAAGTGAGATCACTATTGGGTCTTGTTCAGTTTTACGCTAAGTTCATACCTCATCTGTCCACTATTACTGCACCTTTCTCTTCGTTATTAAAAAAGGGCGCGGCTAACGTGATTCGGTGGTCGGAGGAACACCAAATCGCGTTGGACACCATTAAGGCATTCTTTTCTAAACCTCCTATGTTACAATTGCCTAATGCGAACCTTCCTTTCATCTTGCGCAGTGACGCCTCTGCCTACGGTATTGGAAGCGTGTTACTACAGGAGTATGCGGGCACCTTGCACCCAGTACTGTTCGTTTCAAGGAAACTTACGTCGGCTGAACAAAAGTACTCCGTTCTCGATAAGGAACTTTTGTCTCTCGTGTGGTCTATAACTAATCTCGAACGTTATCTTCTTGGATCACATTTCTTTGTAGAGACGGATCAGAAAGCACTTACTGCATTAAACACCAAAGACGTCAGATCTGCAAAGTCCACCAGATATGCAATTTCATTGCAACCCTACTGTTTCACAATCCGGGCAATACCTGGATCACAGAACGTTTTCGCTGATATTTTGTCCCGCTGCCCGAGTGAATCATGCGACTTGGTACGCCCTACAAATGTGGATGCCTCTACACATACTACATCACATTTGTAAACATGACGTTCTTTGAACTTTACTTTGTGCATCAGTGACAATTTTTTTTTGTACATACTTAGTCAAGTGAATAAAGTTGTAACATTCCGTTGAATTACTTGAAGCGGAAAGAAGAAAAAAAAAAAAAAACAAAAACACAAAAAAAACAGTGAATTATATATAACAGTGAGGATCACTTAACTTTTAGTATTTATGACATTATCTGCGTAAAGATACATTGTGTATTTAGATAAACATTAGTATATCGTGAACTATTTAACAATATTTTGTGGAAGCTTTGGTATTTCAACATACTAAAACTTTTAAGGATCTTCGTGTTTATGAACTGTTTTGAAGTTAACTTAGAATCTTCAAGAACTAATTGAACTTGTAGCAGTGTAATGAACTGAAACATTATTCAGTACATTGTGATTAATGAACATATTTAATTAGTTTAATATAATTAACTATAAATATTTTAATCCTAATGATTACATCGAGTAACTATCACTCATTTTAGATAGTGATACGTCATTGGTAGTTATTTAATGATACTACTCATCCTTAGACACGGTTAAGTGTGTTGATAACTTCAAGTGTTGTATTCATATTCTTTGATTTTTGCCACTTCTCATTTTTTAATTTTTATGCATTTTCATCTTTTCCTTTAAATTCATGTATTACCATATCTCTTTATTTCTTATTGCATTTGGTTTCAATTAATCATCCTTTATGCTTTGATTTTCTTTCATCTCTTCCACATTGTTCCAAAGTTGGTCAATTGTGATGATATGCTTTTATGCATATTTGTTTTTGAGTTGAGTTGAATTTGATTTTGTTCGTTCACACTCTCCTCTTTTTGATTAATATGCCTCTCTTGCATTCTTAGTATTATTAGTATATAATACATATTTGTAAGCTTGTTTCACCTCTCCGCGGTAATTAAATGAAAGAAAAAAAAAATTTAATAGAATTAAATTTTTTGCGGACGGTGTGAAGGAAGCTGATGCCTCCTTTATTGTATTCTAAACACTCACGGGTAGTCATCAGGTTATACTTCGGTTGAGTGAGTACACACCAACTTATGTTGATGTTTGTTTTTTATAAATGTCTTCTGTCACGCACGAATATGCACAATTTGGTGTAGGGGAATTCGTGCGCGCTTGTGGCCAAGCAAGGCAGATGACGTCAGAGGTTAAAAAAATGAAAGCCAGCATCTCAAGCCAGACATTGAGTCTGTTGCCTATATTCCTATATATATACCCAGTGTGTTGGGTTAGTTATTCTTCTGGTACAATGACTTCTTGGTAGAAGTCATTGTCGGATTACACTACACGTAAGTCCGAACCAGTTTTGGTAAGAAGTGAATTGTTTACTTGAACTTTCGTGTCACCATCCTTCGTTGGCATCTAGCTAGCACCTTTCTGCAAAGGGGTGCTATAATGGATCAACGGGGAATTTCACCGAAAGTATTTTAATATTATAAAGGATTCAAGGCTTCATCCTTTACGGTTTATTGGATTGTAATAATATATGGATTGCCGTCGTACGAGTCACGGCGACGAAGAGAGGTTAGCCAAGCACTAGGACATAACCTTCGTTGTTTATATTATATGCAAGTATGTATGGATCTGCCATGTCAGGGGTACCAAGCTACTAAAGTACCCGACCAGAATTGTAGGACAGAATCAATATATTTATTCCAAGATCTTTATGGTTGAATAGTCCTAACGGTCATGACATTGACGCAAGGTCAAACCCTGATCTTATGTGAGGAAGTTATTATGCCTGTACCATGCCTATATATATGCTACATGTACGTTTACTGTGGAATCCATGTTGGAGTACTGTAACCTGTTGTCGTCAACGTATTTCGTCCTAAATAAATTATGATGTCAGTAAACCTAACGAGTTCGTCCCTATACACATTGGCACTCGTTGACGTGCCTGCTTGTTATTGAAGTCCTTCCTTCACGTTCCAAGAAAGAAACATTCGCGTTATTATTGTCAAGTCCAAATAGCATCGCCCGTGTTGGACCGTTGTCATTACGACACCATCAACATCCTTTAGACAGCGGTTCACACCCCAGTAAAAGCGAAGGCTACACTGACTCAGTAGAAGATTTATTACCAGGCCATAATAAAGCCTAAAATTAGTTATATTTGATAGTTGTGTGTTATATTTAACAGCGGTAGGTTTTATTTGTGTTTTCGTGCCTAATAGAGCAATAAAGGCGAGTGTTATTTAGTGGCACAATCAATACGCGCAGCGCACTAAAGTCGAGTGATTAGCCTAGTGCCTATATAAAGAGATAGCGAGCGGCAAACGGAGCTATTTTGCAAAAGCCGCCCAGAGAGAACAAACGAAGTTAGACACCAGAGCCAAGCTGTAAATGCCTTGAGCACAATAGCAATCGAGCACAGGCTGGTGTTTGTTTGGTGTTTGGTTTGTTGGTTTATTTGTTTAATGTTTGCTTCAGTGTGCTCTTAATGTCACTGATAGGGTTGTAAAAATAAATATAGCCCCTGCCTTAAGAATCAGAGTTTTATTGTTGAATCGGGTCGGTTGCGAGTGTGCAAGAGAGTGATCAAATATCACAACATCATCATCATACGTGGCGGAGCCAAGGCCAGCCCTGAGCAGTTACTCAAGATAGTAGAAGAAGCCTACAGCGAGCAACAACTAGTCAGTGAGATGACCAGGAATTTCCAGGCCGTGAGTCAGGGACCTTGGGAATATGCTGTTTTATGTGAAGGTAAAAAGCCTGATACACTGGTGCAGGTAGCCAGTGTAGAAGCTCACAATGAAGAGGAGGCACTCAGAGCAGAATTATCCCTCCTAAAGTCCCAGATAGCACAGATGTCAGAGACCAGTTTGCCAGTACAAGAGGAGGTGCAAAGAGAGAAAGAACCAGGCCAACCGCGAGAACAGCCAACGCAAGACGAGGAGGTGTGTCCGCAGGAACAGCAACTAGCCCTTCTTGTATGTGAGAGTCAGGCTGTTGTCAAGGAAAGCTGTGAGCTGACAGCACCAACAAACGCAGCTGCACCGACAAGGCAAAAAGGGGTTTGCAAGTGGTATAGTGTCCACTGGGGATGGGGGTTCATCACGCCAGATGATGGAGGTATTGATGTATTCGTACATCAGACCAAGATCTTCAGAAAAGGATTCCGGAGTCTGGCGAGGAATGAACGAGTAGAATTTGACAGCAAACCATCGGTCCAGGACATGGAAGCAGTCATTGTGTGCGGCATTGGCGGTCAAGAATGCAGAGGAAGTAGGAGGCGACCCATGGCACAGAGAAAAGCCTACCAGGTTGAGGTGCTATAATTGTGGTGAGTCCTCAGGCCACATGGCAGCCAAATGCCCTCAAGGCCCTCTTCCAAAAAGATGTTTTACATGCAAGTCTACAGAACACTTGATATCCGCCTGTCCCTCAAGGAGCTCTTTCCATAGTCGTACTGCCACAACTAGGTTACCTTTAGGGTGCAAGCCAAGAGATGGCCGTGACAACTGTCGCCCTGGGGGCGCCGAGAAAATTGGTCGTTGTCTAGGGGAGGAAACCCGTCCTAAGCAGATAGGAGGGAGTGCACGTCGGTGTCCAGAAGAGGAGACTCATCAAAAGCAGATTGTGGGGAATGTGGGCCACCGTCCACACAAAATGAGTGTAAAACACGCCAAGAGCGATCCCCCTACAAAGTCGACAGCTACACGCACTGACAAGCAGATGTCACAAGCAAGCAGCGACGCAGCACAAGTAGGCGAATCTTCTAGACCACAGCAACTGCCAGCCCGACAACGTAGGGACATGACGACCAAGAGAGTCCCCAGCCGGGTTGTACCGATTACAGAAGCTCAGACCAAAGCATTGCCGCTCAGAAAGAGTCATGCGCAGCACCAACGATCTGAGAGATTTCGACTGAAGCACCAGAGGTAGTGATGTTGTCGGGACGACAACAAAATCAGGAGGGAGATATGTGATGGGGCCGTAAAGACGCCCCCTTCATGTTCAAGGCATATTTATCGCCCATATATTTTCGATGTGCGCGCAGCACGCTGGGATGTGAAGAGTCTGACTCAGTAGAAGATATATTACCAGGCCATAATAAAGCCTAAAATTAGTTATATTTGATAGTTGTGTGTTATATTTAACAGCGGTAGGTTTTATTTGTGTTTTCGTGCCTAATAGAGCAATAAAGGCGAGTGTTATTTAGTGGCACAATCAATGCGTGCAGCGCACTAAAGTCGAGTGATTAGCCTAGTGCCTATATAAAGAGATAGCGAGCGGCAAACGGAGCTATTTTGCAAAAGCCGCCCAGAGAGAACAAACGAAGTGAGACACCAGAGCCAAGCTGTAAATGCCTTGAGCACATTAGCAATCGAGCACAGGCTGGGTGTTTGTTTGGTGTTTGGTTTGTTGGTTTATTTGTTTAATGTTTGCTTCATTGTGCTCTTAATGTCACTGATAGGGTTGTAAAAGTAAATATAGCCCCTGCCTTAAGAATCAGAGTTTTATTGTTGAATCGGGTCGGTTGCGAGTGTGCAAGAGAGTGATCAAATATCACAACATCATCATCATCTCGCCGACATAAAGTAAGGAACTCGACAGAAGGGACCTTTGATATGATACGCCACAGTCATTTATTGGACGCTTTTGCGATACCAAGCCTTTTATTTGAATTCAGCGGCAAACGCAGATGCTTGAAATATTACAAAATTTAAGAAGTAACTTTTTCTTAATATTAATGTTAGGAATAAAAAATTAGCTGGCCGGATGGCCCATTCTGAGCAGTGAAATAATATGCTTTTATTTATACAGACGGATAGCTAATAATGAAGATAATGACAAAAGACTGTTGTTCACATCAGCGAAAGACTGCATTGAATCACACAAGTCACTATTTGCACAAAAATCGCGACCTTGAAGACTCAAGTGTCCAAATCTAGTTAGAATGAAAGAGAAGGGGAATTGGTGGGAGCTGTGGCTAAAAATAACTTTACAGACAAAAAGTGTAGAGGGGACGAATAGGTTGGTTCAAAAAACAAGTACGTTTTTGTGAAAACGCAAGTAGAGACGGACGGACTAACAGATAAAAATCCATACTTGACTGAAGCATGACTGAATATGACTTTAGTGTAGGAAATTTGAATTTAAAAAAACCAAGGCATTGATTGGCCACAGACAATCATATTATCCGCGCTCAGACGAGCTTTTTTGCCATTCCTCAATAGTTGTCCAGTGATAGACACAGTAAATTTCAAGTGTGGTGATTTCCAAATGAAATAAATTGAAATAAGTTCAGGGACGCCATACTATAGCCAGCAGCTCAGCTGAGTTTTGCTAGCATTTCTGTGTTCTTTATTCATAATCTGAGCTGTGAGTTTCAGTTGTCACCAAGGCGGTGTAAACTAAGTTGGTGATTTTACCAGAGTGGATCCGTGCAGTAACGTTGTGTCAGAGCAAACTATTATTGCCACCAAGCACGGAGAGGTGGGGCCACCAGATCTCAGCACCAGAGCTACATCTTCAGAGTTGAGTGAGCCTCTGGTCTGCTGGAAATTCACCAACTCCATTTAGTTACTAACAATCCCATAAAAGTCCTGCCATTTCTGGACAAGGTGTAGTCAATATAGACTGGAGTGATGAGGCCACCCCAACAGCACAACCATTAACTATCCTCCCAATTAGATGACTAGTATAAACATTAATAAAACTAAATAGTCTAGTACTTACATATGTACACTCTTGCATTTATTATGTAATATTCCATGCATTTCTTTCATAATTTCTAAATCTTTTATAAGTTCTGGTCAAAATAAAACTTGATCCAGAACAAAATAAATGTAAAAAATTTCTATCAAAAATTTTACACACTTGAGTTAGTTCAGTGTATTATAACATTTGTTAATATTATTAGACTTAGTAAATATCTGTGTGTGTGTGTCTATAAACCATCACACCACATTACATATCATTACCCTAGACATTTAACGTAGCCACATTCATTAGAAAAAAAAAAAAGATAAGTGTGAGGTCGTAGTGGTAGCGAGAAGGGCCTTCTGACAACTCTCAGTTACATTTTATCTCAGGAGCCTTCACAGCTGACCTCATGCATCACACGTAGTACCATCACCACCATACAATACCATCAAACGCACTACAGTGATAGATCGCAACACGACAATAATAGATCCTTTCGCCATGCTAACTGTGCTCAACAAGATCCCCAGGCTGATTATAATCAAGGTAGCAATGAGAATACTGTCCCTAAAGTCACTGCTTGCTCTGCTTTCGATTTCGAGAGAGCATCTCAGTGCCCGGAGTGCACAACTTTGTTCCAACCTACAGCTATAACTACCTTGAGTTGCGGTCATCCTCTACCCGCTCTTCCTGCCTTATCGGTGCATGACGGAAGAGGGTCTCTTACTCTACATAAGGGTTTTGTGAATAATAATCGAGTCTCAGTTCTCTTTGATTCTGGATGCGCAACTGTCGGAATTAGACAATCTTTAGTTCATCCATCCGGTGCAACAGGTAATATGGTGAAATGTGTGACATTCGGTGGGACAGTTGACACTTTTCCGACTGCCATAGTCCACATTGCCACACCATTTTTCACTGGTTATATACACGCATGTCTGCTCAGAGCACTTATTGCCGACCTTACTGTCGGACGGAGACATTGTGTAAAGGTTTGTACGCCGGTACAAATTGCTGCTTGGGAACAGCAACATCACCTTACTGCTTCTACCTTAGGGACTATGCCAAAATCTTTTCACCAGGTACATTCTACTAATTTTATGCGATCTTGTAGTATTGATGATACGATTGTTCATCATACTAATTTGAGTGCTTCTTTTAGCCCAGTTCGACATACTAAAGTACGTCGCAAATCTAACTTTGATCCTTCTTTAACTACTATTATAGAAGAAGATCCTTCGATTTTGTCTGACGCTGTCACTAACTTCATCCCTGCGACTGAATCTATATCCAGTCACGTTGATTGCAACTTCTTTGCTGCATCGACTAGTGGTTTCTGTGCCACATGTACAAACTTAATTGTTAGTACATATCTATACTTTATGAGTTTCTTTACTTTTCTGTCTGGGCCGGTGAGCTCAGTATCTTCGTCTTTTACGACTTTTTGTCGTGCTTACTGCTTTTCTTTTAAACTTCGACGTAGGTCCAAGTTTACTGCTTGCTGCTTTTGTATCTTTTTTATATGTTTCTTGCTTTCTTCCTTGCCTGGTGCTCAGGCTGTGACTTCATTTGGGCCAGTGAGATGTACGCCTTTGTCGACTGCATTTGCTTTGTCTTGCGCAAGGTCTCAAATTGTCGGCCGTCGTGACGCTCTTGGTCATCATTGCCATCTTCTAGATTTACCTTTTGACTAGGGTATCAGGTGTATACTCACGACATTTCTCTACATAAATTACATCCTACTATTTTTCTCAGATACTTTTATGGCCTTTTTTGATTCAGGATTTCAGATTAGTCTGTACTATTTTCTCTGTTACCTTTTCTTGTGTAACGGAGGAAGGTTTGATTATAGCCATACAGGGGCCAGAAGTTTGCACGGCCACATTTAATAGCTAAAGATTAACATTAACTGTAATATATTATGAAATTTTACGGTTATCAAACAGAGATATTCATTTGTATTTTTTCTCAGTGTATGTTGTTCCATGAGAGTCAGCGCTGTTATTTTTAGAGTCTCAACCGGTTACCAGACTTATCAAGACTGTTCCAGTTTTTCTTTCGGCATTTGACGCTACTTTAGATGTCTTTGGTGCCTTGTTGCGTACAGAATGGTCTGAGACTTCGGAACTCATCTTTCAAGTGTACTTGTTAGAGATTGTTATCAACATTGTACATTACTATAGGATATTATATTAGAAGATATTGTATTATGAAGTGGTATAACTTCTTTGCTATAGTGTTAATGTATTGCTGTGTTTTACGGTGTTGAAAGTATAATATTGTAATGATACCATTATTTTATGTAACTTATTATTGCGATACATGTCCATATTGTATTTTTTTGTTTTGAGATACATGAAGTCATGAGAGGAAGTAGATTTTTCAGTCATTGTAATGCTTTTTGTGCCCAGCGCTTCATTGTGCGCTAGTGGGAGCACCTATATACAATATTGATACTTTGAGAAAAAAAATTTTCTGAGATTGTGAGGTATTTTTTCTCACCCGACGCTTGATTGTGCGTCAGTAATAGCCATGGTTGGCTGGGTTATCATGCTCAGGATATTATTTTTTGTTAGGGAATTTAGTTTATCATGTATGCTATTGTATTACAATGGTATTCAGTTATACTACGCTTTGTTTCATGTAATTGCTTACCATGACATATTTCTGCTTTCTTTATTCTTAGGGCATAGCTTCCCTTCATTATTCTTTTTCCTTTAGTATTCCATCTGGTCTTTGTTCACGTATTACTTTTCCCTTTTCTCTTTTGATGTCATGGCGTACTTATTCTTCATACCTCTTTGAAGTTGATATTCTTCGCAGGCTTATCCCGTTATCTGTCTATACTTCGTTTTTTTTGTACGTTACACTTACTCCTATCCCTCTTTTGTTCATTTTTTTACATAACTTTATAGAGAGTATACTTAAGTATAGATATTTATATGTTACCAACCTCATGTTATTACTATTCGATGTATGTTTTTAAAAAAATGATGTAATCATTTTTTCTCCGGGGGGGGGGGGGGGGGGGGGGTAGACTGTTAAAGTCAGTTTTTTAAGCAAGGGGATTTAATCATTAATATTTTTTGCATGTCAGGTCAGATTTAGTTGTTATCTTCCTAGACTTTCCATTTGTTCGTTTGAGAGATTTCTCTCGAACATTTGTCGATCTTTCCAGAAAGTTCTCGTGTTGAGTTTAATTCACGCCTCGCGGTGATCCGCGCATGCGTGATTATTTGGCGGGACCGAGAGACGGTATCCCGTGACAGTTGTGCTTGGGCGCTTGGCCGAGAAGGTGATCAGCCATGTTTTCTGACTGTGTGTACGGGGGAAATAGTTTATTGTGATAGAAATGTTGGAGATTTTCCCCGACATATTTCTAAAAGCCAAGGATTGATGGCTGATACTTTATATGACTTATTTCTGATGCTGTCAGTAAAGGTAAAGGCACATTTTTCAATTATTTTGCCAGAGATGTACATGACTTATTTTGTCAGAGGAGATACAGAGAATTATATATATTTGGAAGCCCGGCACTTATGCGGCTTATTTGGCCAGAGTCTTACATGGCTTATTTCGTCAGAGAAGGTAGATAAGAATTACTGACGTACTGCTAGCACTGCGATACCGGCAGTCCATTCAGAGAGTCGTTGATATTGGATGTAATGAACTGTTGTTATTCCATGATGTGTGTGAACGATGTACCATTGACAGTGTATTGATGATGTCCTCGTTACTCTGGTGTAATTAAATCGTCAGCAACTGTACCACAGCCTTTTCAACATTTCTTGAAGAATAAATGTACTTTCGGTGTGTGTGATCATCACTATTTTATATTAGGACTACACTCATTCGCGTCCATTGACCTGTCTAAACATCCACACACCATGTCGGCCATCTGTAAGCCCGACTATGCTGTTCGCCTCTAACAGCGCACATATAGACACATTTACACCCTTCTACAGTAGGGGCACAATCCAACAAATTTCATCTTTACACTAGACAAGAGAAAAACAACAGACCGGAGTGGTTTACCCAGGACTCGAACCCAGGACCTTCTGTGCGACAACCCCGCCTAGCTATGCAAGCGAATAACACTATCCTCCATGCCATCTAGGCATCACCAAAATAATGATGCTTCGATGACGGGTCATTAGTGCGACCCGCAAGACATAACACCGGAAATTTACCATGGGCAGTACAGCCTATTAATGATGCAATCACGTCTGTTGTTCTCCTATTATACAGTATAGGTCAGACTACACAAGACAGAGACCTTAATACTGTGTCTAGTAAATGATAGAAGACCAAGGACAGTAAGTCCAGGACAGAGGGTAGGTTTTTGGTATTAAAAGAAAAAAGACACGCAACAGCCGATAGATGTGGGCCTCAAGCCGGGATCCTGACCATAATATCCTCCAGTAATGTCTTCAAAATTTTTCAAGTCGGTGGACTACATTTTTTGCATGTACAGAAAATTTTTCAAGATGGCGCTGTTAATCGGCTGCAAGCTGGAATTCTAAACCCAACCCTGGTCAGTACAATATATTTGGATCGTCGTTTCCTGAGGCGGAGGCTGATGCCAGGAGGATTTTTTTTTTTGCATGAAAAAACAGATAAATAAATTTATTGATTCATGCAGTGTGGGGGTTGAAGAATCTCTTTTGCCAGAGTTCTTTCTTTTTCATGTTATATGTATTTTTGTATCTCCGTGTTTTGTTATAGGCGGGTTGGTTGGTGGGACCTATGAATGCATTATACCTCATTGACGGTCGTGAATTCGTAGGCGTTCTTTAGTTTTTGCATCTGATTTTTTTCAACTTAAGGGGCCGGCGAACATAGCTGTGTGTTATTGCCTTGAGTGAATTAACCAGATTCATTATTTGTCTAGTGGTGAAGGTTCTGTAATTGTTGTCAAGTTAATTGTATTTTATTTGGTTTATTCTCCATTATTGTTTGTAAATTTGTTTATCTGATCTTGCTTTATAATAATTTAAAATGGTCACTTCTACGTAATTATGGGGGAAGGGATGTTAAGGTAGTAGGATACCCAGATAAGGTAAAAAACTTATGGCCGCCGTAGTGAATAAATTATACACGTTTTTTAAAACATCATAACTATGTTATTTGTACAAGGATCTGACTGAATCTTGGTACATTGAATCACTATATATAGCTTGAGGTCGTGAATCAAAATGACAGAGATTGACAGAAAGGTTAATTTTTAATGAATTTTCAAAATTACTATTTCTTGAATGTTTGACATTTGTGCCTCATTATATATGCATGATGGTCATAAAACTAAAACTTTGAATTCAATTGTATCCAGTTCAGAATCTGTTAGAGTGTATGACAGACAACAGTTTTAATTTTCATGTCAATTTAATGTACAGATCCAGAGATATCTTGTTTCAAAGATCACTAATTATGTTAAAAAGACAATTCCGAGAAAACAAAGAAAAACAGAAAAAGAACTCACAAAATGAAGTTTAATGAGCTCCTGTTGAATAAAGGTCTCCTTCTACTGCAATTGCAGTGTCTATGAATCCCATTTTCAGTGCTCTCAGAGTCCCCATCACCCAAATACTGTTTATACCCTAGCTTTCTCATGTGTTCTGACCGACTAAATATCCGGACTGCTCCAACTGCCTCCATTGCCCCAGCATTTCCAGTATGGTTTATTTTACAGTTGTATGTAAGTTTCCACTTTTCATACTCCATAGAACCCTTCCTTTCCTCCCAGTTCTGACACCCTTTACAAATATTTGAGAGAACTTCAGTGCATCAACACACTCTCCAGTGTCCACTGAAATAGCGGTCAACACTCCATGATAACTTGCATGGCCCCTTCGTTGCCAAGTCCCATCAAAAGACACTGCACAGTTTGTGCCATCTGACTCAGTTTCAGTAGACCTATCAGTCACCATGCCAGATGACTTGAACGCTCGTTCTTCCTCTGTAGCAGCATACATGCTTTCCATTGCAATGTCCTTACTTGCTGAATAGATCATGTGCAGCGTTCTCCTGTATGCTTTCTTTGCCATGGGTTGACTTGTGTTCATGTATATCGAAAAATTCTGCAATGCACTGTGGCATCTCCCAATAGAACGCACAAATGCCACAATTCTCACATTTACTTCTTTGTGTTTGTGAGTAGCTGAAGATGATACATCAGAAGTATTGAAATTGCCATTCGCCACAGTTTGTGCACTTGATACTGATTTCAATGACAAAAGCCATTCTGAGTCTCTTCGACGATCTCACAGGTCAGTGAGTACTGATAACATTTGTCACATCAAAAGATAGCGCATAAAAACCCAAACAGCAGTTTTACATCCATAAAGATAAACCCATTTCCTCTGTTGTCATTTTTAGCTTGTCTTTCACTTTCTTGGACCTTTATTTTCTTTGCTGAGGAGCACAGAGGCTTTATAGCGTCACTATCGACAATAGGTGTCTCATTTTCAGGCAAAGGTTTAGAAAGTGTAGTAGTGTACTGATTTCCAAGGAACTTACGTTTAACACGCCTACCAGTCTTTGTCTTATTTCCCATCCTGAACAAAAGAAGCTCTGCTAACTACTATTATACATAATCAGTATAAAATTAACAATAAATAGAGTTAATGTGGGTGAAAATGCACAATGCAAGTAACAAATGTTGAAATTTACGATCAAAGCTTTCTAGACACACACTTTTGAAAAATTCACAAGAAATCATAGAGTGACTCCCCTAGGAAAAGTTATAAATATCTTCTTCCTGTTGCCTCAGTATAATTATAATTTCGCAGTTTTACAATCAAGTACCTTCATGTTGGGTCATTATTCATATGTTAACCAACTAGAAACATTGGTTGCTATGCAAATCACTCAAGGGTTGTGTGTGTAGAAAAACACTGATTCCTATCATACCAGAGTATCTCTAAGCTTCTATGAATTATTTTTAGTACAAGAACATGTTGACGATGATTTAAAGCATGAAAATGAAAATTGTTGGATTTTAATTTTTTTTTAACCTTTTCTGGGTATCGTACTACCTTAAACGTAATTATGTTAAAGAAGCGTTGAGCGTAATTTTGTAAACGAGATGTTAAACATAGTTATGTTAAGGAGATGTTATTCTTAATTATGTTAGAGGGATGCAAAACGTAATTATGTTAAAGGGATATTATACATAATTATGTAAAAGGGATGTTATGCGTAATTATGTAAGAGGGATGTTATACGTAACTACGTACAAGGGATGTTATACAAATATGTAAGAGGGATGTTGTACGTAATTATGTAAAAGAGATGTTGTACGTAATTATGTAAAAGGTATGTTATACGTAATTATGTAAGAGGGATGTTACACTTAATTATGTAAAAGGGATATTGTACGTAATTATGTAAAAGGGATGTTGTACATAATTATGTAAAAGGGATGTTATACGTAATTATGTAAGAGGGATGTTGTACGTAATTATGTAAAAGGGATGTTGCACATAATTATGTAAAAGGGATGTTATACGTAACTATGTACAAGGGATGTTATACTTAATTATGTAAAAGGGATATTGTACGAAATTATGTAAAAGGGATGTTGTACGTAATTATGTAAAAGGGATGTTGTACGTAATTATGCAAAATGGATGTTATACGTAATTATGTAAAAGGGTTGTACGTAATTATGTAAAAGGGATGTTATACACATATGTAAGAGGGATGTTGTACGTAACTATGTAAAAGGGATGTTATACAAATATGTAAGAGGGATGTTGTACGCAATTATGTAGAAAAGGGATATTATACGTAATTATGTAAAAGCTATGTTATACGTAATTATGTGAGAGGGATGTTATATGTAATTATGTAAAAGGGTTGCTATGCGTAAATTGTTAAAGGGATGTTATGTGCAATATGTTAAAGGGATGTTATACGTAATATGTTAAAGAGATGTTATATGTAATATGCTAAAGTGATGTTATATGTAATATGTTAAAGGGATGTTAAACGTAATATGTTTAAGAAATGTTATACGTAATATGTTAAAGGGATGTTATACGTAATATGTTAAAGGGATGTTATATGTAATATGTTAAAGGGATGTTATACGTAATATGTTTAAGAAATGTTATACGTAATATGTTAAAGGTATGTTATACGTAATTATGTTGATTTCACTTCAAAGTCTTTCTCTCTTTTTTTTTATTGTCCCTTCTTCTGGCGAGGCGCGTTCCTTTCAACTTATGTTGTTATATCAGAGCGCATTTACCATCCAAAAAAAAGTCAACTCTGTTGACTGCTAACCCGATCAGCGTTGATAGATACTAAGTCCTGAAGAGGACCAACATTATCTATCTGCTAGCACAAAGCCCTAAAAAGGACTCACCAGCTACGCCAACGCCCGAGTTAGTCCGTATTAACTTCATATTTGAAGTCTTTCTCTGTTTTCTTTATCCTTTTTATATCTGCACCCAGTTCTCTTCTAAGTCTGTGTTTTTGTTACTTTTGTATCCCTCTATTTCTCTCGATCATGGGGCTTCCAGATAAGGTACTGCCTTGTAACGCTATCATCTGTTTTTTTTCTTCTTAATATGTGTCCTATTCAATGCCTGCATCTTCTCCGAACTCCTTGTTGCAATGACACCTGTCTAGTTCTTCTTATTAGTTCAACATTAGTGATCTTGTCAAATCACAATTTCAATCCTTCTGCTGTGCTTAAGTGCCCATTTGTGAAAATGGATGCATCATAGTTTGTATCACCGTGAGAAATTTCTTTTTAATGTGATATATCCTTCTTTTCAACTAGTAACCCAAAAACTTTGTGAACTTGTTTTTCTCAAAACTAGCCGAAGTGGAGACTGAATAAAGCAGTACCAGGGCGACGATGTGTGTAGATAAATTATATTGGTATACAAACTAGTAACACACTGTTGTAATTAAGGAATTTTTTTATGCATTACGCCAAATAAAGCCTATCTACATCTTTACATTCAACTCTCGGGGTCCCCGAGAGGCGGATCTACTATGAAGCTAATGAAGCTTGAGCTTCAGGGCCCCCAAGTCCTGTTTTCTTGATAATAACTTTATAATACGTTTCTTTCCCATCCCCAACACTTTTTTTTAATAAAAGGGGCCCCTCCAACAGTTCAAGCTTCAGGGCCCCCAACATGTAGATACGCCACTGCTCGAGGATATCACTCCAAGTATTTTTGCTATAGCTGCTCATCGTCGGTAGCTCAGTATATAAAGAGAACGACCGAAAGTTTAGATAAAATGGTGAAGTGAATGACGTAGTTTAACTAAACTAAAGTAGATATTGGATTTCCTACCGCTGCCCTGAACAGTTCTCGGCTTCTTTCACTGTGTGTGTTCGCGTCATATTATCACAGCTAATTCGCTTGACATCTCACAGTGAAACCAGATTCCAGAGTTCCGTATTAAACATAAGGTAATTTATATCGCCACAGGAAGGATTTTATGACAATTGCACTGTCTTAATTTCATTTCTTGCCTGAATTTTCATTTACCATTTGTTTCCAGCGGCCATGATTTCTTCAAAACTTGCCCACAGAGCGACAGGTTGCACATAAGTTTTGTGTGGCACCATTGTTAGCACGTTCCGAGGTCTGAGCTCATGTTCTTCCGTGGTGAGAATTTT
This sequence comes from Oreohelix idahoensis, assembly GCA_024509875.1. Classification (NCBI taxonomy): domain Eukaryota; kingdom Metazoa; phylum Mollusca; class Gastropoda; order Stylommatophora; family Oreohelicidae; genus Oreohelix; species Oreohelix idahoensis. Next base: position 126,757 of record JAMPIV010021406.1, read on the forward strand.
AAATTCTAGAAGAACAATTATCGTTATCATCATAAAATGCCCCGTCAACTGGTGTTGACGACATAGATGTTTCTGTTCTTACGGTCTCTGGTGTCTTGAAATAGATGTATTGTTTGCTTCTTCCTGTTTCGCTTTCTCTCTATCTCTGGCTTTCTCTTTCACTTGGGTTGAATTTACCAGTTGTCACCAGCTTCATGAATGTTTCTCTTCTCCATGACTACTCAAAGAACGCCGACTGTCTAATCCTGTTAACTGAGGACGTTCTTGTGTTTCTCTGCGTATTTCCAATTTTAATTTTAGAATGCTAAGTCTCCGGTATTCCTCCTCCCCTTACGCTCCTATTTAGGCTTCTCAGCAATAGAATAACCACTGTTGGTTTGCTATACCAGTCGCATTAGTGCCATTATCCCGTTTCCCAGCGACTTTTCAGGGTGACCCGGATCAGCCTTCATTGCTACGGTAGTGGTCCCGTGTTATAACCCACAACATACTTCCTCAAAACCCAGCATTCTCACATCCTGCAAGGTGAGATGCTTAAGAAAAGCCAATAATGTTACCAGGAGAGAGAATTTGACTTGATGACACCAGATAAATTCTAAGAACTACATCTTGCATCAAGTATATAGAGAGACAGAAAACTAGGTCATCGCATTAGAATGGAGCGTCTAAAAAGTAGCATTTTGATTTTAGAGCACGGGCAAGACCAAGAGGAAGATAGATAGACAACATCACAGACATCCTATAATAACACGGGCTCACAGCAGCCAATAAGACACACTTGGCGCAGGAAAGCAAATTTCAGCTCCATACTACGCGCTTCAGGACAAAAATCCGTTTCCCCAAGTAGTTTACGGGAGTCTGCGCCATTATATATATATCACGTAAATTGCCCCTAGAAATGAATGAGCGAGAATAGTTTATAACTCAACGTTGGATACGATTAGCCAAGTAGAATTCGATTAATAATCCAAGTCCACACAATAGCAACATTTTAATGACTTCCACGTTGAGAATTCATAACATCTTGATCATCAATGATTATCATACTAAGTTTCATCTACATATTACTCAAGCATTCAACAGGTATCTAGTGCCATCATTTGTACCTCTATATTATTTATGATCCTTTCCACTCTCAGTAATAATTATTCCATGCGATCACGCATAATCCAACATAGTCCTATTGACGTATTATATAATACGTATTTTAAATACACTCTTAAGGCCAATTATACTTCTTCTCAGCACACTCCTAAAGTGGACGTGTAAACACACTTCGAACGTCCTATCAGACACAGTCCATAACACCAGACACTGTTCCTTCATTGACACAAGGTACAATAATGTTTTTATGTTGCTACCGCAAACACTCGTACAACATGTCGTAACCACGCACACACAATCGCATCGGACTCTTTATGTGCACCACTAAATTTTCAAATGTAAGATCCTAAATGATGCGCAAAAAGAGTCGTTATATATATATATATATATATATATATATATATATATATATATATATATATATATATATATATATATATATATATATATATATATATATATATATATATATATATATATATATATATATATATATATATATATATATATATATATATGTAAAAGAGCGCAGAGATAGTGTTTTATCTAAAACAGGGTTGGTAACCCAGTAGCTTTTGGGATATACTTTATTAACACATGGTCCTTTAAAGATCTACAATATATACATATATCAATCAATACCATTTAGCTCTCCGAGGAGCATATGCCTTCAACAAACACATGCCCCAAGTCTTCCTGTCCTGTGCCATCCGCTCAAGTTCTTTCTATGTTTTCCTCATAATTTTCACCTCTGTATCCAGTTCTCTTCTCCACGTGTTTTTGGTCTACCTCTGCTTCTCTTTCCCTGTAGATTCCAGAACAAGGACTGCCTTGTAATGCTATGAACAGGTCTCCTCAATGTGTGTCCTAACCATCGCCAGCGTCTTCTTCTCAACTCTTGTTCCACTGGCACTTGTCTGGTTCTTGTCATCAATTCCACATTTGTGACTTTGTCATACCATTTCAGTACTTCTATTCTACGTAAGCACCCGTTTATAAAAGTCTGTAGCTTTTTGGTTGTTGTTTTTGTTGTTCTCCATGTCTCAGAGCAATACAATAGGACTGACTTGACATTTAAAGATTCTTATTTTCGTGTTGGACTTGATTTCTCTTGTTCTCCATATGTTTCCCAATGCAATGAAAGCTCCTTTTGGTTTTAGTATTCTTATTTTGATTTCATTGTCTGTCCCTTCATTACTGCCAAGATATGTGTACGATTCTACATCCTTTAGTGGTGTTTCTTCAAGTTCAACCTTGTTATCATTTCTTGCATTTATTCTCAAAATCTTTGTCTTTTCCCTGTGTATTTTCAGGCCCACTTGTTGTGACCTCTCATAGAGAATTTTCATTTTCTCTTGCACCTGATTATGGTAATGGGACAGAAGAGCCAAGTAATCTGCAAAATCCAGATCATCAAGCCGTTTAGTCAGATTTCGCTGGATTCCATTTCTGTTGTGTGATGTCGATGTTTTCATAACCCAGTCTATTGCTACTAGCAATGCTAGTAAGAAAATAAATGTAAACAAGAGGCACCCTTGTCTCACTCCCGTTCTAATCCTAAACGGTTCTGTAGGTTGTCCTTCATGAAGAACGCTACATGTCATATCTTCATAGGTCTTCTTTATTAAGTTAATGATCTTCAAGGGAACTCCATAATGCCTCATCAATTTCCAAATGGATTCTCTGTCTACGCTGTCAAATTAATCTCCATTCAAGGAAGATTCTGGTATTTTCTCTTTTTCCTAGCACTGATAGTAACATTATTCCTCTATAACGTGTGCACTCTTGTAAATTTCCCTTCTTGGGCAACTTGACCAGATAACCTTCCTTCCATTCTGCTGGTATTTTCTCTCTCTCCCAGACTTTGCCAAGTAGTTTGTACAATAGCTCTGTAGAGGAATCAATATCTGTTTTGATGGCCTCTGCCGGAATTCCATCTGGACCAGCTGCTTTTCCATCTTTCAGAAACTTTATGGCTTTCTTTATGTCTTCTCTACTTGGCCGTTCACAGCTGATTAGTAGTTCCTCTTCTGCTGGCTGGATGTCTGGGGGATTAGTTGGAGATGGTCTATTGAGAAGATCCTCAAAATGTTCTGTCCATCTCTTCGTTTGTTATTGTATATTACTAAGCAATTTTCCATTCTATCTTTTATGAGGCCATTTGCTTGCTTATATTTCCCTGTTAGCTTCTTTGTGTTGTTGTACATGTCCCTCATATTTCCTTTGGCTACAGCTTTCTCTGCTTCCTTTGCCAACTCTTCAGTATACTTCCTCTTGTCTCTTTTGATGTTTCTTCTTACTTCTTTGTTTGCTTGTATGTACACTATGATGGTCTGATACCACATCCGCTCCTCTACATACTTTTACATCATCCAATGATGACCTAAACTTCTTACTTATGCATATGTGATCAATCTGATTCTCAGTTCTGTGGTCTGGTGAAATCCATGTACGATACATATGTGTGTAAAGGTGGGGGTGGAGGGGGAGATTATGAGACTTACAAAGAAAAGGTCACGTTCCTACCTCATGCAATTCACGAATATGTTTTAGCAGCCAGTTTGAGATTTTTAATTTGGCATGCGGGAAAAGAACATTTTAATCAGGGTATACCGCAATTTTAAATGCTGGCAGGAGAGGTCTAGTCCGAAATTGTCCCTACTTTATCAAGTCTCCCCCCCCCCCCCGAAGTCGCTTAAAGATCTACCAAATCATTCACTGGGATCTACCGGGAGACGAGATCGATCGGTTGCCGACCCCTGATCTAGAACAATCGTGTTTCTCGAAAATATACACGAGACACACACTTGACGTGCCTGATAAGTCTACGAATATTCAAACCGGTTTGGTTTGGTTTGAAGGACTATCTTCATTGCACACAGACAACTTCATCAATGCCCCAATCTCCTCCCTTAGATCACACAAGGAGGATCTCAGCACAGCGCACCAACTCCGAAGCACCTGCGAGGATCCCAATGGGTGTATATAGAAATTAAATATTCTATAAATATGTTTTATGGTAGGTATGTTTCTAATTTTTAAATTTTTCCAGGGCCTTGCAGGAGATGTGACAGCAACAGCGCTATAGCAAGCAAATGCACTGGGGGTGGGAGACACCTAACAGATTGCTTACCTGCCAGTTTTTGTTATGATCATCTCTTCCCATCAGAACCTCGCATCTTTATTTTAGGCTCGCATTCAACAGGAACGAACGTGTCTTCTACTTGTCGATTTGTGATATGACCGCATTCCTACGTCTGCTACTTTTTTATTTCTCACGAGGAGCCTGAAACAAACCTTTGTGTATTATTTATTTATTTACAGGACAGCTTCTCCCCTGACCTCATTTCAGTCCTTGATGTGGCCAGCCCTTAAAATAAACTGTTGTTTCCTACTTCAGTAGAGCTTAAACTTAGACTCAGTGGCGTACTAAGGTGGATGCGAGGGGGGGGGGGGGGGGGCCGCCCCGGGTGACAGGCAGGAAGGGGGTGACATCGGACACTATTACGATAGCATTTACTCTTTAAAATGCACTTGTGAATGTTTTTCTTTATGGGAGCGCGCGGTGCCGAAGGTAGGATCCGCCCCGGGTGCCAAGTGCTTTGAGAACGCCTCTGCTTAGACTTATCACTGGGAGACCAGTTTCCCTCAGAGTTAAATCAGTTCCATGTATTCTGCGTAAGTGCTCATTTATGAGAGTATGTATTTTTTTTTTAATTTTCGTGTTTGTTGTTGACGTTCTCTTGGCGGCGTCATAAACTTCATTAATAGAAGACCTTCTTACTTCTTAGATGGCTGCAGTAATTCACCTGAATTTACTTACAGACATGAAGCGGCTGAAGAAGACATGGAAAGACGTGGCATGAGTTTGTAAAGGCCTATGCTCCTGTGGGAGATGAAAGGCGACAGAAAAAGAAGAAAGACCAGTGTTGCTGTCATTTTTGACGGAGTCATCTGTCAAGTTATTTGCTTATGTTTTTATCATAAGAATAATTGTGTCTTTACCTGCGATGTCAGGTTGATTAGGGGTTGTCTTCCCTTGTTTATTCATTCATTGTGTTTGACCTTTAGGGTCAAAGGTAGACAGTTCGGGCGTATGCCCATGGGCAGGTTTTTTTAGCGGGAGTGGAGTTAGACTTCCGGCGAGCCGGGGAAGTGTCCTGGTTTCTGAAGGGACGAGAGTCCATTGTGTTTTTCGGGGAGAATCTTCGAAGTGACTGCACTGGCAGTTTTCCCCAGTGAATCTCTGTGCGTTGGAATGACAGCAGAGTTTCTTATATTGTTCTGTGGACTCGGTTACAGGTAATACCGACTTTTTCCATTACTATGCTTTCGGTAGCAGAACATGTTAGAAGATTGCCTAGTCTGTGAACTGCAGCTCACCGGTCCTCCATTTCAGAACTTATTTGTTGTGCTCAAGGTAGCCATCCAAGACTATTAGTCTTCATTCCATCCAGAAATCCAGTGACGAAGATATATTGTGGGAACCGCAGATTGGCGGCATATTTATGTCTACAATAAGCATTACTGCAGAGTTGATGGTAACCTGCTTATCAGAAGTACACAGCCGACGTCAGAACGAGGCCTGTGTTTTCGGTTATGATACTACAGCCTGATAATGTGCAATTGGCGGGGAATGCCAAGTTGCACCTATGTGTCAAAGTGATTAAGGTATCTGACGCGTTTAGTCAGTAATCCCAGGGCGACGCCACGAACTGTCTTTATTGAAGAACATTGTATTGACCATGCACGAATATTCAAATGTTTACCAGCTTGATGAATGCCTAATGTATACCTATCGATTTCCGGTCAGCATGACCTTGTTTACAATGACTGTTCCTGTTGATACCATGTGTGTTCTCGTCAATAAATGTTTTGAAACGTGTCTGCAGTGTCCAAGCATCCTTGACTACTGCATGTGAGTGTATGGGTTGCAGGGTCTACATACATAAGAGCCTAAACACATTCGCGCCTTCATTCGCACCCACACTCAGTTCATCATCCGCTCGCACTACACACCTAACAACATGTATACTGTCTTGGGCCAGTGATCACCTCAACAAGAGAAAAAGTACAGTTACATTTTTGGTGGAACAGTTACGTGGGCTCTTCTGATACATTTCTTGTGGACAGAGCGAGCAATTAACATTATTGATGTCTCCAGTGTTGTCCAGAAATTTACAAGAAGGACAAGTAAACATTACATTTCTGATCTGTGGGTCTAAGCTATACACTGGACAGCTGTAACACACATCGCTAATTCTACAGTTGCAAGTTTTGGCTACAACAGGACAGAAATAGGTCATCAACTGTTGACCCAGATAAACAGTGCTAGCATTTATGTTATAATGCTACATAAACCACAACAGGACAAGTACTGAAGTTAACATCTAGGCATTTGCTACGTGGACCACAACTGCAAGTCGAGTCCCTTTTTGTAAACGGTACCGCTGGTCGTTTACACGTTTCAGTCAACAACAGACTTTTCTACGCCCGAGCATTCAAGCTACATTGTTCGAGGTCAAGTTCCTGTTTGTAAACAGTACGTGGAAATTGTAAACATTCGATGTGCAAGGCTCAAGATACGAGAAGGTCATAGTAACTTTATGTTCGTGAAAACCACTTCATGCTACAGTGGATCTGTCAATCAGTGCGCGCTTGACATTTTGTTTCTGTGTTCGCAAGGAGCAAGAAATTTACTTTAGTTTCAGCTGTGACTGAACTTGTTTTGCAACACATTGAATTGATTGCTATTTATGTTAATTGTACTATTTTTGTGTATTTTTCTTGTGTTCTTTTGCGGGTTTTCGGTTGGTGGGTCTTACAGTAAATATGTCACTTAATCGAGGGTTACTGTAAGCGTTCTGTAGGGATTGCAATTTTCTTAATTGAAATTTGCTAGCGACTTTTGTTGCTTTATTTTTTTTTTTAGCTGTGACGACATCCGTTAGTGTTGTTTTCGTTATTTTTCCGTTCTTTGATTTTCGACTAATTTTGTTTGTATCTGTTCTTCTCTCATTCCTTCCGTTTATTTCTTTACACCTTTTCGTTTATAACAGTGTTGCCATTTGTCTTGTTTATTTTTCGCGGTCATCATTACACATTTGTGTAACTTTTTTTTTACTTTTGCTGTATTGTTTATTTGACTTCCGCGAACGTTTTCGGTCATTGTTCTGTATTTTTGTCTTTGTATTTATGATTGTTCTACATTATTGTCATACACAGTCTACATACATATACTTGGTCATGTATTATTATTGTTATTGATAAGGTACACTCTTCATATAGAGATTGTTAATAAAATATTATTATCTAAGATATTTATACAAGTTCTTTGATAAAAGACTTGTTATCCACAAAGATTGAGACAAGGTGAAATACATATTCAAGTTCTTTATATAAAAAAAAAGACTTGTGCCCATAGTGAGTGGGATATAAAGGAATTATTTTCCACAGGTACTCAAATGATTTTTGTTACATTATAAACAAGAGGACCATACAAGGTCTTTGTCTAAGACTAAGAGAGTGAAATAAAGTGAAGTGAGTATACAAGTCTAGCATTTCAGACTTGTCTCCCATTGAAGTGGGATAAGGTAATTGTTGAATTTTTCAGGTTACTGATCTCATTAGACAGAATGTCTACATTGGATTTCTTCATCCAGCAAGGGTTGACTCTTGGTAAGTCTGGTAAAGAATTGGAAGAATATTCATCTGCTCTATTCGCCACTGCATTAAAGTCAGAAGAAAAGAAACAAAAAGAGGAAATTAAATTGAAAGCAGAAGCTGAACAAAGAAGAGCAGATGCTGAACTAAAGAAGCTAGATGCTGAGAATAGAAGATTAGAACTTGAAGAGAAAAGGTATCAAAGAGAAGCTGCTGCTGAGGAGAGAAAAGCTCAAGCTGCTGCTGAGGAGAGAAAAGCTCAAGCTGCTGCTGAGGAGAGAAAAGCTCAAGCTGCTGCTGAGGAGAGAAAAGCTCAGGCTGATGAAAGAAAATTCCAGATGGAAATGGAAGACAAAAAACTTCAAGCTGCTGCAGAGGAGAAAAAAATTCAAGCTCAAGCTGCTGCAGAGGAGAAAAAAATTCAAGCTCAAGCTGCTGCAGAGGAGAGAAAACTTCAAGCTGAGGCTGAAATTAGAAAAATGGAACATGAGGAAAGAAAACAGAAGATGGAACTTGATGAAAGACTCGCAACTTTGGAGTTAGAGAAATTGAAATTGGCGAGTACGGGTGCTCAGCAAACAACTTCGAGTACGACAAAGGAGTTTGTTAATAGGATTAAATTGCCTCATTTCAATCCTTTAAAGGATGACGTAGCAGATTATCTAGATAGATTCCAATTTTTATGTGATACGCATAACATAAAAAAGGAAAAATATGTTGAACAACTGATGGAATTTTTTACAGGTGACACAGTGACTACTCTTATGACAATAGACGAACATGACAGGACTAATTATGATGTTGTCAGAGCAGCATTGCTAAAAAAATACCAACTAAAAGAAGAAGACTATCGTCTTCGTTTTAGGACAATGTTGCCAGAAAATGGAGTAGATTTCTCTGATTTTGTTACAAAAATACGTCGCACATTTACACGATGGGTTGAGTTGTCTCAGACTGAGAAAACATATGAAGGTCTAATGGACTTATTATTGCGAGATAAGGTTTTGTCATCTGTTAATGATTCTTTTCTTGCATTCCTTCATGAGCGTAAGCCAAAAAACTTAAAAGATATGGAGGAATACTGTTGTCAGTATGCCACCGCGCATCCCCATGCTACAGTTAGCAATTCTAAAGTGAAAGAAGGGTTGCCAGCTGCTTCGGCAACACCATATGGCCATAATTTCAAAAAAAAATTTCAGGGTGCTCAACAAAACTGGAATAGGGGAAGTAATCAGAATTACACTCAGAAGCGGAGTAATCCAACACATGATGGTTCTTCGTCTATGAATTGGAGACAAGATGGTAGTTCTCGTAATTTTAATGGTAATAATCTTAGACACTTTCGCAAGGGTTATCGTAATAATAACCATTCGAGCTTTCGAGATAACCATTCTCGACGTCAAGATTATGACGATGGTGAATTTAGAAACCGGGATTCAAACCGGAATGATGATTACAATAGGCAATATGATAACAATTACAGGGGAAATGATAGTCGAAATAATTACAGGGGAAATGATAATCGAGGCAGACCTAGGTTTAACAAAAAAAGACCTTTCCAACAGGCAAACTCTGCACAACAAGAGTTTGATGGAGCCTGTAATACAGTAAATGATAGTGGTAACTCTAGGGCTATCACTGGTTGTGCTTTCGATTTTGGGAGAGCAACTGAATGCCCCCAATGCTTAACATTGTTCGACTCATCGACTGTATCTACTCTAAGTTGTGGTCACCCTCTTCCTGCTCTACCTGCTACAGTTGCGCATGATGGGAGAGGATCTCTCATCTTACATAAAGGTCTAATAAATGATAGGCTAGTCTCAGTACTTTTCGATTCGGGATGTACTACCGTCGGGGTTAGGGAATCTCTGATAGATCCTTGCTGTGCCACTGGAAAAAACAATCAAATGTGTTACATTTGGTGGTACTATGGAAAGTTATCCTACTGCTATTATTAGGATTGACACTCCCTTCTTCACAGGAGATGTCCATGCATGTCTTCTTCCTAATCCTATTGCGGATCTTATAATCGGTCGTATTCATGGGGTTAAGGAATGCACCCCGCAACAAATTTCTATTTGGGAGAAAAAAAACATTCAAACGGTCAATGCAGTGGTGACAAGAGCTCAAGCTCTGAATTCCCCAACTTCATCGGATAATAGTAATGAAGTTGATAGCCAAGACAAGCACTTGGTGATTTCCCATGACTCGTTTGTTAAACGTCAAGAAGAGGATCCTTCTTTGAAGAAATTCTTCCTTCTTGCAAAGAAAGGGGATCCCAATCAAAATACGAATCACAAATCGTATATTACTATGAAGAATGGTATATTGGTACGGATGGTACAACACTCGGACAAGTCTATGCACTCGCAAATTCTTGTGCCTAAGTGTATGAGAGCCTTAATTCTTCAGCATGCACACGATTCTCAGTGTGCTGGACATATGGGTTTTTCCAGAACTAAAACTAGAGTCCTTGCGTCTTTCTTTTGGCCATTTGTTAATAAAGACATACGAATTTATTGCCGATCTTGCAAAATTTGTCAAGAGGTCAAGTCTAGAGGTCCGAGACATGCTGCTCCTATTCAGGCTGCAGATATTCCGATTCGGCCGTTTCAGAAAATGGCTATAGACATCATTGGTCCGTTCAAAATTAAGTCAGCCAGAGGACACCAATTTATCCTCACTTGCGTGGACATGTGCCCGCGTTGGCCAGAGGCTATTCCTCTGAAGAGCATATCAACTGTCGATATCGCTGATGCTCTTTGGCTCATGTTTTCTCGTCTGGGATTCCCCGGAGAAATACTGTCGGACCACGGCACTCAGTTAATTTCGGACGTTATGTCTCAGGTAATGGCTACGCTAGACATTAAAAGGTCTCTCAGTAGTATTTATCATCCAATGTCCAATGGATTGGTAGAACGTCTTAACAGGACACTAAAGAACTTACTTGGCAAGATAACGGAGGATCATCCTGAAGATTGGGACAGGGTTTTACCTGCAGTCCTCTTTGCCTATAGAGAAGTTCCCAACGAGCATACAGGGTTTTCTCCTTTCGAACTTGTCTTTGGTGCGCAACCGCGCGGTCCGATGTCCTTGTTACACGATTTGATAACTTCTGATAATATTGACGATGATACACAATCGTCATATGAATATGTCATTGCTCTTAGAGAAAAGATTGTCGAATCGTGCAGGTTAGCAACTTCATCTTCCGAATTTGCGAAAGAAAAAGCTAGGCGATTTGCTAACAAGAAAAGACATCTACGTCAACTTTGTCCTGGAGACAAAGCATATGTCTTACTTCCCACAAGAGAGAATAGACTTCTCATTTCATGGAAAGGTCCATACACTATAGTCTCCAAAATTTCCGATGTCGACTATATCGTCGATGTGGATGGAAAGCATAAAACCTTCCATATAAATATGCTAACAGAGTTTATTGAACGTCCAGACTATTTGCAGCCTATTTTCCAGGCGACGGACGACTCTCCAGTCCAACATGGTCACATCTCATCCCTGTTCGTTATATAGGATGAGGAAACTATTTTTTCTGACGTTAACTTACCTCTTCCTGCGATTCCACTGAATTCAACGGAATCGTGGAGGGACGTTACAATCTCTTCGAACTTGTCTTTTGAGGAGCAACGTCAAGTATCCTCTACGCTACAATCATATCAGGATGTCCTTACCGACATTCCTGGACACACAGATGTCATAGAACATGACATCATACTTACTGATCGTAATCCGATCAGAGTAAGACCATACCCAATACCTATTCATTTTCAAGCACAAGTCGAGAAAGAATTGGATGAAATGATTCAACTGCAAATAATTGAACCATCCACTTCAGCTTATTCTTCGTCAATAGTTATTGTTCGAAAGAAAGACAATAACATACGTCTTTGCGTTGACTATCGCAAATTAAATCAAGTTACGAAGTTCGATGCTGAACCTATGCCATTATTAGATGATCTACTTATTAGACTTTCTAAAGCTAAATTCTTTACTAAACTAGACTTGTCGAAAGGTTATTGGCAAGTCCCACTGACGGAACACGCCAAACCTCTCACTGCTTTTTCGACACCTAGGGGTCTGTTTCAATGGAATTTTATGTCTTTCGGGCTTATGAACGTGTTGCGGGGCTTTATACGATTCACTTCTTTTATTGTTGTTGCGGCCCCGTCTTCTATTTCAGTGGTCGTTGTGGAAAGCAACCGTTCTCATTGATTCAATAAGCTTCTTAGTTCTGGTCATTTGATTCATTAATTCTTGATCGTGCTATTGTTGGAATAGTTACGCGAATGTGAGTTAATACTTTCTGTCTGTCACAAGGTTTGAACTCAGTATCATAATTGTTGAATTTGTAACTTCAATGAACGTGATAAGTCTCTTCTCGAGTCCACACAATTTTTAATATACATTTCAAACAGTAGACAGTCCATGGAGGTTGATTATGAAAACATTATATATTAGAATTGAATCATACATCATAAATGCTATCCATGCATTATAGTCCTGGTCCAATAATATGCAACACTATAGTCAGAACGTCGTAACTATATGTACGCGCGGTTGGGACATCCAACGGCCGACAATGAGATTAGACGTCTGGCGATATAAAACGAATGTGGACCATAATTTCATCCTTCCTTGACTTTAGTTAAAATTACTAACCTCGATACATTCCTCTCTTCATAAGAATATCGGACTGACCCATGTCCGTACTGCAATAACATATGTGCGGCAATATCATGCCTACCACTGGAAGGATTATAGGACACGTCTTATCCGTTTGACGGTCATCTAAGAAAAGGGTGTGGTAACCTAGTCACGGTGCGTGACATACCAACGCATACACGTCATAATCAATCGTGTGTATCGCGTACACTAACTAACAATTATTTACATTATATTAAACGTATTCACCTATTAATCTTATGCTGTTAACCTCTAGCAGACCATGCCAATAAAATACCTTAACAATTCCCTGTCCACTGGGGGAAAAAAAATCTATTAGATAGATTTTTTTTAACAAAAACCCATCTGAAAAAAATACCAATATGTTAACAATATCAAAAAAAAAAATTTAACGAGATTGCGGCATATGGCCTACGACGTTCTGTCTAGAACCAATGTCGTGGTCATGTCGACTAACCAATAGTCATGTAATATATTCATTATTTATATCATAAATAAATATAAATGGTAATAAGAACTAAAAGAGAATGGTAATGTCGATCTCTAATTAAATAATTAATTAACTTAAAATATGTCGTGATAAAATGTCATGTCAGACTAATTTAAAGTGTTAAAATTAAACTAAATAACTATACTAGGTATGGAATAAGAATAAGTTGTTGAAAATCTAATGTAAGAAAAATGAGAGGATCTGTTAAAGAAAGACATAATAACGAATAAAGAATAAATTAGAGAAAGAAAAAAAATGATGTATAAATTTAACTAAGTTATGTGTGTTGAACATCAAGTAAGTGTAGTATTAAGTTATTAATACCTTTCTAACTAATTTAAACAATAGTATGCAATATAATCATGTAATTCTAAGAATATAATCAAAGAATTATGTGAGTTTTCTTTTCTTTCTTTCATTTTTTTAAGTTTCATTCATTTTTTTTAAAATTCAACTCACTTGTCATTTTAATGTGGATTAGTTTTAAAGAATAAATTAAAGCAATTAACATTGGATATGAAGATCCATTCGTAGTCTTGATCCTTGAATTTCCAGTAGACAAAATGTTCAAGTATTCTGAATCACGTTATATAACGAATTAGTTCGACTGGAATGTCATTTATTTTCTCCGAAGTGTTTTGAAACAATGTTGTGACAAATGTAAACCAGGAAAGTCCCGGTGTAAAGACGAATATAGTGTCAATTGATTGCAGTCACTTTGCGTATAATTTGCCTATAGAAAGCAGCTGAGTAAATGGTTCATTCATGTGTCAAAAAGCAACGATGGTGCTATGTTCTTTGATTAAGCTATGTATTTCTTTGCGACGTAAATTAGGAATCGACATCATTCTTTGAGATAATGTATCTGCCAAGATGTTGTCGGATCCTGTGATGTACTCGATTGAAAACTCGAAGGGTTGGAGGAGTATAGCAAATCTGGTCAATTTGGGACTCTTGTGATTTGCTCGTTGTAGTGATGCTACGGCCCTTTGATCGGTTTGTACTACAATAGGGGCTCCCAGTAGGAATTTTTCTAGTTTGGTTATCGCCCACACGACGGCTAAGAGTTCGCGATCAACCGTAGAGTACTTCACTTCTGGTGGTTTCAGTTTTCGTGACACGTACAAGTTTGGATGGAGGATGTCGTCATGGTATTGGAGCAAACATGCGCCAATTCCGTAGTTACTCGCATCTGTACGAAGAATGAACTTTTTAGAAGCATCAATTAATCTCAAAATAGGTGGATTTGAAAATATAGAAATTATTTGCCGAAAAATTCTGTCACATTCGTCAGTCCATGTCACTTTCACTGGCATGTTCTTCTTTAGTAATGAGGACAATACAGCAGTGATGGATGACAAGTTAGGTACGAATCTACTGTAATATTGGACTAGACCTAACAAGCTTCTCACTTGTTTCTTCGTTTGAGGAACGGAAATGTTTAAAATTTTTGAAACTGTACTGGGTAATGTTCGGATATATCCAGCTCCAATAATGTGACCCAAAAAAGTGATCTCATGAAATGCTACCTGTAATTTTGTAGGTTTAGCAGTTAACTTGTACCTTCTCAAGGTATCAAAAACGTATCCAAGACCCAAAAAATGTTCCTCAAAAGATGAACTAAACAAGCATATGTCATCTATATATGTAATAATGTCTGGTCTACCTGAAAAAATGTGTCGCATCATGCGAACAAAGGTAGCTGGAGCGTTAACCAGCCCAAAAGGCATCACGTTCCACTGGTATAGACCTAGCGGAGTTGAAAACGCTGTGTAGTATTTTGCTTTTTCGGTTAGTGGTATCTGCCAATAACCTTTAGTTAAGTCTATCTTAGTAAATATAGTTGCTGTCGATAGACGTGGCAGTAAGTCATCGAGAAGTGGATGTGGTTCGCTATCAACTATCGTTTGTGCATTTAATTTTCTATAGTCGACGCATAGTCTAATGTTATTGTCCTTCTTTCGGACAATAACTAATGGAGAAGAAAATGGGGAATTACTAGTTTCGATAATTCCTAAAGATAACATCTGTTCAAGTTCCTTAGTAGTTTTAGTAAGAAAGTGTATAGGAACAGAATAAGGATGTACCCGAATTGGAGTATCCTCGTTAAGAGTGATGTCATGATTAATGACTGATGTGCGACCTGGAACATCGGTCAACACATCTGGATAAGATTGTAGCAGATCAGCAATCTTTTGATGCTGTTGCGGTGTAACCGACGAAGAGATGGTTACGTCCCGCCAAGATTCGCTAGATTGTACTACAGGTACAGGTAAAGCTAACTGTACCTCAGGAAAAGAAGATTCTTCTTCCTGGATAACGGATAAATTAGAATAGTGACATGTAGGTCTGAAAGTGTCATCTAATTCATGAAAAATAGCTTGTAGATGTTCAGGTCGAGTATGAAATTGCTTGAGCATATTTATGTGAAATATTTTGTGATGTCCCTTAATGTCCAGGACATAATCAACATCAGAAATCTTATTGATAACCTGGTAAGGACCATTCCACGAGATTAGTAGTCTATTATTGTTATGTGGCAATAACACATAAGCTTGATCTCCTGGAAATAATTGACGTAATCGTCTATTACTGTTTTGGAAAGTTCTAGCTTTCTCTTTCGCAGCCTCAGATGAAGCTGTTGCCATTTGACAGGCATCAATAATGTTATTCCGGAGATTAATTACATATTCATAGGATGACTGAGTGTCCTGAGTCATCTCAGAATCGATTAATAAATCTTTTATCAGTCCCATAGGACCTCTTGGAGGAGCGCCAAAGACTAAATGAAACGGAGAGAAGCCAGTTTGTTCATTTGGCACCTCTCGATAAGCGAATAACACCGCTGGTAGCACTCTGTCCCAGTCCTGTGGATGGTTAACTGTAACTTTATGTAGCATTTGTTTGAGTGTACGGTTAAGTCTTTCTACAGCACCATTACTCATTGGGTGATAAATGCTGCTGAGGTTTCTATCTATTTGCCAAGTCTTCATTACCTCCGTCATAGTCTCAGATATAAATTGAGAACCATGATCTGACAAAAGTTTTCTAGGAAAACCTACTCTAGAAAAGATCAAGTGTAGTGCATCAGCTACATCTGTGGTGGTGGTTGTTTTTAATGGGATGGCTTCTGGCCATCGTGTGCATAAATCGATGCAAGTGAGAATAAACCTATGTCCTCTGGCTGATGGTAAAAGTGGGCCAATGATATCAATGGCCATTTTGTCGAAAGGTCTCACCGATATATCACAAGCCTGAATAGGCGCCGTGTGAAAGGCTCCCCGTGCTTTCACTTCTTGGCATATCGTACAGGAGCGTACGTACTGTGAAATATCTCGTGATACTCCCGGCCAAAAAAAAGAAGATAATACTCGTGAACGTGTACGAGTATAACCCATGTGACCTGCACACTTAGAATCATGTGCATGTTGAAGTATGTACCGCCTAAAAGCAAAAGGTACCATGACTTGTTGTCTTATCTGAGTTTTATCCATAAAACATCTTAATAAAATGTCATTTTTTTAATACTAAACCACTGACTATAATTTATGTTCCTAGAAAGATTGTCATCTTTGTTGACCAGCGTAAAAAATTTTGTTAGTGACCTGTCTTCCCTCTGTTTTGCAGCAAATGATACTCGGTCAATAGCAGAATGAATCTCGATATTTTCATGATCATTTGTTTCCTTGTTTTCCGTGTCTATAGTCTCTAATTGTTTTGTATGTGCTCTGGTTATTGCTGCATTTCCGATGTATAGATTATTTTTTTCCCATTGAATAATCTCATCTGGTGTGCAATCTTTACTCCCGTGTATGCATCCCACCATAAGGTCGGCAATTGGGTTTCTTAACATGCATGCTTTAACATTGCCTGTGAAGAAAGGTGTGTCAATGTAAATAATAGCTGTTGGATAATATTCTATGGTTCCCCCAAAAGTCATGCACCTGACATGTTCTCCAGTTGCACAATTTGGATGAACAAGTGTCTGACGGATTCCGATCGTGGTCGATCCCGAATCTCTTAAGACTGAGACGATGGATCCATTAACTTTTCCTCTGTTGAAGATCAGTGATCCTGTTCCGTCATTGACTGCTAGACTGACTTCTGGTAGAATATGACCGCAGTTCAGAACTGTCTCTTTTGCTTTCTGAAATATAAGATTACATGTTGGGCAACTATTTGCCACGTTATAATTCATTGCAAAACAAGTAGACGATGACTGTATTTTGTTATCAGTAGTTGAACTCTGAACCCTAGGGGTTGTAGCAGTAGTAACAGCTGCCCCTGTATTATGGTTATAAGTTGTCGATCTACGAGAATGAGAACGATGACGAGAATAATTAGATGAATTATCCCGTTGTCCTCTATTGTAACTGTTATCTCGATGTCTCGAGTTATAATTATCGCTATTGTTCCACTTGTAATCATTATTATAGTTATATGATCGATTATAACTTGAGTTACGTGGATTACTGTTATTTCTTGACTGAGGTGAATAGTTTCTGGTTTGTTGTCGTCCTCTATTAAAGTTATTGTTAAAGTTATTCTGTCCCTTATGAAAATTAATGTCATAGTTTCCTTTGAACCTACCCCTGTCTACACTGTGTGTTCTAGGTTTGTTATGATTATGATATGCCATATTGGAGGCTACAGGAAGTGGTTCTCTTATCAATGTGCCAGAAATATTAGCATTCGGATGAGCTGTGCAGTAATTTAAAGAAATTTTTTCTAACTCATCAATAGATTCTGGTTTTCTTTCTTGCAGATAAGCAAAGAATGGTGGGCTGACAGACGATAATACTTTATCCCTCAATAACAAATCGACTAACTTGTCGTAGGATTTGTTGACACCTGCCAGTTCAACCCATCTGTTAAAAGTATTGCGTATGTTAGCAATAAAAACCTGTGAAATCTCTATTGTTATCTGGCAACAAACTTTTAAAACGCAATCTACATGCCTCTTCGTTCAAGTGGAAACGACGTAGTAACAACGTCTTAATGGCCTCATAGTCTGTTGATAGTGTTGGATCTATATTTTGTGCTGCACTTGCAGGTTCGCCATCTAGAAATTCCTTAAGTTTCAGTGCCCATGCCGCTTTGTCAAGGTTATTCACCTTACATATGTCCTCAAAGCGCGCGAGCCACGATGAAAGGTCATCTACGTGTAACTTGAATGGAGGCAGCTTAAAGTAATAATTACCTTTAAGTCGTGTGGATGAAGATCCAGATTGAGCAGTATCATTTTGGGTTGCTGCAGCGCCCTGTGAATTAAGTTTTGCTGTTTCTAATTTAAGTCGTTGCAATTCCATTTCTTGCTGCAGTATGATTTCTTGTCGTTTCAATTTATTCTCTTCTTCAATCCGTAGGATTTCATCTCTTGCTATCTTTCTTTCTTCTTCTTGTCTTAATTCTGCCTTCTTTTCCGCCTGTTTTCTTTCAAGTTCTTCCATCTCTGCTTTAGCAATGGCTTTCTTTCCTCCTCTTCTGCCTTATATTTTGCAAATTCAGCCAATGCATAAGCCTCGAGAAGTTCTCCTTTTTTCCCAAAATCTTTACCATTTTTAATAAAATAGTCTAAGTTAAGCATCTTGACGTTAATATTGTACGTAATGGTTATGTAATAATCACCAATAAATTTTAAGTAATTATTATACTTATTCAATTTATGAATAGTCGATATAAACAATCATAATATTATTGAACTTAATCTGGGAATGTTCAATTTAATTAATTGTAATATTATCTAACTATTATTTGTAGATTCCATACATAGACATACTATGTTGGGAAAATATTACATATATACTCGTTAATATATCATAAATAGTTATGATATTTATCTATTTCGGGTGCTGAATTACTATCATGCACCTAATAATAAATAGTATTATTCCTCAAGTATTATATCATTCAGTCAGTGATATGTGCTAAGTAAATCATTTAGTAATGGAAAAAATGTACCAAATAATATACACTATGTCCTTTATATGCAGGACAGACTAAAAAGTCAAATTATTTTATAAATATATATTATTATTATATTATGCCTTAATCATGAGCTATAAAGTGCATCGCCCATTTCTTGGACTACCACTGCAAATTGGTGCAAAGTCCCTAATTCTCCTTAAAAGTCATTAAATTTTAATTATATTCATATACACTCTTATTAAGCAAGAAATTATATTATTAGTGTTAAATCATGAACAGATGAAATGAGGACATACGATACGATGGGTAAACCAAGGATAAACAAACCATATTATCACGAAACAAGACGTTTCTACAATAAAAATTGATATTATGAAACCAAATCTGCAAACCGGAAATATAGAGTAGGGTGAAGGTTAACTGAATATAGAGTTAAATCTGCGTACACAAAAATTAATGACGCAAACATGGACTCATTGACGGTTATACAAAAAAAAAATGAACTGAATAATAGCAAGATCAGAAAGAACAAGATAGATTACTAACATTGTTACCAAACTAAATAGAATTTAAACTGAATACGATAAAATACACCGATTATTTCACCAAACTAGACATCTAACATATACTGTGAATTAAATGCAGTCCCGAACGAAACAAGCCCCGGAAATGTCATCGACGCGTTCTCCGCGAAATGCGATTTAATTCACTACCCTAAAGACCGTTCAGAATGAATATCGGCAATCCGTAGAGCCATAATTTATTCATTCTGAATCTCCACTCCAACCTCCCACAAATTAGGCACAGCACAAACAATGAAAACAAATATAACGTGCATATAAAATATATAGAACGGACATGCCTGCAAAATGTGAATTAGACTCAGTGATGTTTCTTATGAATGACAACAGTCACGAACTGAGACTTATCTTTTAACCCGTCGTCCGATGCGATCTTCACCAACGGCCTAGACTAGAGGATAGGACTGTTTGCTCCTTGTTGGTAAATAATGTCTTTTCAATCCTATGATCTACTGAGAAGTTGTATTCTTGAATGAAACATTAGGTGAGCTGGCATCGTCCTTCGATCGTTGGCTTGTACACGGAATATTGTGACGTCACTGATTTTTGCATAGTTACACAAGCCACGTCATGTTCGGAATCATGTGACTTGAACGTTTTCTTGTAATCGTAAACAGTCCGTGAAAGTATGTAAACAAGAAAAATTTCTTTCTTCCTTCGTTCCCCAGCAATGGCAACTTGCGGGGCTTTATACGATTCACTTCTTTTATTGTTGTTGCGGCCCCGTCTTCTATTTCAGTGGTCGTTGTGGAAAGCCACCGTTCTCATTGATTCAATAAGCTTCTTAGTTCTGGTCATTTGATTCATTAATTCTTGATCGTGCTATTGTTGGAATAGTTACGCGAATGTGAGTTAATACTTTCTGTCTGTCACAAGGTTTGAACTCAGTATCATAATTGTTGAATTTGTAACTTCAATGAACGTGATAAGTCTCTTCTCGAGTCCACACAATTTTTAATATACATTTCAAACAGTAGACAGTCCATGGAGGTTGATTATGAAAACATTATATATTAGAATTGAATCATACATCATAAATGCTATCCATGCATTATAGTCCTGGTCCAATAATATGCAACACTATAGTCAGAACGTCGTAACTATATGTACGCGCGGTTGGGACATCCAACGGCCGACAATGAGATTAGACGTCTGGCGATATAAAACGAATGTGGACCATAATTTCATCCTTCCTTGACTTTAGTTAAAATTACTAACCTCGATACATTCCTCTCTTCATAAGAATATCGGACTGACCCATGTCCGTACTGCAATAACATATGTGCGGCAATATCATGCCTACCACTGGAAGGATTATAGGACACGTCTTATCCGTTTGACGGTCATCTAAGAAAAGGGTGTGGTAACCTAGTCACGGTGCGTGACATACCAACGCATACACGTCATAATCAATCGTGTGTATCGCGTACACTAACTAACAATTATTTACATTATATTAAACGTATTCACCTATTAATCTTATGCTGTTAACCTCTAGCAGACCATGCCAATAAAATACCTTAACACACCACTCTCATCGTTATTGAAAAAAGGTTCTCCTAATATGGTGCGTTGGTCCCAGGAATGCCAATCTTCATTGGATCAGGTTAAGAATTTGTTCTCATCTCATCCTATCTTAAGACTACCAACGATTGATAAGACTTTTGTTCTTCGTAGTGATGCCTCTTCCACTGGGATTGGAGCGGCGCTAATGCAGGAATATTCAGGAACTCTGCATCCTGTAATGTATATTTCTAGGAAGCTAAATGCGGCAGAAAGGAATTACTCGGTTTTAGACCGTGAATTGTTGGCTATGGTTTGGTCCATTCTTAAGCTACAAAGGTTCCTTCTGGGCGCGCATTTCTTTATGGAAACCGACCAAAAAGCTCTTACGGCTATGCAAAGTAAGGATTTGAAGAGCTCGAGATCTACTCGTTATGCTATTGCTCTTCAGCCTTTCCATTTCACGGTGCGAGCTATCCGTGGTTCGGATAATGTGATGCACATGATTCCAGTTAAATCTT
This sequence comes from Oreohelix idahoensis, assembly GCA_024509875.1. Classification (NCBI taxonomy): domain Eukaryota; kingdom Metazoa; phylum Mollusca; class Gastropoda; order Stylommatophora; family Oreohelicidae; genus Oreohelix; species Oreohelix idahoensis. The sequence goes on from JAMPIV010021406.1 coordinate 148,248, forward strand.
GTGTCCTAGTTTTTCCTGATACACTTTCAGACTTTTGTCTGTCCTTAATATCCTAATATGTTGTAATACAAATGTATTTGGATGATGTTTAGATAATTTAACAAATTTCATTTTGTCCATCCATCAGTGATATGTTGCTAATATAGCATTGTAATTCATGACATTTGTATATTGCTATAATTATAGTATTTAGTAATGATTGATATATGATTGGTATTGCCAGCAACTTAGGTTTCTTTAATGGTACCCCCTTAGTTTGTTTGGCTTAAAGGAGATATTTTCTCCTATGTTGGGAGATGATTTGTATCCTCTTCAGACGCTTTGTTTATGCGTCTATTGTACCTGATATTAGGTTCATTTTTTTCATGAGCACATAAGTGATACTTGTGCAATCTTTCTCATCTACATATTTAAAAAAAAAATTTCTTTTTTTTTTTACAGGGGGGTGGTAGTAATATGTTGCTGTCATTTTTGACGGAGTCATCTGTCAAGTTATTTGCTTATGTTTTTATCATAAGAATAATTGTGTCTTTACCTGCGATGTCAGGTTGATTAGGGGTTGTCTTCCCTTGTTTATTCATTCATTGTGTTTGACCTTTAGGGTCAAAGGTAGACAGTTCGGGCGTATGCCCATGGGCAGGTTTTTTTTTAGCGGGAGTGGAGTTAGACTTCCGGCGAGCCGGGGAAGTGTCCTGGTTTCTGAAGGGACGAGAGTCCATTGTGTTTTTCGGGGAGAATCTTCGAAGTGACTGCACTGGCAGTTTTCCCCAGTGAATCTCTGTGCGTTGGAATGACAGCAGAGTTTCTTATATTGTTCTGTGGACTCGGTTACAGGTAATACCGACTTTTTCCATTACTATGCTTTCGGTAGCAGAACATGTTAGAAGATTGCCTAGTCTGTGAACTGCAGCTCACCGGTCCTCCATTTCAGAACTTATTTGTTGTGCTCAAGGTAGCCATCCAAGACTTTTAGTCTTCATTCCATCCAGAAATCCAGTGACGAAGATATATTGTGGGAACCGCAGATTGGCGGCATATTTATGTCTACAATAAGCATTACTGCAGGGTTGATGGTAACCTGCTTATCAGAAGTACACAGCCGACGTCAGAACGAGGCCTGTGTTTTCGGCTATGATACTACAGCCTGATAATGTGCAATTGGCGGGGAATGCCAAGTTGCACCTATGTGTCAAAGTGATTAAGGTATCTGACGCGTTTAGTCAGTAATCCCAGGGCGACGCCACGAACTGTCTTTATTGAAGAACATTGTATTGACCATGCACGAATATTCAAATGTTTACCAGCTTGATGAATGCCTAATGTATACCTATCGATTTCCGGTCAGCATGACCTTGTTTACAATGACTGTTCCTGTTGATACCATGTGTGTTCTCGTCAATAAATGTTTTGAAACGTGTCTGCAGTGTCCAAGCATCCTTGACTACTGCATGTGAGTGTATGGGTTGCAGGGTCTACATACATAAGAGCCTAAACACATTCGCGCCTTCATTCGCACCCACACTCAGTTCATCATCCGCTCGCACTACACACCTAACAACATGTATACTGTCTTGGGCCAGTGATCACCTCAACAAGAGAAAAAGTACAGTTACAACCAGTTACTTTCGATGACTTGTTCCTATGTGTTGAAGTCTTTCGAAGATGGGTTAGCCGACCTTATGCCCAATCCTTCTTTGTCGCTTTCTACGAATTGCCTGGTAGGATACAATGCTACTATTCTTTGAATGGGTGTGAAAAAAAATGGAAAAAAGGTAATTCGTCTTACGAGGACAAAAGACAAAGAAAATAGCCAACGTTACGACCACAAGGCCTTCGTCAGGGAAAGGAAAGAAAGTGAAGGCTAGATAGGACACATAAGAACCTAAAAAAATATACAAAATATAAAAATTAAACCTAGGTATTTCCCTGAAGGAATCGAGGTCCTACCAATACTATTCTCTGATCACCTTTTGGGCCTCGGTAATATACAGGCCATACCTGATGCTACTGCTATGGGGTCGTCCACATATGGCGTCACGCAGCGCAGGAAGGGGGGGGGGGGAAGGGGGGGGGGGCCAAAATTTTGTGACGTTGTGTGACGATAGAGAGAGGGAGGGTTTGGTGAAAATGTGACGTAACACTCGCTTCTTACATAAACTATATTTCTACTTTTATCCGCAATAGTTAACTGTTATTCTCAATATTTAACTTTTTTCTGCAAAAGATAAAAATTCCCTTGTGGACGACTGATATCTCTTATATATATATATATATATATATATATATATATATATATATATATATATATATATATATATATATATATATATATATATATATATATATATATATATATATATATATATATATATATATATATATATATATATATATATATATATATATATATATATATATATATATATATATATATATATATATATATATATATATATATATATATATATATATATATATATATATATATATATATATATATATATATATATATATATATATATATATATATATATATATATATATATATATATATATATATATATATATATATATATATATATATATATATATATATATATATATATATATATATATAGATAGATATGTAACATCAAATTGACAAAAAGCGTGGGGCGCTGATTCTGCATGAAATTAATTTCTGCTTTATACTTCATTAGAAACTTATGGATAACATATATGATAAGCGCTTAAGCGCATCACGCTTTTTTTGTCAATTTGATGTTACATTTTTTGACTGCAAGCTATAAACTCTTTGAAAAATTATTTTTGGGTTTTTAAGTGCATAAAAAGCGTGTCTTTAAAATACATTTATATATTTTTTATTTCCTTCCTTTTAGTGTTAGAAAAATTATGACATACTAAAACATAAACCACCCGTGTGTTACCGGGGCCCGCGAAAGGGGAGCAAAGAATAGTAACACTGTACCCTACCATGCATGTCGTAAAAAGCGACTAAAGAGGGTTGGGCATGGGGCTAGTTACCCCATCCCGTAAAAAAAAACTTGTTACCACAAAAACTTCAACAAACATGGACAAGTCAAATACAGAATATAAATCAACGAAGCCGCCCAAGACAGAAGAAGGTCCTCTGGAAAGGAGGCGCATGAAGCAACCTAGAGAAAGCCGAAAGGAGTCTGGGTTGCCGACTAACCTTTTTTCGTCTAGGAAAATCTCCAGCATTGGCACCTGGAATGTTCGCTCTCTGTGTGAACAAGGAAAAACTGCACAGGTAGCAGCAGAAATGGCAATTACAGGATTGATATCCTGTGTCTCTGCGAGACACGGTGGAAGGGCATAGAGAGGAGGAGATTGATCACAGGAGAAATGGTGTTGTCCTCAGGACACGAGGAGGAAAGAGCCCACAACAGTGAAGGGGTGGCTATAATGCTGTCTATGGAAGCCCAGAAGGCGCTCATAGAACGGGAAGCAATGGGACCCCGAATTATAACAGCTAGGTTTAAATCAGCCAAAAAGAAAGTAAATATAAACATCATCCAGTGTTATTCACCAACAAACGATAAAGAAGAATCTGAGAAAGAAGACTTTTACACCAGACTACAAAATGTCTTGGACAAAAAGAAAAGAAAGGACATCACAATTTTGATGGGGGATGTAAACGCAAAAATAGGTACAAACAACACTGGCTTTGAAGAAATTATGGGAAAGCATGGATTAGGTATGATGAACGAGAATGGGGAACTATTAGCTAACTTCTGTGCTTCAAATCAACTAGCTATAGGAGGAAGCATATTTCCACATAAAAGAATACATAAAGCAGCATGGATATCACCAGACCACAGAACTGAGAATCAAATTGATCACAAATGCATAAGTAAGAAATTTAGGTCATCATTGCATGATGTTAAAGTATGTAGAGGAGCGGATGTGGTAACAGGCCACCATCTTCTGTTGGCTAAAACAAAATTAAAAGTCAAGAAATTTACAACAGTATATAGCTATAGACAACAGTACAATGTGGGATATCTAAGAAATCAGGAAATAAGAGAAACGTTTTCTTTCACAGTATCCAACAAATACCAAGTACTCCAACAGCTGGAAGATGAAGCAGATACGGAAGACCACTGATAACAAGTAAAAAATATATGGAACGAGATATGTTGAGAAGTACTGAGAAAGAGAGAACATCAGCACAAAGCATGGATAACAACAGAACCCATTAGTAAGATAGAAGACAGGAAAAACAAGAAAGCAGATTTAAACAGAAGCAAAACCAGAAGCTCCAAAGCCAAGGCTCATGAAGTGTACATAGAAGCAAACAAAGAAGTAAGAAGACACATCAAAAGAGACAAGATGAAATATATTGATGATTTGGCAAGGGAAGCAGAGGAAGCTGCAGCAAAAGAAAATATGAAGGACCTGTACAACAACACAAAGAAGCTAACAGGGAAATATAAGCAAGCAAATGGCCTCATAAAAGATAAGAATGGAAAATTGCTTAGTAATATACAAGAACAAATGAAGAGATGGACAGAACATTTTGAGGAACTTCTCAATAGACCATCTCCAACTAATCCCTCAGACATCCAGCCAGCAGAAAAGGAGCTACAAATCAGCTGGGAACGACCAAGTAAAGAAGAAATAAAGAAAGTCTTAAAGCTTCTGAAAGATGGAAAAGCAGCTGGTCCAGATTGCATTCCAGCAGAGGCCATCAAAACAGATATTGATACCTCTACAGAGATATTATACAAACTACTTGGCAAAGTCTAGGAGAGAGAGGAAATACCAGCAGAATGGAAGGCAGGTTATCTGGTCAAGTTGCCTAAGAAGGGAAATTTACAAGAGTGCACAAATTATAGAGGAATAATGTTACTATCAGTGCCAGCAAAAGTATTAAACAGAATCATCCAGGAGAGATTAAAAGAGTCCATAGACAAGCAACTGAGAGATGAACAAGCAGGTTTTCGACAAAATAGATCCTGTACAGACCAGATAGCCACATTGAGAATAAAAGTTTAACAAAGTCTGGAATGGAATTCTCCGCTATACATCGGATTCGTGGACTATGAAAAGGCATTTGACAATGTAGACAGAGAATCGCTTTGGAAATCGATGAGGCATTATGGAGTTCCCATGAAGATCATTAACTTAATAAAGAAGACCTATGAAGACATGACATGTAGAGTTTTTCATGAAGGACAACTTACAGAACCGTTTAGGATTAGAACGGGAGTGAGACAGGGATGCCTCTTGTCTCCATTTCTTTTCTTACTAGCAATAGATTGGGTTACGAAAACATCGACATCACCCAACAGAAATGGAATCCAGTGGAATCTGACTAAACAGCTTGATGATCTGGATTTTGCAGATGACTTGGCTCTTCTGTCCCATAACCCTAATCAGATGCAAGAGAAAATGAAAATTCTCGATGAGAGGTCACAACAAGTGGGCCTGAAAATACACAGGGAAAGGACAAAGATTTTGAGAATAAATGCAAGAAAAGATAACAAGGTTGAACTTGAAAAAACACCACTAAAAGATGTAGAATCTTACACTTATCTTGGAAGTAATATAGACAAGGTTGGAGGGACAGACAGTGATATCAAAATAAGGATACAAAAAACAAGAGAAGCTTTCATTGCATTGGGAAACATATGGAGAATAAGAGAAATCAAGTCCAACACGAAAATAAGAATCTTCAACTCAAATGTGAAGTCAGTCCTATTGTATGGCTCTGAGACACGGAGAACAACAAAAACAACAACCAAAAAGCTACAGACTTTTATAAACGGGTGCTTGCGTAGAACACAAGGACTGAAATGGTATGACAAAGTTTCAAATGTGGAATTGATGACAAGAACCAGACAAGTGCCAGTGGAACAAGAGTTGAGAAGACGACGCTGGCGATGGATAGGACACACATTGAGGAAACCTGTTGATAGCATTACAAGGCAGTCCTTGTTCTGGAATCCACAGGGAAAGAGAGGCAGAGGTAGACAAAAAAAAAAACACATGGAGAAGAGAACTGGAAACAGAGGTGAAAATGATGAGGAAAACATGGAAAGAACTTGAGCGGATGGCACAGGACAGGAAGACTTGGCATGTGTTTGTTGAAGGCCTATGCTCCTCTGAGTACTAACGGGTTTTGAAAACATAAATAATATTTTTACTTATTGTAAATCTGGTCTAAAATTTCTTAAGCGATCCATTTCTTTTAGAGCGTCAATATTTCATGGCTTTGTGCCTGTTAATTTGGTGCAATCAAAATTTCTTCAATTTGAAGGCTATCTACAGATTGAACTCGACTTTCCCTTGGTTCATAATTTTATAATTTGGATTGTTTCCCTTGATTTAGCTAGACACTTCTTTGAGTACTGCCCTGTTTTACGCATAGAAAAAAAATAAAGCACACCACGTACTCTTGAATTTTTAATTAACTTGATTAATCCCCCTGATTTGTTGACATTTCTTTACAAAAAGGCTTTAATTACTCATAAGTCATAATTACAATATTATATTATTAAATAATTGACTGATTATTGTATTGTCGTCGGGAATACACAACTATACCAAGTTTCAGAGCTATTGCTCATCTGGAAGTGATTGAGAAATCGATTGCAAGATGTGAAAGTGACATGAAAGTGACATACAAGTGAAGTTAAATAAAAGCGTGTAAAAAATGGCAAAAATTGCGTGACGTTATATGTTTATACGACTGCTATTATTACTACTGTTGCTGCTACTACTACAATTACTATTAACACTACCACTATTTTTACTACTACCAATAGTTTTACTACTACCACAACTACTACTACTACTGCCACTACTTCTACTACTACTACTACTACTACTAGTACTACTACTACTACTACTACTACTACTACTACTTCTAATAATAATAATAATATCCCTTCAGTCATAACTGACTATGGGAATGCGCCACTGAGGTGACAGCCCTCAGCTGCTTATTTTCCTGGTGGGAAAACAACTGTTTTTGTTGCTCTCCGCTCGTCTGCTTGTTCTGTGAGCTTCTTTTCGTCCAAACTGAGGTCGCGCCGCAGATAGCATCGCTACTTGGTGCGATCGGCAGCTTCATCGTCCCAGATTGCTGGACTTAATGTCCAGTGCCCTCATGTCTCTCTTGCACACATCTTTGCATCTCAGCTGCGGTCGCCCAACTGTTCTTTTGCCATCTGCCAGTTGTCCGTAGAAGATGTCTTTCGGGATACGACCATCTTTCATGCGGTGGACATGGCCAAGCCAGCGTAGTTTGTGCTGTCTAAGCAGTGTACACATTCTTTGAAGGCCAGCATGTGACAACACCTCGACACTTGTCACTTTATCTTTCCACGAAATACCGAGGATGTGGCGTAGACACCGTAGATGGAAGGTATTGAGCCTTCTTTCTTGCTTAGCATAGGTTTTCCATGTCTTGCTACCATAAAGAAGTGTGCCGGTAACGCAGGCGTTATATACAGCAGCTTTGGTCTTTATTGTGTGTTTGGAGTTTCCCCAAACACGCTATGTGAGGCGGGCAATGGTAGCTGCAACTTTATCAATGCGGCTGTCAATGTCTGTGTCCAGAAAGAGTTTGTCATTGGTGATAGACCGCAGGTGTGTGAAGTGGTGCACCACTGATAATTCATAGTTATTGACAATGATAAATGGTGCAGCACCCACATCCTGATTCAGCACAAGTCCTTGCATGCTTGAGTGAACTATTCATCAAGTTCTGGAGCTACTGTTGGCTTTGAGTGACGACTGCAGCGTCACCAGCGAATAACAAGTCTCTCATAGTGACCCTTCTGATTTTTTAATTTTGATTTGGTTCCAAAGGTTGTAATAGCCTGGAGTTGCAATGAGGATAAGCTCTCACTGCAGATAAATTCTTATATGGTACGCGCCTCAAATAGCCTCTTACAATCAAGCCCAGCTCCTGGCCTTCATGTGTGGCTCAATTTGAACCCGGCGGAACTGTTTCAACTTTGTCACACAATGGATTGGGGCGACCCCTTCTACTTCTTCCTAATCTCTGTTTCACTACGGCAGTAATCGGTACATTTGTGTTACGGATTTTATTGCGTGCTTTCAATTGTCGCACTTTCTTTCTTTCTCTGCTAAGTAGCAGATATTTTTATCTACATTCTTTCACTACTTTCAGTATATTGTGTCTTGTCTGTTTATCTGACGCTCTTGGTGGATGATAATGCTAAACATTTGCAGGATCGGCTGAGAGAACATTATCGACAATCATGTTGGTTAATCGCAGGCGCGGCCAATATCAGTACACAGATTAATACGTACATCGCCCAGCGCAATCTGCTTAATCACTGATAAGACACGGGTGCTTCTCCGTCAAGGTTGTAAAGAGACGGATTTTGTGTGTGCTCAAGCAACAGATGAGACATTACTTTAGCGAAAGTAAAATTTGTCACATCTGACACACATTGTCGTATGAGGTTAACGACGTGTTCGTGAGAGGTTACACAGGGCAATCGGATGTTTACAGCCCATTTTCAGAAAAGTAATTTTGAAATTTTGCACTAGATGAGTCATGCAAAATATTCAAATCAGATTGGCTGATCATCTGAGCTTCATAACAACGAATGCGTGGGAAGGCAGTGAATATAACCTGACGCTTCAGTCAGTCAAAGCTACTGTGAAGATCGCTTGCCAAGACACCCCACCTTGCCAGAGTGAAGTCTAGAATTCAGAATTCCATTTTATCAGATCGGACACCTTTTATTTGAGTATTTATCATGACTTACAAAAAAAGCCCAGGAAATCTCTATAATTTTAATAAAGAAAGCCGCTATCTGAGGAAACTGAAGGAAACACACAAAGTCAGGGAGGGAACATATTAAATTGACTACACCCCCGACGCGTGTAAGAGGCCAATTCAAGTCTCTTTTATTCATCTCAGCAAAATGTCTGTGAGCCAGGATCGGCTTATTGGTGGCACCAGCAGAAAGTACTATCTCTGGAACAAGAAGGGAACAGTGGCCTAAGCTTTAAGACGAGGAGCCATCTTTATAGACTCTCCCTGACATTTCTGGGAAACGAGCTCCACCCGACAACCTTGACCAGCGACGAGTGTCAGCAGTGTAAAAAGAACCAACCCATCAGAAGGAGCAGAACCGTCATTGTCAGCTAAGTTCCATATATGCTGCCACTTGAACTTCTTTTAAAAAACAATTTACCTCCTATCACGACCGTGATGGTAACTTTTCTTGATCCATAACTATTCAAATTATTTTCAAACTGTTAAAACTTTAGTGATTATTAAATTTTGTTATTTGTAAATTTACAAATTTAACTTCGATTTAATCATTTTAAAGTTACTGCATGTTTGTCTCAGTCAGTTTACTACACACACTCTTAACTGAGCTATACCAGAATAATAAGAATTCCCCTGAGTTAATCAGAGGTGAGGGATTAAACGAGCTAACATAAACCATTGCTTAATCCTTCACAGAAGATGTCGGCAGATTCTAGAATTAACGTGCTCAGCTAAACTCATTGTTTTCGCTTATCTGAATATCTTATGAAACTCCTTTGTGATAGAAGCGTCATTAACCTTCTATCTAAATATCTGCCAAGAGTAATCTTGTGCGAAGGTAGACACCTTTGAAGCCCATATTAAATACTCTTGAGTTTTGGCCACTGTTGGACCACTACTGCAAAGCAGGGGAGGCAATACCGTCACACAACTGACGGGAGAAAGGGCGAAGGCGAGTCACCGGCGCCTTAAACCCAATAGCTTCGGGCAGATAGGGCTCGTGATCTTTGGTTGGTAGCGTATCTAAGAGAAGGCAAAACTCTGAACTCAAACCACCGCTGTCTAGCAGGAATATTCATTTATGGGAAAGGCTTCGGGAGTAAACCCTGAGGAAAAATCCGGAGTCGGAGTCCCTAAAACAGTCTAATGTCGATTCGACATTATTCTGGCAACTCCTGCGACGTGGCTGGTACCAAACTGTATCGGCTACTGCTGTTCCTTTGGATCTACCGGCTGTGTGGAGAGGGGGAACATGTTGCATGGGCATCATCTTCATCTCCATATAACTGTGCCCAAGCTCGCACCCTGGAGAGGACACTCCAGCTTCACCCTATAGGTGTCGGCAAAACACGGGAAGTAGCAGTTACCGGTTATAAGCATTTCGCCCAATTGACGTAGGGCATGGCGCCAGGGGCTACTTCCGACAATGGGAGAGGTTCTAGGATCTCACTGGATAGCTACCGCCCACTTCAAGCTGGGTAACCCCCAGTCAATTAGGTGTTGTCCGGCCACTGTCTGCTTTCCCCATTGGGTGCATGGGGATTAGGGTCAAGCTCGAATTGCGGACAGAAAATTTTGCACCAAGCAATTAATAATAATAATACTAATAACAATCATCATCCTCATGTGCAGTGTCAGTATTTAGAATAACAGAATGAGATAAATGACATTTTATAAAAATACTATTTTTTTAGTGTAGATTTGCTTTAAGAGCACTAAATGCATTTTTAAAAGATAAAAAAAAAGCGTTCACATGCTCAGGGTAGTTCATAATACTAAAAAATGAGAGATAAGGGATTTAGTGCACCACACTAAAATAGAGTTCCGGGGCAAATTTGTCCAATCTCTACTATTTTTATTTATATTTTAAACTATCCTACTAATTTTTTTTTTTTTTTTTCAGAAATTTTCGGCCTTAATTTAATTTGGAAAGAACATTCTGATTTTATCGCAGCAATAAATTTTGCAGAAGGTGTAAGATCTTAAGAATACAGTAAGGTTCCGTTCTTGCGGGTGTTCGTATCCTCAGCCTGATGCAAGCGTAACTTTCGAGGAGGCCAAGAGTTTTATCAGAATCAGATACAGAAACAGAAGAGAACACATGGTAATCTTCAGACTCCGCACTGGCCACAACAGATTGAGATACCATCTATTCAGCAAGCTAAAGATGGGAACTACCAATCAGTGTAATTGTGGCACTGACAAAATGACTGCTGAACGTTTGCTTCAACGTTGCCCAACACATGCCGAACAGAGAAAGCGTGTATGGCCGACACCAGTATCTTTCGTGAAAAAGCTCTACGGAGATTCCAATAGCCTCAAACTGACTACTGCTTTCTTTGAAAACATGCAAGTGGACGTCTGAGAGTGTACGAAGAAGACGAGGTAGTCCGATTTTGTACGTTAAGTCGGAATTAGCATGTCTTGTATATATGCGTTAAGTGTTCTCTAATAAAACATAGTGATTTGTAACATTTATTTTACCGAAATGTGCCCAGAGCTTTTTAATACACGCAGAGATGTGATTTAACAGAATAACCGTTAAGAATATCATGGGTAGTTAAACGGAGTAATGAAGATGTTCTGAAAGTAGCCAATGCGAAAAGGCGGTGCATTCTTACTAACATTAGAAGGAAGCACTCCACTGTCTTTGGGCATGTTATAAGAAGCAGCTTGATTCTTCTTGTCATCCGTGTCGAAATATAGGCGTAAACCGTTTGTGAGAATTCTTGAATAAAAAAAAAGTTTCTATTTCAGAGTTATAGTGCGCATTTTAAAATTAAAATTAAAGGGAAAAATTTGAGTCGGAGTGCAGTGTTGAAGCAGCTCCCGTCGATGACAGAAGCTTTTAAAAAATCTGATTGCTCTAAATCCCTAGTTATTAATGTATTTTGAATCTATTGATTTGTTTCACAGCTGTTCCATTTACAATATTTCATTGCAGGTGTCACGAATACAGCAAAAAACAACTTACCAGCAAGGGACATTGGGTCATGATGCATTGAAAACGCAAAAGGAGAAAACTGTGATGTGGGCATAAGTCCGTGAGACAAGGGGAAGGCACGTGCCCGCTGACTAAGTATATCTTCCTCGTACATGCTGGTTTGGCCGGCTGGAAATATAAGATATATTTAGTCAGTACGGATGTTGGATAGATAAGCTAATATGTTGAGGGACAGATATTTAGTCAGTAAGGATGTTGGATAGATAAGCTAATATGTTGAGTGACAGATATTTAGTCAGTAAGGATGTTGGATAGATCAGCTACTATGTTGAGTGACATATTTAGTCAGTAAGGATGTTAGATAGATAAGCTAATATGTTGAGTGACAGATATTTAGTCAATTAAGATGTTAGATAGATAAGCTAATATATTGAATGACAGATATTTAGTCAGTAAGGATGTTGTGTAGATAAGCAGACAGGCCGATAGACAGATAGGCATGATGACAAAAAGACAGACAGACAGAAAGGTCAAAAGGTGTGTAGGAAGACATAGATACTTTGATAGACATACAGACAGACAGACAGACAGACAGACAGACAGACAGATAGATAGATAGATAGATAGATAGATAGATAGATAGATAGATAGATAGATAGATAGATAGATAGATAGATAGATAGATAGATAGATAGAACGAACGAACGAACGAACTTTATTTTCAAAGGGTTAAGAATTGGGCACGCAGGCCCGTCTGACATCCTGCCCTTTCTCTCTCTCTCATCATGTATACTAATATCCTTTCATCCTCACATTTACTTTAAGCATTATTAAGGCATTTATCATTATAAAAGTAATATTACATTTGCAATAATCATCATAATTAAAGTGTTTTTAAAATAAAATTTGAAAAAAAATAAAAAATAAAAAAAATAAAAATTAATAATAATAATGAATTTGAAAAAAATAAATAAATAAATAAATAAATAAATAAAATAGATAGATAGATAGTTAGATAGATAGATAGATAGACAGACAGACAGACAGACAGACAGACAGACAGACAGACAGACAGACAGACAGACAGACAGACAGACAGACAGACAGACAGACAGACAGACAGACAGACAGATAGATAGATAGATAGATAGATAGAGTTCATGCTATTAAGTATGAATACGCATCTCCATATATTTTTATATGTAGCCAGAGAAGCATCATTGAACATCATAAACTTTGCGTGTCATTGATTTATTTCTAAAGGACAATGGAACGGAATGAAATGACCGTAGGAGAATTATTGCCATCAACAGGACACGCAGCAGAAAAAAGCACACCATAATTATTTCCTGCCATGTTTTGGTAGGTTGCTTGCTCATTAGGTGATTTTTTTTTTTTTTTTTCGTACGCCTGCTATTACTCGAGGCGAAATCTCTGGTTATTATGTCTAACCTGAGACTGATTTTACGTGAGTATCCCTTTTTTCTTGCACAAAGACAGGTGTCCCTCACCATTTAGGCAGATACTCGCCGATTTCGGAGGTACCCATTAGAGCTGGGTCGGCTCAGGAGCCGCCAGTTCCTGGTCGACGACACGTCTTCAAATGTCTCGAGTTGATCCAGTCGACGAAAAAAAATCTTCAAACGTCCTCGCTCGGCTTTGATCCTGGGTCACCCGGTCGCCAGCGCAGTTTGGTAACCACTACACCAGCGCGGCTGGAATTAAACACAGACTTGCTGCACAAGGTAACGTCCGAATAGTGTCTGAAAACTGATTTAAGATGCCGTCTCTTCAGGTAAGTTAGGTGTCTAACTTATAGCACTTGAACTAGGATCCCAGAACTTAAGACACAAAGTGATTTCTCAGAGGTTACTCTCTTCTAATTATAGAATTCACGTCTGGTCCTCTGGCTTGTCTTATCTTTGGGTCCTGATATTCTGTGTTCCTAGCTGTCTATGATTTACCCGTACTAGGAATAGATGATGGCCTAGAAGAGATTGGGGCAGGTGTGACAGAGCAATTAAAGAAATAAAATGACAGCACATTCAATCAATCAATACCCTTTAGCTCCCCGAGGAGCATAGGCCTTAAACAAACACATGCCAAGTCTTCCTGTCCTGTGCCATCCGCTCAAGTTCTTTCCATGTTTTCCTCATCATTTTCACCTCTGTATCCAGTTCTTTTCTTCATGTGTTTTTTTGGTCCACCTCTGCCTCTCTTTCTCTGTGGATTCCAGAACAAGGACTACCTTGTAAAGCTATCAACAGGTCTCCTCAATGTGTGTCCTATCCATTGCCAGCGTCTTCTTTTCAACTCTTATTCCACTGGCACTTGTCTGGTTCTTGTCATAAATTCCACATTTGTGACTTTGTCATACAATATATATATACAACGTATATTACCGATGTATGTTACCGTCGGTCGGTCTCACTCAAAATAGTAACTCGCGCCAGAAAAAAAGTGCGCAACGCACGGCAACTTGCGCGGCGTGGGTATTATATGAAACAGATACTTTGTTTTTTTTAATTTTTTAAAAATATTCTTTCACGAAATTAGTAGCGCTCGATAAAGAAAAAGTGCGTAAAAATTGGTGTGCATGAGGCACTAACATACCAAAGTGAATTGTATTTTCGGACACGGCCAGCTCTATGTCGCCCTCACCCGATGTGCAAATCATGAAAACTTGAAAGTTTTTGTTAAAACCACTTATTATCAGGGAACACTCATTGAAAACAATCCCCGCACTTTCACCCGAAATGTTGTCATCAAAGAAATTTTAAATTGAATCTAAAATAACATAATTCTCGCCATGTGTACGTTGGTCACAGCTGAGGAATGCAACCGTGTTGAAAAATTGTATTGTTTCCATTATATATTCTCTCCCGAAAATAGTTACAATCAACAACGATAAGCGTTCAAATGACGGTGTTCATGAACAGTTTGATTACACTGTATAATGGAAAGAAACCAAAAACACTCTAAGAATGTACTTCTATCTGCTCACCCGGGAACGGAAACAGCACACGATAATTAAAAACCCGCCAAGTTTGACGGGTTATTGCTAGTATTTATATAATTACAAGGCAGCCATATTCAGTAATCCCTAGGGCAAAAAAGCTAGACAAAAACACAAAGAGAACTGAGGACAGAGATGAATGGGGTACAGGGGATATAGAAAGCCGTTAACCGGATGGCACGGGACCGGATTAATTGGCCCAAGTTTATAGAAGGCCTATGCTCTTCGATGAACTGAACGATGATGAATGAATAAATGTTTCTTTGTAAATGAGCATAAGAAAGCTGCTGAGCGTTACTGCTCACTGGAAATATGGCCGTAAACAATAAACAGACAAACAAGACCAATTGAGTCCATAGAAATGTCATCTGTGAAAAATGTTAAAAAAATTTTCTCCGACATCTAAAAACACTGCCCCCACCGCCCGCCCGCCCCCCCCACCCCCCCCCCCACACCCACCCACCCCCCCCCCCCCTCCCCCCCCCCCCCCCCCCCCCCCCCCCCCCCCCCCAAAAAAAAAAAAAACAAGCAGAAACGCGTCACCATAAATAATCTTTAATAGAGAGACGCAAAAGATCATTAAACATGATCAGATTATTCCGTATTCATCACAGGTTATAGTTATTTCTACACACAAAGCAAGCATTCAGAAGTACCGTGTCTTGTCATATTTTCAGTATAGTTTCGAGTTCATCATTATCAAGCGCTATTTAATCAATTGTTAGACTGAGGACTTTATGTCGTTGGCTCCGTTCCTTATAATTCATGACGTTTAGTCCAACAGCTAAGTGACTGTTAGAGTAATTAATTAAGCCATTATTATTTTATAGATTTTTTAAAATTTTGTCACCATGCAATATTATATATATATATATATATATATATATATATATATATATATATATATATATATATATATATATATATATATATATATATATATATATATATATATATATATATATATATATATATATATATATATATATATATATATATATATATAAGCAAATAAATAAACATTTTAGTTTATAACGTGTTTGTTTCATGTGTGCTGTAAGTGTTGTCTTCCTGCTAAACCAGAAGTGGAGGCTTCCGTATCATTCGGAATCCCAGAGTGAAGCTGTAGCTGGAAAACATAAAATTTGCTGAAATGTTCTCACTCTCAGTAAGGATTCACCCTCTCTTTTCACACTTGTTGTCCTCAGTAGGACGTCATACTTAACGAGACATTATCATAGAGGGTGAAGGGGATTTTATCCCACCATAATCCTTGTCTTTAGAGAAAACGCTTATTACCATGCGACAGGCGCCTCCATTTTGACCTTTGATTTTAAGACACGATAAGTTTGAAAACAAAGATCCAATGAAGCTGAAATAGAGTGCAGCAGAAATGACAGAAGACAGCTCCGAGAGACAAGTAGCTCTCTTCACAGATGCGCTATAAGTAACTGCAACGCTGAAGAGTCAGAATAATGCCGACCTGGATGACCTAAAAGTGACACTCCACAAACTATGTCAGCAGTTCAAAAGAGTTGTGATACATTGGATCTGATCTTGATGCAACATCCATGGAAATGAAGAGGCTGACAGATTGGCAACGGAAGGTGGAAACCTACCTTAACACAAGCATAATCTACATGTGAAGAGGCCAAGAGTTCTACCAAGAACAGATAGAGGAGCAAGTGGGATACAGAGCATCAATATTAAAATCAGACATAAAGGTCTATTACCACATTCCCCCTTACAGTCCCGATCTTGCACCTTCTGACTTCCATCTGTTTGGACCACTGAAAGAAGATCTTCGCGGACATCACTTTGAGGACACCGAGACCCTTAAACGCGCCGTACGCCAGGGGTTTAGGAAAAAGGACACACATTTTTACCGTGCGAGGATACATGCCCTTGTGAGAAGATGGACAAAAACTGTAACAAATAACGGAGACTACATTGATAAATAAATTTTTGAAGTTCAGGACTTGGGGCTACATTTCAATGTGAATTTTATCTGTTTTCTTGCCTATTGAATGAAATTAAAAAAAAGGAGGCATTACTTTTTGACCTTCCCTCGTATATTTGGACATGCGCCCTAATATAACCGACTGGATTGAACGGGTCGCGCCTCGCCAAGACGAGGCATCAATGCCATCTACAAAATGATGCATATTACCAACTCAGCAGCAGTGAACAAGTGGTAATCTTCAGACCAGGGCTGGATTAACCATTAAGCAAAATAAGCACGTGCTTAGGGCACCCAGAGAAGAGGGGCACCACAGAATTTTCCCTCTAGCTATCATGCCCTTAACTCCCATCTCTTTCACTGTCACAGTCGTCTTTAGTCGAATTTTTTTGTAATTTTCAATATCTGCCGTGTTCGACTTTAATCCGAATTGTTTAAAAAAAAAAAAAAGTTTTTTTTTGATATGGTGAGTGATGGAAAGTGTCAGACAATAGACCTAGAGTTCAGTATGTTTGCCTGTCTTACCAACGTTTTTCTGCATGAATTTCAGTGGAGTCTGGCCAGGAAGAAAATTTAATTTTCAGTCTCTTCAGCATTTATTGAGTCTTAATGTCTTGTCAGTTAATCAATGGAAGCGCCGAGGGTGGGGGAAGGGGGGCACCATTGGGGGGATATGCTTAGGGCATCAGTTGGCCTTAATCCTGCCTTGCTTCAGACTTCGCAAAGCCACAACTATAATCTATTCAACAAGCTAATGATAGGAACTACTGATGAGTGTAACTGTGGTACCGCTAAAATGATTGCTAAACACAGTTACGAACACGTGACAAGAACTACATATAGGTACTACAAAGATCTATGATGATGAGGAAAACGTCAAGTGAGCGATACAAGCAGATGAAACAACGGTGATGAGCGAAACGATAACAGTAATAATGCAAGAGAATCGTGAAACCAGAAAGACATGTCGAAACAAGAAAGTAAATAATCAACGAAACGAAGACATATGAGGAACAGAGAAAGCGCATGTGACCATCACCGGTACCATTCCTTGGAGAAAAAAAAAAAAAACTCTACGGAGATATCAACAACCTCAAGTTGACAGCTGCTTTCTTAGAAAGTGAACGAAGAAGAAGAAGAACACGAAGAAATGAAATGCAATGGCCACTGGAGAATTAATGTCGTCATCATGACATGCAGAAGATAGAACACAACATGATTATTTCCCCTGTCACGTATTGGCGGATTACTTGCTCATAGAGAGAAAAAAACTGAGACCAAACGCTGCCGAAAAGCATGATTGTCAACCTATTCCTTACCGCGCTTGAGGCCGAAAATGTTTGTTTTCTACGTACTGTTTTATTTGATGTTTCTAGAAGTAAAATTATTAAGTTTCCATTGTGGAATGCTATTTCACTTCTAAAATAGAAAAGTTTACATTCTTGAGCGCTGAAGAGCTGAGGAAAAATAAAAATAAAAAATGTTCAGGTCCACCAAATATTAAAGACAACAGTAACACAAACAGGCAAGTGAAACAAAAGCATTATCAGCCATCTTGTACTGTCATCGTTAAGTAGCCAGATTTTGACGAAAAGTCAAACGTAAAGACCAGCGTCTACATAAATACAAGTTCAATTTGGCAAGTTAATGACAGATCAAAGCTTCAATATTTTTACCGTAATGTACAAAATTTAAACCTGGAACTTGGAAACTGTAGCCAAATAAAAGTCACATTGGCATGACAAATTATGCGCGATGTTAAAAGCCGGAGACAGGTGGGGGAGATAAAGCTTTCACTTTCGTAAATATTTGATGTAAAATCAATTGAGTTTTTTTTTTAATAGTTTAAAATGAGAGAGAGAGAGAGAGAGAGAGAGAGAGAGAGAGAGAGAGAGAGAGAGAAAGACACGGAGGAAGAGACAGACAGACGGATAGATAGATAGATAGATAGATAGATAGATAGATAGATAGATAGATAGATAGATAGATAGATAGATAGACAGTCAGACAGAGACAGACAGGAAGGTAGGTAGGTAAGTAGGCAGGTAGTTAGGTAAGTAGATAGATTGATAGATAGATAGATAGATAGATAGATAGATAGATAGATAGATAGATAGATAGATAGATAGATAGATAGATAGATAGATAGATAGATAGATAGATAGATAGATAGACGAGACGAAGACATTTTAAAAAGATATATCACAGCAACATGGAGCTAATGAGAGAGTAAAGGAATTATAACAATAAGTAAAGAACATATATGGAAATCTTAGCAATGTTTAAAAGTTGGTATGTCAAGGTCATCATGTAAAACAACATGGCTACAAAAAACTAGTGCTACAAAAAACTAGTGCTACAAAAAACTAGTGCTACAAAAGCCCATAAACGCTTCGATACAGGCTTCCTGCCAGTGAACGAGCTGCAAGGATAGCTCTATCCTTCGTAATGAGCAATTAAGTGAGTCATCAAGATAATGATATGAACACAGAAAATGCCTGCAACGCAAAAAGTGTACATGCTTTGTTCGCTGTACAGAAGCTAGGCATTAGTGAAACGGAAGGCATCAACGTTTGGATTTAAAAAATTCTTTTTTTTTTGGTCCGCCTCTGCTACTATTTTTGTCAGTATTTTCCCCGTTGTCACTGGTGTATAAGTGTTTCCATTCTCATAGTAGTTGTAATAGCAGTAGCAGTAGTAGTATTAGTAGTAGTAGTAGTAGTAGTAGTAGTAGTAGTAGTAGTAGTAGTAGTAGTCATAACTGGCTATGGGAATGCGCCCCAAAGGTGATAGATCTCAGCTGTTTTTTTTTTTTTGCCTGCTGTTCCTTTCGGCGTGGGGTTGTCTCTTCTGCTTGTTGTGAGAGCTTCTTTTCTCTTCTGCTTGTTGTGAGAGCTTCTTTTCTCTTCTGCTTGTTGTGAGAGCTTCCTTTCTCTTCTGCTTGTTGTGAGAGCTTCTTTTCACTTCTGCTTGTTGTGAGAGCTTCCTTTCTCTTCTGCTTGTCGTGAGAGCTTCTTTTCACTTCTGCTTGTTGTGAGAGCTTCTTTTCGCCCAATCTGATGAAGCTGGAGTGTTCTCTCCAGGGCGCGAACTTGGGCACAATTATATGGAGATCAAGCTGTTGTCCATGCTGAATGTTCCCCCTCTCCATGTAGCTGGTAGGTCCAAAGGAACGGCAGTAGCCGATACACTTTGTACCAGCCATTCTCATAACATGTATTTCTTCTTCTTCCTCCTCGTTCGTCCTGAAAAGGACGTTGGTTGCGTTGTGTCCGTTTGCAGCGAGGCTGCGATATTTGCGCCTTTCGGCCGACACATCCGACTTCCGCACGGCATTTTTTGGGACCGGGTTAGCCTTCTCTCTTCGATCCCTACTCACTCAGCCAGACTGCAGTGATGCAACCTGTTTCCAGGACCACCACTTGGAGGTGGAGTAGGGTCTTGGTCAGCTCTGGTTCACTGACTGCAATCTCTATTGTTGCGTCTTTGGGTCCCATAACATGTCTAAGATATATATAAAATCCCAGCTTTTTCTGTCAGTGTGTAACGCTAATGGATGCAACTTTGGTTGAAAGTTAGACATTAATTGTATTGTTTCCCTTATATGTACTCTCCCGAAAATAGTAACACTCGACAAAGAAAAGTGCGCAAGTGTTGGTGTGCATGCGTCAATAAAATCTAACTGTGAACGGCGTGCATGTTCAGACTTTAACACCGGATTTAAAACAAATATTTTTGTAAAATTTCCACGTGTATCCTCCAACAAGTTGAGTGTAAGTAAAAAAAATGGATAGCGAAACATCCCAAGAGCGTCGTATGCGCTTGAATCGTAAACGTCAGCAAAGATGGCGCAGACGCCAATTAAACGTCACAACTAACATTGTTTTTTCCAAAAGTATCTGAATAAGTAAAATTGCCGTTAGGTATTGGTGCTTTTGAATTTAATTCCCGTCTTAGGACGGGCTTTTACACTAATGTCTAAGAATGAAAAAAAGGTAAAGGAACCCGTTACACGCCCATTGAGGCATATTGGGAATATGGTGTTAGGCCCATATTATCTTGACCGTCGGCACACTAGGGGTGATGTGGTCGGCATCACGCCGGCCGCCTTAACCTTCCCAGAGTTGCTCTGGTACCCATTTGGGGCTGGGTCGACCCAGGAGCCGTTTGTGGCCTAAAAAATTCCCGCCTCATCTGGGGATCGAACCATAGACCACTGCGCTAGGAAGCCAGTGCACTAACCACTATGCTACCGTGGCTCCCGTCTAAGAATGAAGGCTAATCCTTATCTTTTTATTGTACCGTTTGTGAATCTCTGTATTGAAAGTTTTATCTTAGTAAATAACCACTTAAGAACCAGCCCTTTGGTCCTGACGAAGATCTTGCAATAGTTACATGTATTTTTTTTATCTCTACAGAAACATACCAATAAACAGCTATAGACAAATCGAAAGAAACAGACGTATAAACATAAAACAGACTAGCAAACAAAAACAGACAAGTTGATAGAAACAGATAAGTAGACAGAAACATACCAGTAAACAGAAATTGACACGTAGAAAGAAACAGACAAGTTAACCAAAATAGACAAGTAAACAGACAAGTAGACAGATGTAGCTTAGAAGACAGAAACACATCAATAAACAGCTATAGACAAGTCGAAAGAAACAGGCAAGTATACATAAACAGACTAGCAAACAGAAACAGACAAGTAACAAGTAGACAAAAACATATAAATAGACAAAAACATTTCAATAAACAGAAGCAGATAAATAGACAGAAACATACAAGTAACAAGTAGATAAAAACATGTAAATAGACAGAAACAGATAAGTAGGCACAGACCAGTAGACATAAACAGACAGGTAAACCGAAACAGAAAGGTAAACAGAAACAGACACGTAAAGAGAAAAAGACAAGGAGACAGAAACATACAAATAAACAGAAATAAACAAATAGACAGAAACAGACTATTGAACAGAAACAGACGAGTAAACAGAAACAGACACGCAAACAGAAACAGACAAGCAAACAGAAACAGACAAGGCTGACACAAACAGATAAGTAGAAAGAAACAAACACGCAAACAGAAACAGACAAGCAAACAGAAACAGACAAAGCTAACAAACACATAAAAGTAGACACAAACAGACACGCAAACAGAAATAGGCAAACAAGCAGAAAATGACAAGCTGAAAGACGCACATAAGTAGAAAGAAACAGACATGTAGACAGAAACAGACAAGAAGACGCAGACTGACAAGAAGACATAAACATACTAGTAGACAGACAGAAAGAAAGAAAGATAGATAAACTTTGGCAGGTATATGTAAATGGAGATCCATTGTTTAGCGACATTTCCCGCCCCCTCCTAAAACTTACCACTGTCCTGACTTTTGGTTTAAAAATTTTTTTTTTTTTAAAACGTTATTTATACATTACAAACATTCATTGCTCATTTGACGATCAAGGGATAAATGGGTGCTATGACTGATGACTGTAATGAGACATTGGTGACCAAACAGTCAAATGCTTGAGGGTAATTTTCGACAGACCTCGTGTTTGTTGGACACAGTCATTAATGAGTACACGATACACTTGACGGTTAAGTAGCTCACGTTTTGACATTAGTGGGTCAACTCTGAAAGCGAACCTGTCCCGATCTGTTAAGTTTCTCATTCTCTCTCCCCCCCCCCCCCCCCTATCCTTTGCTTCTAATAAAAATGGTCCGGCTGACAGTGGTTAGAGCGGTGGTCTCTCACGGCAAAAGTGCCGGGGTTCGAATCACGGTACCGACACGCTCAAGTCTACCAAGCATGTAAATGGGTACCTGACTGCTCGTTGTTAGGGAAGGAAAAAGGCAGCGAGGAAGGGAACTAGTCACCCCCCATCTCTCAGTGCTGGACCTAGTATGGTGAAGTCTCTAACACTTCACTCCTCTAAGGCAGTATATGCTATGGGACGACCTTTACCTTTGTTGTTTTTGTCTACATAAAGCCAGTACAAGAAGGTGATAAGAAGGTGATAATACCCTTCAGATCTCCAAGGAATATCGGCCTTCAGATAAAGTATATCCGGTCTTTCTGTCTTGTGCCATTAGCTTAAGGTCTTTTCATGTCTTATTTATTTCATGTCTGTCTTCAGTTCTTATCTGCTATGTGTTGTTCTATCTCCCACTACCCGGGGGAATTCAAGAACAAGGATTGCCTTGTACAGTAGGGCCCCGCTTTTAGGCGGTCCGCGAATACGGCGGTTTTCAATTATATACATGTTCATGAAGTTCGCCCTTGTTCTGCTCTTTCGGCGTTTTTCGGCATTACGCGCTCAGCAGCTGAGTCCAAGAATGGCTTCGGGCGCCATACAGACGAGCGCAGCTGGGGTTCAAAGATGTGCGAAATAGAGACATGAGGGCACTGGACATAGACCCTGCAACCTAGGAGGATAAAGCTGCCGATCACACCAAGTGGCGATGCTCATTACGGCGCCACCTCTGATTGAGCCAAAAGAAGCTCTCACAACACACAGAAGAAAAAAGAACACGTCGAAAAAAACATCAGAAAAAAAAAATGCAGCTGAGGGTTATCACCGCAGAGGCGCATTCCCACAGTCAGTTATGACTGAAGGGGGCTATTACACCATACCACGTTGAAAATGAAATTCTCGTTTGTCGCACTATTACCTGGTCATTGTGGTACAACAATCAGTGAGTTATTGGATAAAAGTTGCCCTTCATATCTGTCTATTGTCAGTGTATTTAGTTCTTTCTTGATTCGTCACTGTCGTGATTCGGATAAATTTATGTCACTTTAGCCGAGTGGTCTGCCTTGTCTTGTTCAGTATTTTTCTGTCTTATAGCTCCTAAAAGCGCTATTTCTGGCATTGGTCATGTCAATCTTACGTTGGACAGGCTAATTCCACCCCTTTACACGTGGACATCGGCATCTAGCTAAGGTCCTGTTATTCTGCTTTTCTAGTAGATTACGGTTAGTTCCCCGCATTCTTTGATTTACAGAGAATCGTGGACCCGGGGAAGTAACATTAACTTTTCATCCTTCCGCGTGCGACTAAAAATTTTGAACTCAGGGTGCTCGCAAGACCGCAAAGTATTGCCTCAGATAACGTCTTTTTCCTGTATCTTAAGTCGCCAGGCAAACATTTCCCAAGACCCTAATGTCTTGTTACGTTAGATCTGTGCACGTGCAGAAGCCACGCTCAGCCACCTGCAGACTCTATCTTACTATTTAAGCTAGGCGTTCCTAACACTCTTTACCATTGTCTTCAGGGATAATTTTAGCTCCTTACATCCTTACGAAGTGGATCAGTGCTAATTGCCAATCTCGGTTGTATTGAGTTTAGGAATATTCTTTCAGTCGAGCTTTGGTCAGCATTTGTTTTATGCTTCCTGATGTGATTTGCTGCTGTCAGGGGATTACTATTGTCCACATAATAATTATTACCAGGCAGTCTACGTCATACTGCCAGGTTTCAGTTATAAGGCTGGGGAGTGGATTACGAACGACAGCCTATTGTTGGAAGTGTCTATTGCCGCAGTACATACGGGCTGTCACCTTTGCCATCCAGTCATTTTGGCAACACTGTCCGACCCATTAACAGCCAGTTGATTTGGAGTATACCACTACACATCGTTTTCTATTACCTACACGTAAGCAGTAGCCTTGCGTCCTGGATTATTTACCTACAGGACAGATTGCCACCAGTTTCAGTTAACCATCATCTCAGCACATACGGGCTGTCGCTTTTGCCATCCAGTCAGTTTCGGCAACACTGTCCGACCCATTGCAAACCGGTTACCTCTGAGTATACTGACGTAACGACCGAGAGGAGTAGTCAGTTGCTAGTACTCGTCACCTGTTTTATAGTTCAAGTCTTCATTATCTGGTAAAAGAGGTGACCCAGCGTGCCTACTGGATACTCGCTCACCAGCAAAAGTCTTCATCGTTTGGATAGATTTGGATCAGTGGGGGCAAGTATTTCTGCACTCGTTTTAATCTTCTTCACCTGCTAGTGTGACCACCAGCCACTGGAAATTATGAATTCATATGATTTATTACCACACTGTTAAAGAGAGAGCTTATCCCATAGCCTGGAAAGTTCAAACTTGGTGAAACAGTGGAGTGGGGTTTTTTCTTCTAGCAGAGAAAGTAACTTACTTACCAGGATTATTACCAGAAGAAGTGGCCGTTTCCTCGCGAAATTGGGGGCCTAACCCCTTTAGTTAGATTCTCTTGGGAATGAGAAAGTGTACAGGTGTTGGTAGTTTGGAGTGAGACGTTGTGCCTGAGAGATTGAGTGAAGTCTTGTGTTATGTTTCTGTGGTTGTGATATTGATATATTTACTAGCCCTTTAGAGCTAGTGAAGGCATTACTTTTTTTGTTTTTTTTGGGGGGGTTCAGTGTTGTGTTTCTTTAATAAATATATTTATATGTACTAAGCGGTCAGAACTCACTCTTTTCTAACTGCCACTTAATGTTTGCTGTTGTAGTCCTTACTGTAATAGATTATTCCATTTAGCATTGGAGGACGGACGAGGGTGCGACATCTTAAACAGAGTCCGAGTATGGATGGGAAGAAGACCCAAGATATTTGATTATATCTCTCTTCTCTCCAGAAGTCATTTTCATTAGTGACTTTAATTTTCTCTATTTCCACATTATTCATTCATATTCTGTCTAAACTTGGACCTTCTCTATTTCCACAATCGCAACAATCACTACGATTACAGCGTCGGCTCTCGGGATTTTTTAATGTGGTGCGAATTCTCATGAATTCCCTTTCCCCTTGTGCAGCACTGTATGTACTCTTAAGAGCCTCAATGTTATGCTATTGAGTTGGACCACACTGTAATTTCCGCAAGTGATGTACGCTAGAAAATCTAGGAATTAAAAGAAAATTAATGAAGGAGATCAAAATTACACAGCTAAAATATTTTGGCCATGTAAGACATAACACCTTATAGAAGACCATAATAGAAGGAAGAGTTGAATACAAATGTGCAAGAGGAAGACAGCGCTATATGTATTATCGCTGACCGGTGTAATGACTGGGTATTGTTACAGTTCACCTGGCGGAACGCAAATACGTCTGAGGTGTGGTCACAATAAAAGAATTTAGGGCATAAATATGCCAAATAATAGGGCGAAGAGGGAGAGAAAAATGAAGAACAGAAGTGATACTGCCGGAGTGGATGAAAATTATAAAAGTGCGCGACTGATTTCGTCACAGTAGCAATAAGCTTTACATGATGATGTTGCCAGCCCATGCACAACGTCATATTGGGTCACCTTGTACGACATGCCCCGGTGGTTCAGTACCCTATTCTTTCTACCCTGGTGACGGCCATACGCACTTTCTGTTCTTAACATGTTTAGCCCTTTGGGGTGGTCCACAAATGACGCCATGCAGTAGAAAATAAGGAGGTGTCAAAATTGTGTGACGAAGTGTGACGATAGGGGGAGAGAAGCCACGAAGAAATGTGACGTCACACAAAATACGAATGAGGGATCGTTTCTTTCATAAATGATGTCAGAACAAAGTAGATTTTGTAACCTTCATCCTCATAGCCCACTTTTATCCCAACAGTTAACAACTCTCTCGTGGATGACTTATATTAGCATTATAATCTTAGCTGAAATATCGTACATATAAATTGTTTCATTTGTTTTTTAATTATATATTTTTTTTCGAATATAATATAATGTACACCTTCCAATAAACGGTTTTGATCTTGAACCAAATGGATCTCTCGTTCGTTCAATGAAGAAGCGTCTTACTCTGCCATTGGATAATACTAACGGAGAGATACAATTCATTCATAACGACTTCAGTTTTTAATCCCTTCAGTTTTTGGTGGATTAGCTCTTAAGTATAACGTTATTTTATGAAATTTTAGCATTACTTAGAATTTAAGATATTGATGTGTTTACTTACGATACGTCAAAGCCTAAAAACCCAAACCCTGCAGACCCAAGTAGAACAGTGCCAACTGACATGGTTTGGCCATGTCTGCAGAATGGGAGAAGATCGGCTACCACGACAAGCATGGGACACTAAGAGCCAGGGATTCAGACCTCCAGGACGACCAAGAGTCCGCTGGGAGGACAACATTAGACAATCTTTGAAGGACCGAGGACTAGAATGGAACCAAGCCGATAGAATAGTATGGCGCTCTCTCTTACAAACCTCTACACCTCACGGTAGAAGAGGAACGAATAAGTAAGTAAGAATTGTTTACTTTATATTTAATTAATATTTTTTTGTTGTTGCTTGGAATTAAACGAAGCCAAAATGAACGATATTTTAAAATACATTTTGCAATATTTAATCGGCAAAGCGTCCTTGTGAGAGCCTGATTAATTAAACATTATTTTACTTGATAGATTGTTATTCTGTCTGCACTAGTTAACAAATTTACATTCGATTGCATTCTTTCTTTTCAGGATTAAAAAAAAATGGATGTTTAAAAAAAAAGAAGGGGTGGTGTTAAGAGATTTGTGGCGTCAATTAAGAGGGGGGTCTGTGGGACAAGATGACCTGTCATGAGTGTTATAAAAACTATGCTCATTGGGGAGAGTAGTTTTACAGTGGAAAAACTCAAATAATTGGACGTGGAAAAAATCAAGTAATCGGACGTGGAAAAACTCAAATAATTCGACTTGGAAAAACTGACATCATCTGACTTGGAAAAACTCCAGTCATTGGACGTGGAAAACTCAGCAAATGGACGTGGAAAACTCAAATAATTATTGGACTTGGAAAAAACTCAAATAAATGGACATGGAAAAACTCAAATAATTGGACGTGGAAAAACTCAAATAACTGGACGTAGAAAAACTCAAATAACTGGCCGTGAAAAAACATCAAAAATTGGACGTGGAAAAATTGAAATAATTGGACGTGGCAAAACTGAAATACTCGGACGTGGAAAAATTCAAGTCATTGAACGTGGAAAACTTATTAATTGGACGTGGACAAACTCAAGTAAATGGACGTGGAAAAACTGAAATAACTGGCCGTGAAAAAACCTCAAATAATTGGACGTGGAAAAACTGAAATAAGTGGACGTAGACAACTCAAATAATTGGACGTGGAAAAACTGAAATAGTTGGACATGGAAAAACTATGGTAATTGGACGCGGAAAAACTCAGATAATTGAACGAATGCTTCAATAAAAGTTGTCGCCAACAACAACAATCAAGAGATGCAGAATAAAAAAATACAATAAAAAGTCGAAAACAAAATAGGCTTCCCAAAGGTCCCTGAGCAGACCAACAAATAATTTGCCCTCTGCTCCTTTCATAGACATCGTAGCATATTAAAGTAAGTTTGTGCTTAGCACAAGCAATGTCATCGTGAAAACCAGTGCCGTGGAATCGAAGTCGTTGAGTCTGTCGTTTCTTAGTGGACTCGGAGTAGGTAAAAAATGTCCGGACTCTGAATTTTATGCATATGACTAGTATAAAAACTATAGTCGGAGTAGGTAAATAATGTCCGGACTCTGAATTTTATGCCATATGACTAGTAAAAAAACTGTAGTCTGAGCTGGTAAAAAATGTCCGGACTCTGAATTTTATGCCATATGACTAGTAAAAAAAAACTAGTCGGAGTAGGTAAAAAATGTCCGGACTCTGAATTTTATGCCATATGCCTAGTAAAAAAACTGTAGTCGGTAAAAAATGTCCGGACACCGATTCCGAGTTTTATGCCATATGACTAGTAAAAATTGTAGTTGGAGTCGGGAGTGGGACTTCTACAAGTGGGAAAACTTTTTGGCCGACTCCCACAACAGCCGGGAAGAGCGATGACGTCGGACACTGTTATGACATTACCGTACTGTTTAAAAATCTACTTCCAAAAATAATATATTTCTCTGTGCGGTTTACGGGGGAGGGAGGTGTATGTCAAAGGAAGAGTTTGCCCCGAATGCAAATTCTTTAAGAACGCCCCTGGTCCATATAGTGCTTTTGGTGCTTCCTGCATGTGTGGCCAGTTCTTCTATAAGCAAAACAGGGGCGTTAAAGCAAACAGAAATCCTTTGACCTATTATCACAATTTAATCATTTTTATTTTCGCTCCCTATGGTGCATGGGGCCACCATATTTTATGATTTCTTCTTCCTCGTTCGTCCTGAAAAGGACGTTGGTTGTGCTGTGTCCGTTTACAGCAAAGCTGCGATATTTGCGCCTTTCGGTCGACACATCCGACTTCAGCACGGCATTTTTTGGGACCGGGTTTGCTTTCCCTCTTTGATCCCTACTCTCTCAGCCAGACTGCAGTGATGCAGCCTGTTTCCAGGACCACAACTTGGAAATGGAGTAGGGTCTTGGTCAGCTCTGGTTCGCCGACCCTGACGCAAGCAGTCAAGCTATATGTCGCTGACTGCATTCATCACTTTTGCTGCATCTTCGATCCCCATTTTATGATTTGAAGTCATAACTGAATATTAAATTGTATGCAACGATTCATCGAGTGAAATCTGTCTTTGAATAAAATACACAGGATTAAGATTAAGAACCAAATATACCATGTCTGTTGAGTCGTAGCCGTGGAGTTGGTCGTTTAAAGTTGAGTCGGAGTTGGTAAAAAATTCCCAGACTCCGATTCACAATTTTATGCCATATCACTAAGCGTGGAAGCATATCTGGAGTCATCCTTATATGACCACCAGCTATGTACAACGCTACAATATACATATGTGGAAGTGAACTTCTGCCTGTGAGACTAATTACATCCTCATTGACTTTTGAAATCATCCACACACGTCAAAGGATTCCTCCTGTGGTGAAACATGTTGAGAACCCAGCATTGCACACTAAGCTTGGAGAAGTCACTTGAGCCCCAGACGCGATTATTTGGCATTGATCTGGTTGACTGCATACAGGAGGATTTCACTATGGACCAAGTGATAGGCAGGGGAAGCTGAGAAGTGGCTCTGCGCAGGACAAGACAATTCCTTGGGAGAGCTCAGAATCAGAGCACAATATTTTAGCTCTGCATAGTTGGAGAGCCCCCTTTGATGGCGGGGAATGCACAGTATACCAGTCGCTTCTTACTCCTAGCTTGGGACCAGATGTGATGACCCTTTAAATGCAAGCCAAGCTGGAGAAACTGGAGCTCATGACTTCAACTCAGCACGTTTCGGAATGGCAGATAAGCCACAGGAAAAGCCTAGATCTACAGTGTAGATAATACCAGAGAGTCTTCTTCAACTTGGTATTGGTTGCTAAAGAGTGAGAAGCTCAGCAGCCCTAGTTAAACAACAACAACAACTACTACTACAACAACAAATGCCATATGACTAGTAGAAAAAACTAGTGAGAGTCGGAGTCGACAGTCATACTTCTAAAATTTAATGAGTCGGGGAATTGTGTGTCCGACTACCAAATTTACCACAACCTTGTAATATAGAACTCACGAAAAGGTTGGTAGTTACCACAGGTGTGTTTAAAACCAAAGGACTTGTTAGTTACTTAGCGTAGCGGATGACCTAGTCGTTTGAAGAAACACCTTTATTAATTAGTTCGTCATTCATCATTCGATACTCGCCCTTTTCAAATACGAAAAGCAGACGATAACAGCAGAAGAGGACAAGTGGTAATATTCGGACTCCACACGGGCCACAACTGATTGGGAAACCATCTATTCAACAAGATATAGATAGGAACTACCGATGAGAGTAAATGAGTCACAGATAAAATGACTGCTGAACATCTGCTTCAAAGATGCCCAATACATGAGGAACAGAGAAAGCACATATGGCCGTCACCAGTAGTTTTGCTGGAAAAACTCTATGAAGATACAAAATGCCTCAAGCCGAGCTCTGCTTTCTTTGAAAATATTCAAGTACGCGAATGAGAGTGTGTGAAAAAGAAGAAAAAGAAATACTAAACACAATTTACATTCGCAGTTCTTTACGTCCCTTACTTTTTAATGAAGTTATTTCTGCCTTAAATTACATTATTCTTAGTATATTGTGATGGGGCCGTAAAGACGCCCCCTTCATGTTCAAGGCATATTTATCGCCCATATATTTTCGATGTGCGCGCAGCACGCTGGGATGTGAAGAGTCTGACTCAGTAGAAGATTTCTTACTAGGCCATAATAAAGCCTAAAAATTAGTTATATTTGATAGTTGTGTGTTATATTAAATAGCTGTATGTTTCATTTGTGTTTTCACTATTTCTAGAGCGATAATCGCGTGTGTTATTTGCGTTGTGCAATTAATCCGCGCAGCGCACTAAAGTTGAGTGATTGGCCTAGAGCCTATATAAAGAGATAGCGGGCGGCGAACGGGCCTATTTTGCAAAGGCCGCCCAGAGAGAACAAACGAAGTTAGACACCAGAGCCAAGCTGTAAATGCCTTGAGCACGTGAGTTAATTTAGAATAGCATTAGTGTTCTATAATTCTGAAATTATATTCAGCGCGTCTGTTCTAATGTTTAATGAAATAGATAAAAGGATGTGTTTCCTAAGGATTGAAGAACATTAGATTTAGTTCTGAAATGATAGATGAGTGAAAATAATGTGTGGGTAGATTTCACTAGTGCTAAGTCCAGATTGCGGCTGTAAGAGCGATTATTTCATTCATCAGAAAGGCAAATATGGTATGATACTATTTCATATATGAAACCAGGCAGAAAAGCGATCTATTACTGTAATTTAGATAATATTGACTGTTATCAAGATGGCAGCCACGTGGTCATGAAAGGCGGCGCGTCATCATGCTGTGAATAAAGAAGGCGCCAAGGAGTCTGCATTTAACACTCTTAGTTATCACTTAATGTTACGCAGTTTTATATCGTGTGAATTGACACGTGGGTGAAAGTAGGTTAAATGTAATTTTCCCCAGTAATAGAAGAGAGAGTTTTCGTGGTAAATTTCCTTTATGTGATGACTTTAGTTGTAGTGTTAAGTCAAGAGTAATTTTATTTTGTTCTTTAATGTAAGAGTAATTAAGTATTCAACGGGCTGATCACCCGTTTGCCAGTCACTTCGATTACGGAAACAACAGCAAATGGGTTGATTTGCTGTTCCGTAAAGACGCCATTAGGCGTGATGGGAAACAATGGCAAAGAAAACCTATCTGCTGTTGCCCTAAGACGCCACTAGGCGTAATGGCCACTGACTGCTTTGACGGTCGGTGGCTAAGGACGGAAGAAGAAGAAGAACTAAGTGTATTTCACGATTATTGATTATTCTACTGTATATCTTTAGTGGGTTACTTTGAGAGAGGTGATAATATGTATTTAGATTTCTGGAGAGCGCGAAGCCACTCCTTGGGGCGTAAGGCACTTTGAAACAGGTGTTTCTCTGTTTGCTCCGTGCGGAGCATGGAAACACCAATGCAACTGGTGTCCATTACAGGCCCACAAGAAGCATTTTTATGCTATGGCAGTGGTTTGTTTCTGTAACAATGGTTTTATATGATGAGTTTTCAATCTCATCAGTCGGCATATACGACATGCTTCAGAGTGCAGTGACGAATATTGAGACGGATCAGTTGCGAGGTGGTGGTTTATTCTTATTATTGAGAGTATTTGTTGTACATGTAGTTGAAGAATATTATTTTATGTCCAATTGATTATTATTTAATTATTGTTATGTAAAGAATGGTTTGTGAGAGCACGTGGGCTCACTTGGAGATATATATATTTCTCTTCTCCGCTCCTGAGGGAGCATGGGGCCACCAGTGTGGTTTGCTTCCGCATGAAGCATTCAGATGCTCTTGCAGTAGTGGTTTCGGTAGCAACCTATGTTACACGGTGAGATTGCCAGCCTCATGCACAACACCATATTAGTATCGCTAGACGACATGCGTGAGTGTGTGTGTGTGTGATAGTTGGGTGTGTGCTCTTGCAGTAGTGGTTTCGGTAGCAATCTATGTTACACGGTGAGATTGCCAGCCTCATGCACAACACCATACTAGTATCGCTAGACGACATGCATGTGAGTGTGTGTGCATAATAGTTGAATGTTTCACGCAGTGTAGAAGGACAGTTTGACAGGTGAGAGCATGGGGTCTCTGATTATTTAACTATAATGATTTTAACCAGTCGTTGCTTTGTTTGCTTCTTCAGATTAGCAATCGAGCACAGGCTGGGTGTTTGTTTGGTGTTTGGTTTTGTTCGCTTTGTTATTTGTTTAATGTTTGCTTCGTGTGTTTAAATGTCACTGATAGGGTTGTAGAAATAAATACAGCCCCTGCCTTAAGAATCAGAGTTTTATTGTTGAATCGGGTCGGTTGCGAGTGTGCAAGAGAGTGATCAAATATCACAACATCATCATCACCATCTCGCCCCACCCTATCACAATATAAAATCGGCGGGATCAATGCCGGTCACGACTGTGAAAGATTAAAATGTACATCGAAGGGGAGCTGCATGCAAACGTTCAGCTGTACTGACATTTAGAAAGTCAAATATTTGAAACGCTACAAATATATAAAGCTCATGTGAGTTAAATAAAAGTGGTTAAATTTTTTTTTAAATGAGAAAAAAAAAGGACGGGGAGTTCCATACTGATGGAAGATAGTTAAAGGTAAATCTTTGATCATTGGGAATAATATATCACGAAATTAACAGAAGAGAGTCTGAGCGTCTCACCATGTCAATACTTCCCGTCCAATTCCTGTGGGTCTTTGAAGAGACAAAGAAAGAATGAGACTACTGCGTCCTGAGACATTTCTCAACAGGTGACTAAAATATGAGGTTGTATATGATGTAGGCATCCTCATTATGTCAAACAAGTTGAAACAGAAACCACCATTGCAATGGCACATGAATATTCTGGTGCATGTTTCCAGTTGATGTGGTGGTTCCATGCACAATCAAAAGTGAAAAAGGGAACAATCAACAGTGAAAAAGGGATCAATCAAAAGTGAAAAGGGAACAACCAATCAAAAGTGAAAAGGGAACAATCAAAGGTGAAAAGGGAACAATCAAAAGTGAAAAGGGAACAATCAAAAGTGAAAAGGGAACAATCAAAAGTGAAAAGGGAACAAACAATAGAACGTTAAAAGGGAACAATCAAAAGTGGAAAGGGAACAATCAAAAGTGGAAAGGGAACAAACAATAAAACGTGAAAAGGGAACAATCAAAAGTGGAAAGGGAACAATCAAAAGTGAAAAGGGAACAATCAATAGTGAAAATGGAACAATCAAAAGTGAAAATGGAACAAACAATCAAAAGTGGAAAAGAAACAATCAAAAGTGAAAAGGGAACAAACAATCAAAAGTGAAAAAGGAACAATCAAATGAGAAAAGGGAACAATCAAAAGTGAAAAGGGAAATGTATGAATGATCAAGACATGAGAGAGAAAATATCTAAGATTAATTACAGCTAACTTTCGATGTGCAGGCTGCGCTGTATTATTCTAATTGTTTTAATACGTGCATTGCAATGAACGGAGTAGCATATGACAAAAACCCACTTCTGTCAGCGAAAAACTGTATGTAGATATCAGGAACCTTGAGCTGACTACAGCTGACTAGAGTCATTAATGTAGAAGTCTGAAGACAACGAACGAACGAACGAACGAACTTTATTTTCAAAGGGTTGAGAATTGGGCACGCAGGCCCGTCTGCCATTCTGCCCTTCCTTTCTCTCGTCTTTTATACTGATTTCATTTATTCTCACATACATTTTACCCATTAATTCAAGGAATTCAACGTTGTAAAGGTAAAATAATAGCATACTCACATTCACAGTATCTAATTTTAAACATGAAATGAAATATGTTGAAAAGTACAAACTAAGTATTACCATGAAACAAAATATGTTGAAAAGCACTAACATCATCATTAAACCTACATTCTATATTATATCATTTGTTCGGAAAATTAATCACATTAGGGGGGCAGATAATCAGAACTCATAAAGTATTCGAAAAGTTTACGATTGTATGAATAGGGACTGAGGTTATGTTTTAGATAATGTGGAAGATAGTTCCAAAGATGAGCAGCAGAGTAAGCTAAGCTTTTCTTGAATAAGTCAAGCCTAGGCTTGTATTTTGTTGAGGCGTTGACTGCGTCTTTCATTGTATTTGAACATTGGCCACAGATATGCTGGAGCATTCTGTGACAGGATTTTGTGAACAAATTTAGCTTTGTTGAACAGAAGGCGCTTTCTTAGAGGCAGTATTTTGAGATCTTAATATAGATCTACACACTGTGTTTGGCAGTTGTCAGAAACTTGACGCACTGCACACTTTTGAAGTGAATGGAGTCTTTTAGTGTTGGACATAGAACAACCATCCCAGATTGTGGAGCAATAGTCAAGGTTTGTTTGTATGTGAGATATATAGAACAATTTTCGTGCATCTTCATCTAGGAAATGTTTGATTTTAGCTAACTGGTAAACTTTCTGTGCCGTTTGCTTGGTCAGTGCATGTACATGTGAGTTCCAATTTAGATGCTGGTCAACGACTATTCCTAGAGTTTTATGTTCATTAACGTTTTCAATTGTTGAGGTACCAATATAGATTTGAAGTGTTGTTTTCTCTGAATTTTGTAATTTTTGTCTAGTTGATATTAACATGCACTTTGTTTTAATTATATTTATTAGCATGCGATTTACAATGCTCCACTTAATCAGATTGTCTGTATCTTTTTGTGGGACTTCAAGACGCAGCAATAGAGACCGCAGTCAGCGACTCATAGCTTGACTGCCTGCGTCAGGACCAGCAAACCAGAGCTGGTCAAGACCGCACTCCACCTCCACGTGGTGGTCCTGGAAACAGTCTGCAGCTGTGCAGTCTGGCTGAGCGAGTGTGGATCGAAATTGGAAGGCAAACCCGGTCCTAAAAAATGCCGTGCAGAAGTAGGATGTGTCGACCGAAAGGTGCAGATATCACAGCTTAGGCGTAAACAGACACAACGCAACCACCGTCCTTTTCAGTTCGAACGAAGAAGAAGAAGAAGAAGTATCTTTTTGTAACGATAGTTCGAGTGTGTTGCAACTTGTATCACTCGTGTAGACAGTACAGTCATCAGCAAATAGGTCACAGGATGCGTGCTCGACGTGTAGTGGAATGTCATTAATGTATATGGCAAAAAGTAGAGGCCCAAGAATAGAGCCCTGAGGAACGCCGGTATTTATTACGGTTGGGGTTGAGTTATTGTAAGAAACTACATGTTTTCTGTCTGACAGGAATGATTTAATTATCGTCACTAGTTGAAGGTTTACTTTTGATGTTTCTAGTTTTCTAATTAAAATAGCGTGATCTATCATATCAAACGCTTTTTTAAAGTCTACAAAAACTGCCCTACATATGTTATCGTTATTAATATTTAAGTGCCAGTTGTCAATCATCTTAGTTAGAGCTGTGTGACAGGAATGTTTAGGTCTAAACCCCGACTGACTATCAATTAGCAAGCCGTTGTTAACTAGGTGTTGTAGTGTTATTTTATGTATGTGTTTTCTAGTGGTTTTGATAGCGATGATATTAAGGAGATTGGCCTATATTTACCAAGGTTATTATTGTCGGACGAGGTATCTCATTTCGATTATAGAAGTAAAGTCACATTTGTTAATTCCATATCAATAATGTAGGAAACCTGAATCCTGTGAATGGTAATATAAATAAATAAAGGTAATTAACAGGCACTCGTTGGACAGAAAGGAGAACACTAGACAACAGAAAAGAAATATGTGATAGGCTTACCGGGAATCAAACCTTCCTGTGAAAGTAAATCGAGAAAGGACACACATCCAATTTAGCACTCCTAACTTATGTCCAACGAGTGCCTGTTAATTACCTATATTTATTCATTTCATTCTACGTATAGGCCAATTTAAATATATAAAAAATTCCAATCAGTTTGACGGAGGACATTAAGTTGTATAAGTAAAATAAAATGGGTCCCTAGTGTATAATACTATCAAAAGTGCTTTAATTCTTGAAAGGATTTATGTATTAATGGAAATCTAGAGGGAAGACGTAAGTGGTATTAGAGAAAGTTAAAGTTTTACTTAGTCTTTACATCTAGGACTAAAAAATCTTAGTAAATACATGCCCTAACTGATTTCGATTAAAAGTATATAAAATGGAAGCTCCTAATCAGGAAAATAAAAGTAGGTAGATAATAAGATAATGACGTGTTTAGTGGTACGGAGGAAAAGTAGTCAGGATATTTGCACATATGTACTCAAAACGATGGATTCTTGAGGACGAAATTGTACCAAACCGAGGAAGCTCTCCGATACGCCCACGCTTGCTCTATATAAAGAAGCAGCGTTAGGTTTAAAAAGACACACTAACACGAAGACAGGCCAGAGCGATACACAAAAGAAGAGAGCTGCCAAGGCTGATACTTTCATAGATGAATGCCGTGCAGAATGCTTCACTAAACCAAGTCTAAATCTGTGCTTATATCGATACTAGAGGGTATGTAGGTTTACTAGAGATAGTTGTGTAAATAATATCAATTTTATTTCAGGCTTTGTTTAGAAATATGAGTCTAACATACCTAACATTGATCTATAGGGGTTGTAGCGAAATCTGTGAAACAATCGCTAAATTCAGTAAGATTTTACTTCTATGATAATAAATAAACCAGCCCCGTGTGTGTTTGCCTATCCTCGTCCTCAATGCCAGTAGAGCGCTGAATTGTATGCAGTAGTAATGCTTAGACAATGATCCCGCCGTCAAATATTATACGCTTTCCTAGTTTCGTCCTTGAGACTAACAATTAACTTGTGCCAGAACTGCGATACCAAACTGCCGTTCTGAATTAACGTACGATTTTAACTTTGACGCCACCAATAGTAGCAATTCGGACATTTTCCATAAGTGTAGAACGAAACTGCAGTAAGAATTAACGCAAAATATTACCACCGCCTTGCAAAACCCCTCTTCGCTCGACCCGCTGTTCTCTGTATATATCCACGCTGTTAGACGCGACACAGCCCAAAACACACACACAGTCGTATTCGGGTAAAAAATTAACTATAAGGCAACATGCGGCCAACGCGTTGTCGAATTTTTGTGACGTATTACAAAAGCGCTGTTTCGTTCTGAATGAGAACGACAGTTACGAAAAAAATAAAAAAATTACGATTTAACGTGGAGATTTTGAAAATACAGTACGGATAGGGGCAGAAAAGGAGTATAGGACTAGTGTCACGAGTTCGTGTTTACATATTTGAATTGGCAAGATAGAAAAATATGTTATTTGAGGAAATGAAGAATAAAAACGATACTAGTGAATATGATGGTATAAATGATATTAAAACAATGAGGCCAGCTGTGAAGGCTCCTGAGAAAACAATGAACAGAACCGTTGACCAGAACTTTTTTTTTTTTTTTTTTTTTTTAAATTTAAAATTTATGAAAGAAATGCATGGAATGTTACATAATAAATGCAAGAGTGTACATATATAAGTACTAGACTAGTTAGTTTTATTAAAATGTTCTAGTAGTCATCTACTTGGGAGGATAGTTAATGCTTGTGCTGTTGGGGTGGCCTCATCACACCTGTCTATATTGACTACACAGTGTCCAGTAAATTGCAGGAATTTTATGGGGTATTAGTAACTAAAAGGCGTTGGTGAACTTCCAGCAGACCAGAGGCTCACTCATCTTGCATATGTAGCTCTGGTGCTGAAATCTGGTGGTCCCACCTCTCCGTGCTGGCGGGCAATAATAGTGGTCTCTGTCACAACGTACTGCACAGATACACTCGAGTAAGATCACCAACTGAATGGACACCGCCTTGTTGACAGCTGAAACTCACAGCTCTGCAATCAAAGTATTGGCTATGTGTCAAAATTCTATTCTCTACCCACGTCTGGACACAACACGGACACAACAACCACATCATACAGACAGGTCAGATCTCTCTGACCAAACAGCACATTTACCATGGTGGTTTTACATCAGATAGGTCCTCCCAGACTATAGATTCTGAAAAAATATTTATTAGTTTCCTTCCCTAAAAGTGGATAGGTAATATGTTTCATTATTCTCAACACTTGATCTGTCTTTCCTAACCCTTGCTGGAGTTTATGTATATTGTTGGTCCCTAGACCCTGACTTGGGCGGGGGGTCTAGAGCAAATCCCTACTTGTTTGTAAGGCTAGATTTCGATATGGCAGTATCAAATCACTCGAACATTAAACAATATTCAAAATATACAAAGAAATAATTTCAATCTTACCAGATTATGAATAAAGAACACAGAAATGCTAGCAAAACTCAGCTGAGCTGCTGGCTATAGTATGGCGTCCCTGAACTTATTTCACTTTCTTTCATTTGGAAATCACCACACTTTAAAATACTGTGTCTATCATCGAACAACTATTGAGGAATGGCCCCACTTGCGCGTCTGAGCGCCGATAAAATGATTGTCTGTGGCCAATCACTGCCTAGGTTTATTTGAAATTCAAATTTCCTACCCTAAAGTCATTTCAGTCATGCTTCAGTCAAGTATGGATGTTTATCTGTTAGTCTGTCCGTCTCTACTTGTTTTTTTTTTCAAAACGTACTTGATTTTTGAACCAACCTTTCTCTCCCCTCCAAAATTTTGTCGTTAAAAGTTATATTTAGACACAGCTCCCACCAATGTCCCTTCGCTTCCCTACTAAGTAGATTTGAACACCTGCGTCTCGAGGTCGTGTTTTTTTGTGCAAATAGCGACACTTTTTATTCCATACAGTCTGTCGTTGATGTGAACAACACTGTCTTTTGTCATTATCTTCAATATTATCTATCCGTCTGTAAAATTAAGAACATATTAGTTCACTGCTCAGAATGGGCCATCCGGCCAGCTAATTTTTATATTCCTAACATTAATATTACGAAAAAGTTACTTTTTAATTTTTGTAATATTCCAAACATCCGCGTTCTGCCGCTGAATTCAAATCAAAGGCTTGGTATCGCAAAAGCGACCAATAAATGACTGTGGCGTAACATATCCAAGGTCCCTTCTGTCGAGTTCCTTACTTTATGTCAACTTGGGAAACGTGACTTTTCTCCGTTTCCCCCCCAATTGCGTCTCCTTAGCCTTTCTAGTCTCACGCAATCTTTCCAGTCATATTTTTTCCTTTTATCCGCCGTTCCCCTCCTGTCTAGCAAGTCAATTTTTATGGAGGGTGATGACCCGCGGTCTGGGCGATCATGTACTATCAGCAGCCTACGCATTATGTTTTTATCCTTACATGTTATCTTTGGAGGTATTTTACCGTTGTATCTCTGTCAATTTCACTACACATCTCCCCACTTGAAAACATGCCTATGGCAAGTTCCAAAACCAGCGATACACATAGGTAAAATTACTCCTCACGTCTGCCACTACTCTAATTTTGATCACAGGGGTGCCGACTGAGGAAATCTGCACCGACATTCAATTTGCCTGGGATATATTGGATACTGAACTGATAAGGTTGAAGCAATAAAGACCACCTCAGCAATCTTGCGTTTTCATGCTTAGCCTGAGATAAGAATACGAGAGGCTGATGGTCCGTCTCCACCACAAAAGTCCTACCATACAGATAGATTTGAAACTTCTTTATTGCCCAGATTAACGCTAAACATTCTTTTTCGCTTGTGGAGTATCCTTGTTCCGCCTTATTCAATTTACGGCTTGCATAAGCGACTGGTTTCAGTTCCCCATCAGGTGAAGATGATCTTTGCAACAAAGCCCCTCCTAGTCCTACATTACTTGCATCGGTTCTTAAGACAAAGTCCTGTGTCAAATCAGGCAGTTTGAGAATAGGCTTGCTAGTGAGTTTTTCCTTTAACTCTTGGAACGCTAGTTCACATTGTGCAGTCCAAATAATTTTATCTGGAAGTCCCTTGCGAGTCAGATCAGTCAGAGGAGCACAAATAGCGTTAAAATTCTTGATGTATTTCTGATAAAATCCGCATAACGACACAAATGATCGCACGTCCTTTTTTGTTTGCGGCCTAGGTGCTCTCTGCAGTTTTTCCAAGTTCTTAGGATCAGGGGTCATATTACCCTGATATACAGTGTGTCCCAAGAATTCCAACTCTTTGCATCC
Organism: Oreohelix idahoensis; assembly: GCA_024509875.1. Classification (NCBI taxonomy): domain Eukaryota; kingdom Metazoa; phylum Mollusca; class Gastropoda; order Stylommatophora; family Oreohelicidae; genus Oreohelix; species Oreohelix idahoensis. The sequence goes on from JAMPIV010021406.1 coordinate 188,966, forward strand.
AATACAACATTTTGTTGGCCTAGCAGTTAAGTTCGCCTCCCGAAGTCTATCAAACAACATCTCCAGAGCTTCAATGTGTTCTTCAAATGTCTCTGTGGCGACGAGAATATCATCCATGAAATTCGTGATACATGGGTTATTCAGGGGATCCAACAATTTGCGCATCATCCTTGAAAACACACTCGGAGCATTTTTCAGTCCGAATGGTAGCATATTGAATTCATAATGTCCATCCGAAGTGCTAAAAGCCAAATAAGGTCTCACTTCAGGCTTCACTGGGATCTGGTAATAGCCTTTACTAAGATCCACCTTTGAAAAGTATTTTGCCTTGTTCAGTCTGGCAAATAACTGTTTTGTGTCTGGTAATGGATCCACTTGTCCTTCTCTGACAGCATTCAGTTTCCTGTAATCTATGCACAGTCTGTGTTCCCCAGACGGTTTTCTCAACAAAACGACACTAGAACTAAAAGATGATTCACTGTGCGAAATAATCCCCTCCTTCAACAAATACTCTATTTCTTCCTTCAATGCCTTCTCCTTCGCGAACGGAATAGAATAGGCTCTCATACAGATTGGGTTTGAGTCTACCAGTTTCATGTCATACTGTAGCAAATTTGTATGGCCTGGTTTATCTGTTAATACATCTGTATGTTCCTCCAGAACTTGTTGAACTCTCTCCCTCTGGTTTTTAGTCAGGTGCTTACTGACTTTTACCTGTGCTGCGGTTTCACAGGGATGTAATGGGTATTCATGTGAGGTGAGTGGTTCTTTTTGCATCTGGGTTGCAATAGCCAAGGTCAATAAGGGGGTGCTTTCCTGGAGTGGTCTGTCCAGATACTTCTTTAACAGGTTTACATGATAAACTTTCTCCTTCCCCTTTTTGTCAATTTTATAGTTTGTTCTAGACACTTTCTCTACAACCGTATATGCACCTTGCCAACCAATTTGTAATTTATTCTGGCTTCCGGGTAGTAGAAGCAGCACCTTCTCTCCGACTGCCAGTTCCCTGTCCTTTGCCTTCCTATTAAAGTATGCTGCATGTTTCTTCCTGGCTTGCTTCAAATTATCATTTGCCAGTTTCCATCCAGCTTTCAAACGAGTGGTCAGTTCGTTCACGTATTGATACGATGAGGTAACAGTCTCTTCCGCCTTCTCATCTGTCCAGGTCCTTAATAGAGCTTCTAATGGACCTTTTATTGGCCTCCCAAATAGCAGAGTTGCGGGAGCCATCCCGGTTGAACTATGTGGTACCTCCCGGTACGCAAACAATGCGGCGGGCAGGAATTGATCCCACAGATCCGGTTTTTCGTGTGCCAGCTTTCTCAGGATGGAAATGAGAGTCCCGTTGAACCTCTCTACCTGGCCGTTCCCTTGTGGATGGTACGGACTACAATGAAAGTGTCTGGCTTGAAATAGCTTAAAAACTTCTTCCGTTAGTTTCCCCTTGAACTGAGAACCATTATCCGTCAAGATTTGATGCGGGAATCCTAATCGGGTAAATATTGTAAGTAGTGCCTCTGCTACATGTTTTGAATCAATTGATGGCAGGGCTACCGCCTCTCCCCACATAGAACAAGTGTCCACCAGAGTAAGGATGTAACTGTTCCTCCTCTTGGTCCGAGTGAGAGGTCCCACAATATCCACTGCAACCCTCTCAAAAGGTGTTCCCACTATGGGCATTTCCCCTAGAGTTGCAGGAGCAGTCCAGTGCTTTGGAGCTACCCTTTGACATTCTGGGCAGGATTTGACATATCTTTTTATATCCTCCGTTATCCCTGGCCAGAAGTAATGACAAGCTATACGCTGTCCTGTGGCGCTGATCCCCATGTGACCACTGAAGGGAATCGCATGCCCGAGTTCCATCACTTTATCTCTATATGAAGTGGGAAGAACCAGCTGGTTGTGACCATTTGTTCCAGTTCCGGCCTTCCTGTATAAGAGTTTGTTCTTCATGAAATATTCCCCCTTGCTCGGAGGTGTGTGGCATTTGGGCAATTTTTTAAAACAGGGCTTGAGTGTCCTATCCTCAGCCTGCGCCTTCCTCATCTCCTCTGGATGAGCATTTATAGGTTCACCTTCTTCCTCCTTCTTCTGTGACCTGGTCTGCACTGTCGCCATGATCACAGGTTTCTCGGGATTCCCCAAGAAGACGTATCTACACCCCAATATCAGAGGGTAGATTGGTTCATCTATCACTGCTGCTCTGATTTCTCCCTCCACATAGCGAGTTTTCACCGTTATCCTTGCGATGGGAAGTGTCATGAGTGGTATGTCCTTAGTCGCCCCTTGTATTTCCACTGTTTCTGTGGTATACTGACTTGGGTCCACTAGGCTAGACTTCACAACTGAATCATAATCCAAACCTGTATCATAAAGGCACCTTATGGTGACCCCATTACAAATAACATCCTCACAAACTGGGGGGTGATAAGGTTCCTGTTGTCCATTAGGATTAACCTTTAATCTTCGCGTCCCCGACTTCATTGCAGCAATGTTTGAAGGTTTCCTTCTACAAAATTCGGTGTTATGGTTATCCTTCTTGCACCATTTACACCATCTTTTTCCTTGGTTCAACGGTTTTCTTTCATTGAACTTTTGGTCATTGAACTGTGAGTTTCTGTCGCGATAGTCATTTCTTGGCCGCTCAAAGTTTGTCCTACCTTTATTTCCCTGCTCTCTATTATCAAATTTATTAAATTGCTGTGGAGCTTTAAAATTGTCTATGTGCTTCTTTTTAGCACCACTTACCTCTGCCTGAGCTGCCTGATACCTCTCAGCAACATTTAAAATTTCCCCCAACTTCTCTGCACCTTGTTCCATGAGAAATTTTCTCATGTCTGGAGCCATGGACTCTCTCAATTGCTCAATCATGATCATTTCTTTAAGATCTTGGGTCTTCCCCAGAGCCGTCCATTTCTCCAAATAGGTTTCTAGTCTAGCAGAGAATTGGTGGTATGTCTCCCCAGACAACAGTTTGGCATTTCTAAATTTCTTACGATAAAATTCACCATTCTTCTCGTACCTTAATAACAAAGCCTGCTTTAACATGTCATAATTGTCTTGGTCTTCCCTGTTCATTTTGGCAAATACTTCATAAGAAGTACCTCTCAATCCCTGTGATAGCTTTAAACTCCACCTCTCTCTCTCTAACCCATATGTAGTAGCTAATAACTCAAAACGTCCTAGGTACCCCTCTATGTCATCGTCTTTTTCAACAAAATGGTCTAAATGAAACCCCATAGCTGAGTTTGAGGCTCCCAGACTGGGCGTAGCATCTGAGGCAAAAGGGCTGGCACCATTTTCAGGAGCCGGGCCTTGTAATTCCAGCTCCCTTAGTCGTAATTCGTGCTCCCTTTGCAACCTTCTATCTTCTGCCTCCCTTTGCTGTCGTTTTTCTTCTGCCTCCCTTTGCTGTCGTTTTTCTTCTGCCTCCCTTTGCTGTCGTTTTTCTTCTGCCTCCCTTTGCTGTCGTTTTTCTTCTGCCTCCCTTTCGGCAGTCAACCTTTTTTCTTCTGCCTCAATCTGCAGCCTCTTAATTTCTCTATCAGCCTCAGTTTGTAACCTCTTCTCTTCAGCTACCTTTCTATCTTCCCTTTCAATATATTTATCACATTCAGCCGTTACATATTGAATTAAAATCTGACCATCCATTCCCATCTCCTTTGCGGTCAGCACAGCAGCTGATCGGAATTTTGCTAGCTCCGCCATACTTTTCAGACAATATAATAATATACAAGCTAAATCTCTAACCAGTAAATACACTAAGTACTTCTTATGACTATAGTCTAACTAATTCTAACTAACCAGTTAACTAATTAATTATCACTGGCTGTGAAGATTCACCAACTTTTATCTGCAGGGACACTTTTAATTTTAAAGGGAATTTCACAATTTTTTTCCCCTAATTTTATTTCTCCAACCAGGAGATCCTAATATTACTGTTGGGCTAATTATCCCTGGACAAGACCCCAATGTATGTAGTGGGTTTGATGGTATTGTATGATGGTGATATTACTAAATGTAATGTATGAGGCCAGCTGTGAAGGCTCCTGAGATAAAATGTAGTTGTGAATTGTCAGAAGGCCTTTCTTGCTACCACTACGACCTCACACTCAATTTTTTTTTTCTTAATGAATGTGGCTATGTAAAATGTCTAGGGTAATGATATGTAATGTGGTGTGATAATTATAGATACACCCACAGATATTTAAGCAGACTAATAATATTAACAAATGTTAAAATACACTGAACTAACTCACGTGTGTAAAATTTTTGATAGAATTATATTACATTTATTTGTTCTGGATCAAGTTTTATGTTGACCAGAACTTTTTTTTTTTTTTTTTTTAAATTTAAAATTTATGAAAGAAATGCATGGAATGTTACATAATAAATGCAAGAGTGTACATATATAAGTACTAGACTAGTTAGTTTTATTAAAATGTTCTAGTAGTCATCTACTTGGGAGGATAGTTAATGCTTGTGCTGTTGGGGTGGCCTCATCACACCTGTCTATATTGACTACACAGTGTCCAGTAAATTGCAGGAATTTTATGGGGTATTAGTAACTAAAAGGCGTTGGTGAACTTCCAGCAGACCAGAGGCTCACTCATCTTGCATATGTAGCTCTGGTGCTGAAATCTGGTGGTCCCACCTCTCCGTGCTGGCGGGCAATAATAGTGGTCTCTGTCACAACGTACTGCACAGATACACTCGAGTAAGATCACCAACTGAATGGACACCGCCTTGTTGACAGCTGAAACTCACAGCTCTGCAATCAAAGTATTGGCTATGTGTCAAAATTCTATTCTCTACCCACGTCTGGACACAACACGGACACAACAACCACATCATACAGACAGGTCAGATCTCTCTGACCAAACAGCACATTTACCATGGTGGTTTTACATCAGATAGGTCCTCCCAGACTATAGATTCTGAAAAATATTTATTAGTTTCCTTCCCTAAAAGTGGATAGGTAATATGTTTCATTATTCTCAACACTTGATCTGTCTTTCCTAACCCTTGCTGGAGTTTATGTATATTGTTGGTCCCTAGACCCTGACTTGGGCGGGGGGTCTAGAGCAAATCCCTACTTGTTTGTAAGGCTAGATTTCGATATGGCAGTATCAAATCACTCGAACATTAAACAATATTCAAAATATACAAAGAAATAATTTCAATCTTACCAGATTATGAATAAAGAACACAGAAATGCTAGCAAAACTCAGCTGAGCTGCTGGCTATAGTATGGCGTCCCTGAACTTATTTCACTTTCTTTCATTTGGAAATCACCACACTTTAAAATACTGTGTCTATCATCGAACAACTATTGAGGAATGGCCCCACTTGCGCGTCTGAGCGCCGATAAAATGATTGTCTGTGGCCAATCACTGCCTAGGTTTATTTGAAATTCAAATTTCCTACCCTAAAGTCATTTCAGTCATGCTTCAGTCAAGTATGGATGTTTATCTGTTAGTCTGTCCGTCTCTACTTGTTTTTTTTTTTCAAAACGTACTTGATTTTTGAACCAACCTTTCTCTCCCCTCCAAAATTTTGTCGTTAAAAGTTATATTTAGACACAGCTCCCACCAATGTCCCTTCGCTTCCCTACTAAGTAGATTTGAACACCTGCGTCTCGAGGTCGTGTTTTTTTGTGCAAATAGCGACACTTTTTATTCCATACAGTCTGTCGTTGATGTGAACAACACTGTCTTTTGTCATTATCTTCAATATTATCTATCCGTCTGTAAAATTAAGAACATATTAGTTCACTGCTCAGAATGGGCCATCCGGCCAGCTAATTTTTATATTCCTAACATTAATATTACGAAAAAGTTACTTTTTAATTTTTGTAATATTCCAAACATCCGCGTTCTGCCGCTGAATTCAAATCAAAGGCTTGGTATCGCAAAAGCGACCAATAAATGACTGTGGCGTAACATATCCAAGGTCCCTTCTGTCGAGTTCCTTACTTTATGTCAACTTGGGAAACGTGACTTTTCTCCGTTTCCCCCCCAATTGCGTCTCCTTAGCCTTTCTAGTCTCACGCAATCTTTCCAGTCATATTTTTTCCTTTTATCCGCCGTTCCCCTCCTGTCTAGCAAGTCAATTTTTATGGAGGGTGATGACCCGCGGTCTGGGCGATCATGTACTATCAGCAGCCTACGCATTATGTTTTTATCCTTACATGTTATCTTTGGAGGTATTTTACCGTTGTATCTCTGTCAATTTCACTACACATCTCCCCACTTGAAAACATGCCTATGGCAAGTTCCAAAACCAGCGATACACATAGGTAAAATTACTCCTCACGTCTGCCACTACTCTAATTTTGATCACAGGGGTGCCGACTGAGGAAATCTGCACCGACATTCAATTTGCCTGGGATATATTGGATACTGAACTGATAAGGTTGAAGCAATAAAGACCACCTCAGCAATCTTGCGTTTTCATGCTTAGCCTGAGATAAGAATACGAGAGGCTGATGGTCCGTCTCCACCACAAAAGTCCTACCATACAGATAGATTTGAAACTTCTTTATTGCCCAGATTAACGCTAAACATTCTTTTTCGCTTGTGGAGTATCCTTGTTCCGCCTTATTCAATTTACGGCTTGCATAAGCGACTGGTTTCAGTTCCCCATCAGGTGAAGATGATCTTTGCAACAAAGCCCCTCCTAGTCCTACATTACTTGCATCGGTTCTTAAGACAAAGTCCTGTGTCAAATCAGGCAGTTTGAGAATAGGCTTGCTAGTGAGTTTTTCCTTTAACTCTTGGAACGCTAGTTCACATTGTGCAGTCCAAATAATTTTATCTGGAAGTCCCTTGCGAGTCAGATCAGTCAGAGGAGCACAAATAGCGTTAAAATTCTTGATGTATTTCTGATAAAATCCGCATAACGACACAAATGATCGCACGTCCTTTTTTGTTTGCGGCCTAGGTGCTCTCTGCAGTTTTTCCAAGTTCTTAGGATCAGGGGTCATATTACCCTGATATACAGTGTGTCCCAAGAATTCCAACTCTTTGCATCCAATACAACATTTTGTTGGCCTAGCAGTTACGTCCGCCTCCCGAAGTCTATCAAACAACATCTCCAGAGCTTCAATGTGTTCTTCAAATGTCTCTGTGGCGACGAGAATATCATCCATGAAATTCGTGATACATGGGTTATTCAGGGGATCCAACAATTTGCGCATCATCCTTGAAAACACACTCGGAGCATTTTTCAGTCCGAATGGTAGCATATTGAATTCATAATGTCCATCCGAAGTGCTAAAAGCCAAATAAGGTCTCACTTCAGGCTTCACTGGGATCTGGTAATAGCCTTTACTAAGATCCACCTTTGAAAAGTATTTTGCCTTGTTCAGTCTGGCAAATAACTGTTTTGTGTCTGGTAATGGATCCACTTGTCCTTCTGTGACAGCATTCAGTTTCCTGTAATCTATGCACAGTCTGTGTTCCCCAGACGGTTTTCTCAACAAAACGACACTAGAACTAAAAGATGATTCACTGTGCGAAATAATCCCCTCCTTCAACAAATACTCTATTTCTTCCTTCAATGCCTTCTCCTTCGCGAACGGAATAGAATAGGCTCTCATACAGATTGGGTTTGAGTCTACCAGTTTCATGTCATACTGTAGCAAATTTGTATGGCCTGGTTTATCTGTTAATACATCTGTATGTTCCTCCAGAACTTGTTGAACTCTCTCCCTCTGGTTTTTAGTCAGGTGCTTACTGACTTTTACCTGTGCTGCGGTTTCACAGGGATGTAATGGGTATTCATGTGAGGTGAGTGGTTCTTTTTGCATCTGGGTTGCAATAGCCAAGGTCAATAAGGGGGTGCTTTCCTGGAGTGGTCTGTCCAGATACTTCTTTAACAGGTTTACATGATAAACTTTCTCCTTCCCCTTTTTGTCAATTTTATAGTTTGTTCTAGACACTTTCTCTAGAACCGTATATGGACCTTGCCAACCAATTTGTAATTTATTCTGGCTTCCGGGTAGTAGAAGCAGCACCTTCTCTCCGACTGCCAGTTCCCTGTCCTTTGCCTTCCTATTAAAGTATGCTGCATGTTTCTTCCTGGCTTGCTTCAAATTATCATTTGCCAGTTTCCATCCAGCTTTCAAACGAGTGGTCAGTTCGTTCACGTATTGATACGATGAGGTAACAGTCTCTTCCGCCTTCTCATCTGTCCAGGTCCTTAATAGAGCTTCTAATGGACCTTTTATTGGCCTCCCAAATAGCAGAGTTGCGGGAGCCATCCCGGTTGAACTATGTGGTACCTCCCGGTACGCAAACAATGCGGCGGGCAGGAATTGATCCCACAGATCCGGTTTTTCGTGTGCCAGCTTTCTCAGGATAGAAATGAGAGTCCCGTTGAACCTCTCTACCTGGCCGTTCCCTTGTGGATGGTACGGACTACAATGAAAGTGTCTGGCTTGAAATAGCTTAAAAACTTCTTCCGTTAGTTTCCCCTTGAACTGAGAACCATTATCCGTCAAGATTTGATGCGGGAATCCTAATCGGGTAAATATTGTAAGTAGTGCCTCTGCTACATGTTTTGAATCAATTGATGGCAGGGCTACCGCCTCTCCCCACATAGAACAAGTGTCCACCAGAGTAAGGATGTAACTGTTCCTCCTCTTGGTCCGAGTGAGAGGTCCCACAATATCCACTGCAACCCTCTCAAAAGGTGTTCCCACTATGGGCATTTCCCCTAGAGTTGCAGGAGCAGTCCAGTGCTTTGGAGCTACCCTTTGACATTCTGGGCAGGATTTGACATATCTTTTTATATCCTCCGTTATCCCTGGCCAGAAGTAATGACAAGCTATACGCTGTCCTGTGGCGCTGATCCCCATGTGACCACTGAAGGGAATCGCATGCCCGAGTTCCATCACTTTATCTCTATATGAAGTGGGAAGAACCAGCTGGTTGTGACCATTTGTTCCAGTTCCGGCCTTCCTGTATAAGAGTTTGTTCTTCATGAAATATTCCCCCTTGCTCGGAGGTGTGTGGCATTTGGGCAATTTTTTAAAACAGGGCTTGAGTGTCCTATCCTCAGCCTGCGCCTTCCTCATCTCCTCTGGATGAGCATTTATAGGTTCACCTTCTTCCTCCTTCTTCTGTGACCTGGTCTGCACTGTCGCCATGATCACAGGTTTCTCGGGATTCCCCAAGAAGACGTATCTACACCCCAATATCAGAGGGTAGATTGGTTCATCTATCACTGCTGCTCTGATTTCTCCCTCCACATAGCGAGTTTTCACCGTTATCCTTGCGATGGGAAGTGTCATGAGTGGTATGTCCTTAGTCGCCCCTTGTATTTCCACTGTTTCTGTGGTATACTGACTTGGGTCCACTAGGCTAGACTTCACAACTGAATCATAATCCAAACCTGTATCATAAAGGCACCTTATGGTGACCCCATTACAAATAACATCCTCACAAACTGGGGGGTGATAAGGTTCCTGTTGTCCATTAGGATTAACCTTTAATCTTCGCGTCCCCGACTTCATTGCAGCAATGTTTGAAGGTTTCCTTCTACAAAATTCGGTGTTATGGTTATCCTTCTTGCACCATTTACACCATCTTTTTCCTTGGTTCAACGGTTTTCTTTCATTGAACTTTTGGTCATTGAACTGTGAGTTTCTGTCGCGATAGTCATTTCTTGGCCGCTCAAAGTTTGTCCTACCTTTATTTCCCTGCTCTCTATTATCAAATTTATTAAATTGCTGTGGAGCTTTAAAATTGTCTATGTGCTTCTTTTTAGCACCACTTACCTCTGCCTGAGCTGCCTGATACCTCTCAGCAACATTTAAAATTTCCCCCAACTTCTCTGCACCTTGTTCCATGAGAAATTTTCTCATGTCTGGAGCCATGGACTCTCTCAATTGCTCAATCATGATCATTTCTTTAAGATCTTGGGTCTTCCCCAGAGCCGTCCATTTCTCCAAATAGGTTTCTAGTCTAGCAGAGAATTGGTGGTATGTCTCCCCAGACAACAGTTTGGCATTTCTAAATTTCTTACGATAAAATTCACCATTCTTCTCGTACCTTAATAACAAAGCCTGCTTTAACATGTCATAATTGTCTTGGTCTTCCCTGTTCATTTTGGCAAATACTTCATAAGAAGTACCTCTCAATCCCTGTGATAGCTTTAAACTCCACCTCTCTCTCTCTAACCCATATGTAGTAGCTAATAACTCAAAACGTCCTAGGTACCCCTCTATGTCATCGTCTTTTTCAACAAAATGGTCTAAATGAAACCCCATAGCTGAGTTTGAGGCTCCCAGACTGGGCGTAGCATCTGAGGCAAAAGGGCTGGCACCATTTTCAGGAGCCGGGCCTTGTAATTCCAGCTCCCTTAGTCGTAATTCGTGCTCCCTTTGCAACCTTCTATCTTCTGCCTCCCTTTGCTGTCGTTTTTCTTCTGCCTCCCTTTGCTGTCGTTTTTCTTCTGCCTCCCTTTGCTGTCGTTTTTCTTCTGCCTCCCTTTGCTGTCGTTTTTCTTCTGCCTCCCTTTCGGCAGTCAACCTTTTTTCTTCTGCCTCAATCTGCAGCCTCTTAATTTCTCTATCAGCCTCAATTTGTAACCTCTTCTCTTCAGCTACCTTTCTATCTTCCCTTTCAATATATTTATCACATTCAGCCGTTACATATTGAATTAAAATCTGACCATCCATTCCCATCTCCTTTGCGGTCAGCACAGCAGCTGATCGGAATTTTGCTAGCTCCGCCATACTTTTCAGACAATATAATAATATACAAGCTAAATCTCTAACCAGTAAATACACTAAGTACTTCTTATGACTATAGTCTAACTAATTCTAACTAACCAGTTAACTAATTAATTATCACTGGCTGTGAAGATTCACCAACTTTTATCTGCAGGGACACTTTTAATTTTAAAGGGAATTTCACAATATTTTCCCCTAATTTTATTTCTCCAACCAGGAGATCCTAATATTACTGTTGGGCTAATTATCCCTGGACAAGACCCCAATGTATGTAGTGGGTTTGATGGTATTGTATGATGGTGATATTACTAAATGTAATGTATGAGGCCAGCTGTGAAGGCTCCTGAGATAAAATGTAGTTGTGAATTGTCAGAAGGCCTTTCTTGCTACCACTACGACCTCACACTCAATTTTTTTTTTCTTAATGAATGTGGCTATGTAAAATGTCTAGGGTAATGATATGTAATGTGGTGTGATAATTATAGATACACCCACAGATATTTAAGCAGACTAATAATATTAACAAATGTTAAAATACACTGAACTAACTCACGTGTGTAAAATTTTTGATAGAATTATATTACATTTATTTGTTCTGGATCAAGTTTTATGTTGACCAGAACTTTTTTTTTTTTTTTTTTTTTTAAATTTAAAATTTATGAAAGAAATGCATGGAATGTTACATAATAAATGCAAGAGTGTACATATATAAGTACTAGACTAGTTAGTTTTATTAAAATGTTCTAGTAGTCATCTACTTGGGAGGATAGTTAATGCTTGTGCTGTTGGGGTGGCCTCATCACACCTGTCTATATTGACTACACAGTGTCCAGTAAATTGCAGGAATTTTATGGGGTATTAGTAACTAAAAGGCGTTGGTGAACTTCCAGCAGACCAGAGGCTCACTCATCTTGCATATGTAGCTCTGGTGCTGAAATCTGGTGGTCCCACCTCTCCGTGCTGGCGGGCAATAATAGTGGTCTCTGTCACAACGTACTGCACAGATACACTCGAGTAAGATCACCAACTGAATGGACACCGCCTTGTTGACAGCTGAAACTCACAGCTCTGCAATCAAAGTATTGGCTATGTGTCAAAATTCTATTCTCTACCCACGTCTGGACACAACACGGACACAACAACCACATCATACAGACAGGTCAGATCTCTCTGACCAAACAGCATATTTACCATGGTGGTTTTACATCAGATAGGTCCTCCCAGACTATAGATTCTGAAAAATATTTATTAGTTTCCTTTCCTAAAAGTGGATAGGTAATATGTTTCATTATTCTCAACACTTGATCTGTCTTTCCTAACCCTTGCTGGAGTTTATGTATATTGTTGGTCCCTAGACCCTGACTTGGGCGGGGGGTCTAGAGCAAATCCCTACTTGTTTGTAAGGCTAGATTTCGATATGGCAGTATCAAATCACTCGAACATTAAACAATATTCAAAATATACAAAGAAATAATTTCAATCTTACCAGATTATGAATAAAGAACACAGAAATGCTAGCAAAACTCAGCTGAGCTGCTGGCTATAGTATGGCGTCCCTGAACTTATTTCACTTTCTTTCATTTGGAAATCACCACACTTTAAAATACTGTGTCTATCATCGAACAACTATTGAGGAATGGCCCCACTTGCGCGTCTGAGCGCCGATAAAATGATTGTCTGTGGCCAATCACTGCCTAGGTTTATTTGAAATTCAAATTTCCTACCCTAAAGTCATTTCAGTCATGCTTCAGTCAAGTATGGATGTTTATCTGTTAGTCTGTCCGTCTCTACTTGTTTTTTTTTCAAAACGTACTTGATTTTTGAACCAACCTTTCTCTCCCCTCCAAAATTTTGTCGTTAAAAGTTATATTTAGACACAGCTCCCACCAATGTCCCTTCGCTTCCCTACTAAGTAGATTTGAACACCTGCGTCTCGAGGTCGTGTTTTTTTTGTGCAAATAGCGACACTTTTTATTCCATACAGTCTGTCGTTGATGTGAACAACACTGTCTTTTGTCATTATCTTCAATATTATCTATCCGTCTGTAAAATTAAGAACATATTAGTTCACTGCTCAGAATGGGCCATCCGGCCAGCTAATTTTTATATTCCTAACATTAATATTACGAAAAAGTTACTTTTTAATTTTTGTAATATTCCAAACATCCGCGTTCTGCCGCTGAATTCAAATCAAAGGCTTGGTATCGCAAAAGCGACCAATAAATGACTGTGGCGTAACATATCCAAGGTCCCTTCTGTCGAGTTCCTTACTTTATGTCAACTTGGGAAACGTGACTTTTCTCCGTTTCCCCCCCAATTGCGTCTCCTTAGCCTTTCTAGTCTCACGCAATCTTTCCAGTCATATTTTTTCCTTTTATCCGCCGTTCCCCTCCTGTCTAGCAAGTCAATTTTTATGGAGGGTGATGACCCGCGGTCTGGGCGATCATGTACTATCAGCAGCCTACGCATTATGTTTTTATCCTTACATGTTATCTTTGGAGGTATTTTACCGTTGTATCTCTGTCAATTTCACTACAAACAGGATCACTAATTACTTGTCAGAATTATAAACTTTTAGGATATAACTGAGATATTGACGAAGACAGATGGACGAACAGACTTGAATCTTTCTCAGTTTGCCCTGTAGTGGGGATAGAGGGGAAGTTAGTCCTAGATTTGAAATTTGAGTTCAGTTTGAATAAAAAGACGCTAGAAGCCAAACAGTCCCTGATTGGCTGGAGTCTAATATACTAACGGAGGGATAAAACTAATTTGTAGTTAGTGTTCGAGGCCACTTGTAAAAGAAATTTTCTACACTAAAGTTGTTCTGCAAGCAAGACAATAGTACTATCTTGACTTTGCTGATCTGCACCAGCAAGCGATCTGGATTTGACCATATTTATCGCAAATCAAACTTATTAGTGTTAATATTTCTCTGGTGCGGTAAGACAGAAAACATTTATATCACCATTATTATTATTATTATGTATGTATTATTGAATATGTATGAAAATTATGTGGGCAGAAAGTTATCTTGAGGGAAGTCAACATCAAATTTTGTATTGTTTCACAGAGTTGTTAGGAAATATATTAACATGTTGTAGAAAAGCCAGACAGGCTTTCTGACATTGTGGGAGAAAGAAAAATTAAATATTAGTGGGGAAATTATTGTACAGTATTATGACATAAGACCAGGCAAACCACTGGCCGTCTTCTTCAGCTAGTCACCGTGATTGTACATGACTTGATATTATTAAAGTAAAATGTTTCCTTTGTCAAGGAAAGTGTCAAACTGTAGTTTGAAGTTTATTTGACCATGAATGGGGTATACAACCAATTAAGAACGTTAACTAATTGTTTAGTTACCATGCTGAGTCTGAATATGATTTAAAATGTTTAGAGTTAGGGAAAGAGAGAGTATATCAGAGGTTGAGTAGGACGCATTTATATCGTTCCAGGGTTTCATCTATGACTCAAAGTGAGCCCAGGTCAACCTAAACCTGTCTATATTTCTGCATCTAAAGAATTGAGGCAGTATCGACTGTGTGCCTCCGTGTTATATTGCAAGAGCAGAATCCTTACTTGGCAGTGGAGGCTGGTGATCTAACCAAAATTCATCCTGCATACCAGGCACCACTCAGTTAAGAAATTGTCTCCGGGCACTTGATATATCAAACTCAACTACTCTCAGTTCCCGAAATGTGTATTAGATCATTCAGATTGTGATGAAGACAAATGTTCTTGTAATCGATACCCATTCATAGGAGCAAGAATAAATTGACACTGTTCCAGATTGACACATTTAATTACAGTTATGAATAAGAATATACTCAGTTATAAATTGAATTAATTTTATGTAAATACTTTGAATTATTATTTTGAGTTCAATATTCCGGTATACACAAAATTGTGATACTGGAACAAATAAATTGTAAAAAAGATTTCACATTTTAAACTTAACTCTGGGTGTTGTTAATTACTTTTCATAGAGTTCTTAAGTATATTTGTTGTCATTTTATTATACCACAATTTCATTACCCTAGACATTAGACGTAGCTGTCAGACATACTAGTCAAAAATAAGTCTGAGTGAGATCTTAGGGTGGTAGCAGAAAGGTTTTCTGAGAACACACCCTTATCATCTATTAGACTCAGAGGCCTTCACAGCTTGACCTCACTCAGTTACACTATAAAAATAACACCAACATTCATAACATCTAAACCCACCACAGGGGTAAAGCTTGATGAAGATTGAAACCGACCATATAACCTAACCAGTCTTGTCAGGGCTAACCTAACTGTTACGCACAGATTCTTTTGTAGGCAATGAATATAGAGATATATATAGAAAGATATTTATTTATCTGTTAACACTTTTTGTTGAGAAATACTTAGATTTACGTCGGCCCATCTTGAGTTGAACTCTGGGGGTCACGCGTTTTCTGCGCATGTGTCGAATCGTGGTTGTCGAGAGAGACTTCCGTGATGATGGGCGGATCCTGATCGCTGTGCGGACAGAAGTCCGAAGATTTGTTCTTTGCTGTGAAATTCTGGGGGAAGGTGACATCGTCTGTGTGACTATTATGTCTATGTTCCTCCCCAGAATATATTCTTAGCGCCAAAGGAAGGCGGGTGCTATTTTTCTAGTGTTTTCCTAGGATGATAAGGTAAAGAGAGACAGTTACTGTACCTTTTCAAATGCCTAGATCTGCAGCCATGCTATGGTCTGCACATGTATATGATTGACTATTTTCGAGACGACATTTTGCCAGCAGCACCATTATTCGTATGATATACATTGCATTATTATGCATATAATCTACACAGCATTATTGATATGATGGACAGCGCCCTTTACTTATGCTTCATTATGCAGCTTTGGAGTGAGCGAAGCTCATCGAAGTTAGGAGCCATTTTTGGATCTCGCCTTTGCCTAAGCGGATCATCGTTCGGAGAACAGGAATGCCTTATTATCTGACGATGGTACAAAGATCTGTCTACTATGGTAACCCACTACTGGTGGTTTTTGAGATTGTCGTCATAAAAGCCTACTAATTTACGGCTTGTAATTCTTCGTCAGAAGAGGTTCTGTCAGGGAGCCACTGATGATAAATATTTGAGAACATTAACTGACGGGATCAGTCAGTTAGGCTGGAAAGTAAATACAACTAGAACCCAGAGGGACTAGCTACGAATGTTCTGTTATATTCACATTCTTTACGAATGTATCTTTGATGTCGTAGACCATTTTGTCGAGCATGTGATGTTTTTTGCCAAACTGTTCCAGTGACTATATATGTGTCGTCAGAGTTTGCGTCCTATTAAATGTGTGAAATTATCAACAGTAGTTCCAGACATCATTGACTTTCATCCATGAGTGAATGAGTGCCTTATTACTTGTCAACTCTGCAGAACAGTACCACCCATTCGCATAACGTACATTTGCACTCTCATTCTACATAAACACTGTCCCTTGTCGGGGCCTCAATACTCTATGGACAAGGTGACCTGTATGCCCAACACTGTGTCGGTTTGAGTTGACCATAATACCTGTATCAATGTGGTAACCAGAATTATACCACATCAACCGATCCTACTCCAACATTTAACACTCATCAATGAATTTAACATTCATCACTAACCAGTCCTTGTCAGGACTATATAACTATGCTAGTACTTGTCTGGGATATTATAACCTACCAGCAAGTACATCACTGACTTGGCATGTATAGGTGGAAGGAAAAGGTCACATCATACCCATTTAATCATAATATTTGATTTATTTATGTATTATTTGAAAAATGTTCCACAAATAGACACTTGTCTTATCATACTATATCTGACTACACTGAACCATATATCATTCATCCAATTTACATACACTGAGACATTCTTGCCTCATGTACAATATGAAATATGTGTGCTCCACACCGCAGAATAGCCACATTTTACTCCTTGTTACAGATTCATATTTGAGTCTGAGCTGAAGCCAGAAGCTATTCAATCCCGCTGCCTATACCCCAAAGGAGCACAGTAGTTGAAGCTTTAACAGACCTTAGTCCCCCAAGTTATTGGGCAGGCTAACGGACAAGACTGTCAGCTACAAGGGAGTGTGTCACAACCTAAAAGGACATCGTTGGTTTCCAAAAGATGAGTAATATAGAACTCATTCCAGTGACTTATGTGAGCAGTCAAAAGAGTCTATGATGAGAAAATGTCAGTATATGATAGGATAGTTAAAGACTAGTGCCAGAAACTTTGTGGAATAACGCGGATTTCATTCATTCAATTTAGAAAAGCCAATATTATTTTATTAAGTTTAATATTTATATATATGAACAATCACTTGATGTAAATATACTTTTCCATCAATAACCATATACCAACACTCACCATTCATAACAGAATTAGACAGTTGTAAATAAAAAGGATATATAAATTGTATTCAACAGTTCTTTTCATTCACTAAAGGTGAAGTAGAGTTTTGTTGAATTGTTACCACTTGTGGTCACACAGCAGGGTGGCGCAGTAAGTTCTGACTGTTCTATTTTCAGTTCCAGATACTTTCACATCCGTGACTATCGAGTGATACCAGTGTACATTTCTGTCACTGGGACCTCACACTTTCTAGAGATAAACCTTATGTTATTTCTTCTCCAACACTATCATCATACTTATAAAAAAATCCCTTACGCTACAATCCTCATTGCCTACTTTTATCTGCAATAATTAACAACACCTTCGAGGACGACTTATACTCTTAACATAGTCTAAACTGAATATATGTCAATATCGGATAATTGTTAAAACCTTTAACGGGATCTAAGACGCGTCAACAGTGAGAACGAACGAACGAACGAACGAACGAACGAACTTTATTTATCAAAGGGTTGAGAATTGGGCACGCAGGCCCGTCTGACATTCTGCCCTTCCTTTCCCTCACCTTTCATACTGAATTCATTTATTCTCATATGCATTTTACATATCAAATTCAAGGAATTCAACGTTGTAAAGTAAAATAATAATATAGCACACTCATATTAACATTAATTACTTATAAGCATGACATAACATATATTGAAAAGTACAAACATTATCATAGATAGATAGATAGATAGATAGATAGATAGATAGATAGATAGATAGATAGATAGATAGATAGATAGATAGATAGATAGATAGATAGATAGATAGATAAATAGATAGATAGATAGATAGATAGATAGATAGATAGATAGATAGATAGATAGATAGATAGATAGATAGATAGATAGATAGATAGATAGATAGATAGATAGATAGATAGATAGATAGATAGATAGATAGATAGATAGATAGATAGATAGATAGATAGATAGATAGATAGATAGATAGATAGAACGAACGAACGAACGAACTTTATTTTCAAAGGGTTAAGAATTGGGCACGCAGGCCCGTCTGACATTCTGCCCTTCCTCTCTCTCTCATCATGTATAGTAATATCCTTTCATCCTCACATTTACTTTAATCATTATTAAGGCATTTATCATTATAAAAGTAATATTACATTTGCAATAATCATCATAATTAAAGTGTTTTTAAAATAAAATAAAATAATAATTAAAAAAAAATAATAGTAATAATAAATTTGAAAAATAAATAAATAAATAAAAAATAAATAAATTTAAAAAAATAAATTAAAAAAAAAAAAAAAAAAGAATCGAATTCTTCGTACTGTAAATTAGTGATTTGAGACATATTTAGAGGTATGTTATGAGAACTTGTAAAATGTTCATACGGTGTTCAACTGAATGACTCAGGGACTTTTTTATTTTTTTTTTTTTTTTTATTTTTTTTTTTTAGGTTCATCAAGATGAGGTGGGTAGACAGTTACTTTCCATTTTCCTTTCCATTTCCTTTGCGTCCCAAACTCAAGACCAGAATCAGACTAGGTAGATAGTTAGATAGACATATACGAAAGCAATTAATTTGCCAAGGGTTGAAAATCGAACACAGTCCCCTCTTGCATTCTTCCTTCCTCTTGCTCATCTTTTATTACTGTTACTCAACATTCTCCAGCGTACTGAAAGTATTAATTTAAGGACAGTGCAACATTACAAGGAAGTATAACAGCATACATTAACAGTACCTGATCATAAAATTAAGAATATAAGTTATTAAGAATATAATATTAAGAATAAGTATATTGTAATGAAAACTAGATCATCAGAGCCTCCATACAGTATATTAGATAAAAGTAAATGTAGTTAGCGACCCATAGCTTGACTGCTTGCGTCAGGGTCAGCGAACCAGAGCTGACCAAGACCCTACTCCACCTCCACGTGGTGGTCCTGGAAACAGGCTGCATCACTGCAGTCTGGCTGTGAGAGTAGGGATCGAAGAGGGAAGGCTAACCCGGTCCCAAAAATGCCGTGCTGAAGTCGGATGTGTCGACCAAAAGGCGCAAATATCGCAGCTTTGCTGTAAACGGACACATCGCAACCAACGTCCTTTTCAGGACGAAGAAGAAGAAGAAAACTTTTAACTGTTTTAAAGTTTAAAAAAACAAAACATATATATATCTAGTAATATATATATACTTTTACAATAAACGATCTTGATCTGGAAGCAAATGGATTTCTACTAGTTCGTTCTGGATTTCTACTAGTTCGTTCTTGATTTCTACTAGTTCGTTCTGGATTTCTACTAGTTCGTTCTGGATTTCTACTAGTTCGTTTTGGATTTCTACTAGTTCGTTCAATGAGTGAGCCTCTTACATTCATCCTCACTCTTCAGCTCCCTAAGGAACATAGGCCTTCAACTTATGCCAAGTCTTCCTATCCCTCGCCATCAGCTCAGGGTCTTGCCATCTCTTCTTCATCCCTTTCATGTCTGTCTCTACTTCTCTTCTTCGTGTATTCCTTGGTCTCCCTTACCTCTGTTGCCCAGGGGATTCCAGAACTAGGACTGCCGGAAAATACTATCAAAAGGTTTCCTTAATTTTTGTCCTATCCATCTCCAGAGTCTTCTTCTCTTCTCTTGTTTCACTGACATTTGTCTGGTTCTTGCCATCAGTTCCATATTAGTGATTCGTTATCCACTTGGGGGGCCGGAGTGGATCAGAGGTATGGCGTCCGCCTCGAATTCTAAACGTACCGTGGAGAAAATAATTGGACGTGGAAAAAACTCAAATAGTTGGACGTGGAAAAAAACTCAAATAATTGGACGTGGAAAAAACTCAAATAGTTTGACGTGGAAAAAACTCAAATAGTTGGACGTGGAAAAGACTCAAACAATTGGACGTGGGAAAACTCAAATAACTGGCCGTGAAAAAACGTCAAATAATTGGACGGGGAAATAATGAAATAATTGGACGTGGAAAAACTCAGGTAATTGGACATGGAAAAACTCAAGTCATTGAACGTGGAAAACTCATTAATTGAACATGGAAAAACTCATATAACTGGCCGTGAAAAAAAACATCAAATAATTGTACGTGGAAAAACTGAAATAATTGGTCGTGGAAAAAACGGAAATACTCGGACGTGGAAAAATTCAAGTCATTGAACGTGGAAAACTTATTAATTGGACGTGGGTTCGATTCCCAATAGAGGGAATATAGTTTATGGATACTGTTTTCTTCAGAACCAGTGGTCCTAATGATGTCATACTTCCCCTTGGTCTCATGGGTAGTGCGATCGGATGCCTAGCCTTCTCGGATAAGGATGGAAAAAAAAAAAATAGGAGGTCCCGTATGCAACCTGCGCACGTTAAAAATTCCTCAGCAGTTGGAAATCGTAAAGTGTAGGACATAAGGCCGCTGCCCTGGTAAAATTTAAAAATTAAAAACATACCCACCACAAAAATATTTATAGAATGTGTGAGTCCCCGCAGGACCTCTGAGTCCGAGTATACACGGATGGGTCAGCACAAAATGCAGTAAAGAATGGAGGAGCAGGAGTGTACATAGAATACCCAAACAACACTAGGGATACCATGCAGTGGATACCGTCTCACTGTGAAATACCAGGAAACGAGAGAGCAGACTGACTGGCTAAAGAAGGTGCTGCAGACGAGCAGCCGGATGTACCAGTTACGTACCATCAGAAGGAAAAGATGATCAAATCTATCAGAATGCCACCAACGCCAACACAGGACGACTACTAAAGCTATGAACAGATCAGAACAAATTGTCATTCTGCGCCTCAGAACAGGACACAACCGACTCCGCAGCTACACGAATGCAAAATTTAAGATTGGCAATTCAGCTATGTGGAGAGGCACCCCAGACTGCAGAGCACATACTTCAAGACTGCCCCGAATATGATATAATTGAGGCAAACCCACTGGCCCAGAGAAACAGCACTGGAAGCAAAACTATACGGATCTCTGTATGAACTACAAAAGACAGCGAAGTTTATACAAGAAACAACATTGCAGATATAGACAATATAGTTCAAGCGAACGAAAGAAGAAGAAGAATGTGTGAGTCGTATATACACAATGGGATTCTTGCCGGTGCTTCGGAGTTCGTGCACTGTGCTGAGATCCTCTGTGTGATTTAATGGAGGAGATCGGAGCACTGATGGAGTTGCCCGTGTGCAATGAAGATAGTCCTTAAAACCAAACCACTTAAATCCTTATATTTTATGCAATCACCCATTTATGAAACTTTGTAGCTGTTTTCATTGTTGTTTTTTTTTGGTGTTCTCCATGTTTCAGAGCCACACAATAAGACTTGACGAAATTTGAAATGAAGATTCTGAATTCTCGGTGGATCTGATTTCTTTTGATCTCCATGTATTTCCCAATGCAGCGACAACTCTTTTCTCCTTTTGTGTTATTATTCTGATATCATTGTGTGTCCCTCCCACTTCGTCTCTACTGCTGCCAAAGTATAGGTTATTTATGGTTCTACATCTTGTGGTGGTGTTTCTTCTAGTGCAATGTCCGTTTACTGCTTTCGTCTCATTATCTTTGCTTTCTCTCTGTGTATTTTGAGACTCAATTGCTGTGACCTCCCATCAAGTATTTTAATCTTGTCTTGCATCTGATTACGGTAATGGGACAGAAGAGCCAAGTCGTCGACAAAATCTAGATCGTCAAAGCTCTTTTGCCAGTCCACTGGATTCCATTTCTGTTGGCTGAAGTCGATGTTTTCATAACCCAATCCCTAACCAATAGAAAGAGAAATGATGACAGGAGGCTTCCTGTCGTACTCCAGTTGTTATCCCAAACGGTTCTCTAAGTTACCCTTCATGAAGAACCCTTCATGTCACGTCTTCATAAGTTTTCTTTTATTAAGTTGATGATCTTCAATGGGACTCCATAAAGCCTTATCAATTTTCAAAGTGATTATATGCTTACATTGCCAAATGCCTTGAGCATCTTACACTTCCCTGATCACGAAGAGAAATAATTTATTGATAACAACTTCAAACTTAAGACATGAAAGTGTTGTAGATTTTCTGTCACGTTTAATACTACTGTATATTTTGACACTTTTATATCAGGAGGAACTGAAGTTATTGATGTCTTTACTCTTAATTTTATGTATTTATTTTTTATTGTTTAAAATTAAATTCAGCCAAAATTAGCGATATTTTAAATAAATTTAGCAACATTTGACCAGCAAAGCAACTTTTTATTTGACTTGAAAATTGTTATTTTGCGTGCATTAGTTAACTAATTTACATTCAATTATAATCATTCTTTTCAGTAGGACAAAACAATTGCAGAAAATGAGGGGGAGAGGGTAAGAGATTTTTGACGTCATATAAAAAATGGGGCGGGGGTCTGGGTTTTTATAAAGAAATATGACAAAAGGATTTTGAGTTTAAAAAAAAAAATTGTGAAAACTGTATACCGTCATAAGTGTACATCAAGTAAAAAAACTAAAAATGATCTGAAAAGGACGACAAAAGGAAAGCAATACAAATATCGCTAACTGACAAGAACTAGACAAGTACCAGTGGAGCACGAGGTGAGAAGAAGACGCTGGCGATTGATAGGACACACATTGAGGAAACCTGTTGATAGCATTACAAGGCAGTACTTATTCTGGAATCTCCAGTTTAAGAGAGGCAAGTGAGACAACAACAACACAAAAACATACATAAAGAAAAGTACTGAGACAAAAATGACAAAGATATAGAAGGGTTTGAACATGAATGGTGTTTAGCAATGAGCTAAAGGGTGTTGATGATAATAATGCTGATGATAATGATTATGACGAAGACGACGATGTTAATGATGAGGTCGATGATTATATCCGTACTTTGATATTATTACCTGTATGAGAGGAGGAAGAAAAAGGTGAAACACCGGAGTTCCCTTGTCCGGTGTAGTAGCTTGGGTGGTGCATGGGACTCACCAGCTTGTCACCATAAATATGGGTATGATATACTTCCTTTGTAGCAGCCGCACTCTGTAACTCTCACTTTTCACCGCTTCAGCCTGATCCGAAGTAAGAGAACTAAGTATGTATCTTAAAGATGTGGACACATCAGGAAAGATATCCAAAAGCCGCGCACTTGCCGTCGCTCCTATTATGAATTATCTGATAACGTTATCACAGAATATAGGAGACAAAGAAAGGACTACTGCTCTTACAGGCATGTCGTAAGAGGCGGTTAACATAGGGTTGCGCATGCTGCTGACGACTTCATTATGTAAAACAAATTGCTGCTTAACATATTATTGACAGATTACGCATATGCTTCGGGAGCCGCGGTAGTGCAGCGGTTAGTGCACTGGCTTCCTAGCTCGGTGGTCCATGGTTCGATCCCCAGTTGAGGTGGGATTCTTTAGACCTCAAACGGCTCCGCGGTCGACCCAGCCTCATGAATTGGGTACCAAAACAACTCTGGGAAGGTTAAAGCGGCCGGCGTGATGCTGACCGCATCACCCCTAGTGTGCCGATGGTCAAGAAAATGGAGCCGCGGTAGCATAGTGGTTAGTGCACTGGCTTCCTAGCGCAGTGGTCTATGGTTCCATCCCCAGATGAGGTGGAAATTTGTTAGGCCACAAACGGCTCCTGGGTCGACCCAGCCCCAAATGGGTACCAGAGCAACTCTGGGAAGGTTAAGGCGGCCGGCGTGATGCCGACCACATCACCCCTAGTGTGCCGACGGTCAAGATAATATGGGCCTAACACCATATTCCCAATATGTCTCAATGGGCGTGTAACGGGTTCCTTTTTTACCGTATTCCCAATATGCCCCGATTGGCGTGTAACGGGATCCTTTGCCTTTACCTTACGCCTATGCTTCAGTTGAGTATTCCTGAATGTAAACCAACTGCAGTGGCGTGTTCATGCTCTATAGACAGCGAAAAGGAAACCGACGATACTTATGGGGATCGTCTTTGCTTTGTTAACAACCCTTATTCTAAAGGTTTGCCCGATGGTAATTGTTAACAACCCTCATTAGAAGGTTTGCCCGATGGTAATTGTTAAAATAAGGGATTAACAAATTATTGTATCAATCAATGGGTCGCATTAAAATATTTGAGTAAAAATTACTATCATAATAAGTGATTTAAATTATTAAATAATATCTGGATTCGGCTTTCTAGAAAATTAGCACTTTCTCGTGTGACTTGTTCCAACTTAATATTTCATGTCGTGAAACTGTCTTAACAACATAACTATTCATAATATATCACACCTGTGAATAAATGCAAGCTAGAGAATCTATAAGGAGCGGATCAACAGAGTGGCGGAATACAAGTAACACAGTTGTTATTTGTTTTCTTATTGAAAACGTTTGCACTAGCGAAGATGTATGCCTAATTTAGTTCATAACAGCTCGAATACCTAGGCTGCTAAATTAAAAATGGAGTTTCACAAACGAATAGGCCGTATCTCCTCTAATTGGTGTAGTATTTACATAGTAATCACATACAATAATCCATCTGGCTAAAAGGGTAGTTTGTCTTTCTGATTCTTTCTCGCAATCCTCAAAGAATTATTCCAAACAGCACCTCAATCATTCTTACCAGAGTTGCAATCTTCAATTATTATGTGCAAGAAATCACGAATCACTTAGCATTTTTTCAAACTCAATAAATCATGCCGGACTTCTACCTACATTATCTTGTGCGCCAAAGTTCTTGCGGTTTGTGCAAGTCTGGAAGCAGATTTGCACTTCAGACGAGTAAAGTTGCTGACAACATGAAGGGAAGAAATGACAGCACAGATAATGGCTATCTGTGACGGAAGCCACGCTGTAGGAAATCAAGGAGAGAAAGTGTCACTTTGGTCGTGTGCCATCTCGCACGTTGGTCATCCGAGTTCCGTGTCTTGGATGTCATCACATGTAGACCCTGCCCACGAAATCTAACAGCTTCGACGTTACACGCTGCCTACATTGGGGCCACCCAAGCCTTGCCTTTCCCACCTTGTTTCCATTCAAACGGCATTGTCCACATAAAAGAAATGTCAAAATGGGCGGACTCATTTCCTTGTCAACACGGCCCTCGACCAATCGGAGCTCTAAGAGGTGGTACTATTTGTGACAAGAAAATCGATAACGGGTTAAACACAGCTGTTGTCTGATTGGACGCTGGTTTCTGTTGAAATCTGACGATTAACGTAAAAATCTGTTACATTCATTCTCTTACACACCGCGTTCAATTACAGTGTGAGTGTGTGTGTATATGTATGTATGCAGGCTTATGTATGTATGTACGTAGCCTATGCATGTCTGTTATGTATATGAGTATGTATGGATATGTATGTATATATGTATGTATGCAGGGCTCTCCTATGTATGTAGGCCTCTGTATGTATGTGTGTATATATGCAGGACCAACCTTAACCCGATTTAACCTGTTTGACCCTATCGAGCCCGCGCCCACAGGGGACTCCGTAAGTGGGTTGCCACCTTAAGCTTTAAAAATAAAAGGAACGCCATACAGAACATACTGGATTTGAAGATCCCATTTAAGATCATTCACCAAGATAAAATTTATAAATATTACTTTAATCCTTGTTAGTCCTAATTTCCTCTTCTTCTAATTAATCTCACGGGAGAGAGAGAGAGAGAGAATGAAAGAGAGACAGAGACAAGGATAGATAGATAGATAGATAGATAGACAGACAGACAGACAGATAGACGTCAGGGCCTTGTATACTGTATAATCAAACCACTTTTTCATGTCAGCGTTATATTAAGTAATATTGTTGAATTTAGCATGACAAGTACTAAACCACTCCCTTACTACTGTAAGCCCCCACCCCCGCCCTTTTTTACCTTATAGCCCCCTTAGGTTTTCTATATGTTCCCAGGGAGGTCAGGAGCTTTTCCAAAGTAAAATTCATAAAATCTTATATATGTCAACATTTAAACAAATAAAGAGGGGAAACCCGAGACCTGTAAACAGTAAATAAATAGATATTACACTCACATAAAGGTATGTTTCAGGCACTCGTGAGAAATAAAGAAGTAGAAAACTAGACAACAGAAAAACAATAGACGTGAGTGGCTTACCGGAGAATCCAACGCAGGACCTTCCTTGCTGCGAGTCGCGCTAATAACCCCTGTCTTCGAAGCACTATTTTTGTGATGCCTAGCTGGCAGGGAGGATAGTGTGATTCGCTTCTGTAGCTAGGCGGGGGTGCCGCTTGGAAGGTCCTGGGTTCGATTCTCCGGTAAGCCACTCATTACTGTTGTTTAGTTTTCTGCTTCTTTATTTCTCACCAGCGCCTGAAAGATACCTTTATGTGTACAATATTTATCTAAAGTCAAAAGTTTCAAGAAAACAACGATTGAACAGCCGTGCAATATTCCCCATAAAATTGGATGAAGCAAAAATATTACAGTACGACATAATCCAATACCATAATTCCCGCAGTAAGTACGTCGGTCGGTCACATCATGCACACCGTCATTTGCGCACTTTTCTATTTTCGAGACAGTACATTAACTTTCAACCACAGCTAAGGGGCGCAACTGTGGTTGAAAGTTAGACAATAATTGTATTGTTTCCCTTATATGTACTCTCCTGAAAATAGAAAAGTGCGCAAATGACAGTGTGCATGACCAGATTGATTATGGAAAGAAGTCAACAACACAATTGATAAACAGTAAATGAACTGGAGACATGATAGTGCGGAGATGCAGATTAAATCAACAGACAATCAAGATACTCCTCTGCCCAGTTTCATTGGGGAAAGGGATTTAACTCATCATTTTCTTAAAAAAATTACCATAAAATGTAAGTTTTTGATTATTTCTTCAAGACAAAATTTTAATTTAAAGTATTGCGGACTTATTATTTTGGATCAAAATGATAAGATGGCTGCAATTGGAAACCTGTCAATTTTGACGGGTTGTTGCAATTTTTGAAATATTTTGTTAAACAGAAAGCAAGAAATTGTATCTTTATATGTATAGGTCTGTTGTGTCACGTTTTATTTTAAAATATAGATAATAAATATAGATACAGTTATATTTACTGCAGTTTAAGATAGTTAACACTTGATATCTGATCTGAAATAATCTTAAGCCTAGGTGGCCCAACCAAAAAGGTCCGAATCGGGCCCTGTAGTGACTAATGGCCGGGCTCTCATCATCGTCTTCCCCATCATAATCATTATCATCATTATTGTGGTGAAGTGGGATGTTATAAATATTTATAGGGGACTTAGTGTACTGACTGAGATCAGCTGTGAAGGTATCTATATCTATTAAGAGTAGTGTATTATAGATAACCTTACTTGCTACCACATATCTATATATCTCAGTCAGAATTATTCTGGAATAGTGTGATGACTACGTTAGGTGTCTAGGGTATGTGTATGATGAAGTGTAAGTCACAACAACAGACAGATAAACAATTTAATTTAATCCACTACTCTTGACAACACTGTGACACTCACATACATATAACACTCTATGAGAATATCTTAAGGAGTCACTGATAACTTTTCAAATAACAATATGTATTCATGGTTATCATAAAGGTATATGTGTCCTGATTCAAATACAAAGGAACCAGGAATCACAATCAATTTTAATTACAAGTATATGTACAGACTTTATCAATATGAATATTGTAGTGACATATATTATTAAAATATCCTATGTGTGTCAGTTGTGTAGTGGTAATTGTTGAGGACTGTTTCGCGGCTTGCAGACATGTGAATGGTTGCAAACATTGGCATGCCTGCACCACGGAACTCCTCAATTGAATAAGACCAGAAATCGCGCAGATCGATGTATGACGCGTCTAGCCTAGTTACATTTTAGTCTATGTGTGGCCATTGAGCCTAACGGCAGTGTTGAAATGTGTGGTAAACCCACTTAAGGATCGTGTTTGAATATGTGGCACAGCCACTGATTATATATATATATGTGGAACGGTAGATCCACTGGAAAGTGTAAGATAGCGTAATGATCCGTATCGAAATTGATTATAGGACCAGGTAGAGTCCGTATTAGAATCGCGAACCAAGCAGATTACGTTCACCTTGAACTTATATATATGGCAGTTAAAGCCTGGCGATGCAAGCCAAAGATGTTGATTAATGATACATAGACAGGATCTATAGATTTACAGATAATGTACTCACTAGTATTGTGAAGGAATAATAATTCTAAGGATCGGATTCGTTAAGAGTTGGTTGCACACTCTATTACGCTATAAACTTAACGGTTAACCCAGACGAGCTAAGTCTGTGAGAGGAACAATTGTGTAGAGCTTAAAACTATGATGAAGCCAATTTAAATGTGTGAATTGTTGTTGCACCATTGTGTAAAAGGATATATTAAATTGTTCAGTCGTCCATGGAACTTGTTGGTTGCCTGAATTATACAAGTTCTCACTCTGTGCTGTGACTGTCATTAATCCTTGCAAGGTCAGTCCAGATTATCACAGGTATTTTCTAAGACTAACTATAATCTAACCAACACTGCGGAAGAATTAATATACGATAACGACACTGAATATAAACAGTTCAAGAAAGTCTCATTCAAGACGCAAGTCCAAGCTGGCAACTCAAATTTACACATCAAGTTACGAAGGTCAAGGTCGAGTCTTCACTCCGATTAACGGTCGCTGAGTCGCTGAATCAAATCGATCGAATGTCATTCAATTTTTGATCCTGAACGAGCACATAGAACCAGAAAGACAATCCATACACTTGTTAAACCTCCAGAGCAACCGGGGAAGTATTTCAACAGAATTTCTTTCAATATCACGTTTGAAAATCTTCGTTCAACCGGTCAAGTCTGCTTCTCTGTGAAAACAAGTCTGAACAGCTGGGAGCATTTTGTTTATTTTGAGGATCACTATGGCATGACCACATGAAGATAAGTTCTTGTCTAAATTAGAGCTTTCGACTAGATTGTGTTGTCCAGTTGGCTAGCTTTGGTCTTCAATTCTTCCTCCACTGTCACTTGTCTGTCTTACTTTGCAGTCCTAGTATTTACATTTAAGTGTTTACTATCAACTGTATTTTTATGTAACTTCGCGGTGGAGGATGGATAGGGCTTATCATTGCTATCTATAATCCTTTGGATAGATTTAAAGCATTTTTAAAACGACTTTTAGGATAATTGCTTATATTTGCTTACTGAGGATCTACTGATTATTAATTTTTCTTTTGAGATATAGGAAAAAAATGTTTCTACAGTAAGCCATATAACCACTTTGCTTGTGCTAGGTATTAACGTCAAGTGCCTACGTCCATTCAATTTAAATAATTTTAAATTTCGTTTTTGTGTCACAATTTAATTCGTATTGTGATCAAAACATCTCCTCTGTTCTCAATGTTAGTTTAGGACGGACGATGTATCGTAAATTTATTGTAATGTTAACGTAAAACATTTTATATTCTCTAATTATTAGGTCTAGTACTTACTTAGTTTCTTTTTATCTGTTTCATAGCGTCGTATAAGTGAATATATCATTTCATTTGCTTGTTACATCCATTGTTTATCGTCACCTGTTCTTGTCGCTGGCTATAGTAAATAATCATATTACTTTGATTAATGAAGCTCATATGTCATAATAGAGTTACTGACAAATAATAAACTACTATAAGTAATGAGGCACATGGCTGATCACTGCTTTGCTAGTTACTCTGATTACGGAAACAACGATAGATTGTTTGGTCTGTTGTTTGTCCCACAAAGACTCCAATCGAGGGTTGGAAGCGATTAGAATGATCAATTTGTTGTTGCCCTAAGAAC
>JAMPIV010021407.1:0-12500 GCA_024509875.1 Oreohelix idahoensis
ACAAGTTATGTACAGAATGTATTTAATATGAATATTGTAGTGACATATATTAGTACAAATGTTCTATGTGTGTCAGTTGTGTAGTAGTAAAATGAGGTAATACTGGTTTTGTTTTGTTCAAGCTCTGTTGGTATTGGTCATCATGACTTCAATAGTTTGTCTTTAGGGACTATTATTGGAGATGTTCACAGTTCCTGATTTTAAGACAAGTAAATTCCCCTCTGAATGGTATTTTTATAAAGTTATTTCAAGATGAGGGGACATAATGTTGAGCTCAGCTGGCCAACTCTGCTTATCTTGAGTGATGGCGGCAGGAGAGGACTCCTCTGCTCGAATTCTCTTCTGGGCTCTGGAGACACCTCACTGATAGCTAAAAGGACCAAGGAGTATGCTGTCCGACACTGGATTCAGCAAATCTCTGACCAGATGCTGCTCAGTACCATCAAGACCACTGTCCCACAATTCATACGAATAACACAGATACGTTGATTAGCAATGAATTCTGGCACAAACTGGCACAAATTTCCTTCTGCTTATCTTCCAGGCTTTTATTGAGCCAAATATAAGCTGGCTTCAACGCACTGATGCTTTATCAAGTGTATTTAAACAAGTGGTTTCGAACTAACGCTCCCAAGTGTGTATATCAGCGAGACTGGCCAATGAGCCACGTTTCGACAAGTGTTTGAAAAAATGTTATCTTTTCCCGTCTCCCCTAACAACCAAGATAGTATTTATAGCCCGACCAATCGTGGTTAGGCTTTCATTTGTTGCGCTCCAATCAATTTGAAGTTTACATGGTAGGCTATTTCTGTAACGTAAATTTTTTTCCAAACACGTTAAAAAAAAAATCTTATGAGCAGAAATGATTTTATGCTGTCAGGCACCCCAATATTTTATTTTGGGTATAATTTATTAATTCCTGGACTATTTGCGTAACGTTTTACATATTATTTGTCAGCAAGCCCTAAGGAACCCAAAAATACTAATTTAAAGGAGCTACGTGGCTGCGTTCAAAATATGCAATTTCTTCTACCTCCTGTTTGGAAGATGTGCTGTCTGGGTACTGTTATGTGTTCAAACGTAAACCCATCTATTGTTATCTTTTCTAATAAGAGTCTGTTATGATTTATAAACCTAACTCTGGGAAAGGGTAGTGTATTTTATCACTGTCCGTCTGAAAAAGTTAGTGCTTGTAGACTTACACGCGTGATGCCAGCATTTGTATATAGCGCGTCGCGTGTTGCATGCGTTCCTGATTTTCAGCCCTCCCCTCTCGCTATCCTTTTGTCCATCTGTTCGTTCGTTTTGGTAACGTAATATAATTAATGTTAGGATTAATTTAGGTCATTACGCAGTACGTCTCAATGTTTTTCTTAGAAATGCAGCACACGTTTCATTGAAGAAAGCGGGTATAATACAGTAAGCTTTTACTATCAACGTGAAAGCGTTACAATTTGCAGACGAAGCAGAAAACAAGGGGGATTTCGAGTACATTCTTGGTGACAGCACTGTCATTTTCCCATTGCTCTTCTCTTTATTAATTTTATTTGTTAGGCTTCATATTTACCTAATAATTTATATATGTGGATTAGAATATTTCATGACACCTCCCCTCTTAAAACAGACATTATATGTCAGTCCTTTATTCTATATACACATAGAGAAATTTATTATTATTTCTGGGGTTTACGGTGATTCTCATCACACGGATGGCGGCTTAAAAAATCCGCTCCCAGATTGGTTTTTCCAGATATATATTCAATGCTAAAATTATATGGAGCCAGAAGCAAAGACCATCGGAGTAACCTAGAGTTCTCATGCTTAGCCTGTGCTAAAAACGATAAAGGTTTGTGGTCAGTTTGCAACTTAAATGCCTTCCCATATAGATAAATATTGAATTTCTTTATTGCCCATATTACTGCAAGACATTCTTTTTCGCTAGTTGAGTAGTTGATTTCAGCTTTATTCAACTTTCTGCTAGCATATGCCACTGGGCTTAATTCCCCATCCAATGCATCTGATTTCTGTAGTAAAGTTGCACCTAACCCAATATTACTTGCATCCGTCCTTACTATGAATTCTTGACTTAAGTCAGGTAATTTCAAAATGGGTTTACTTGTGAGCTTTTCCTTCAATTCTTGGTAAGTCATTTCACATTGTGGTGTCCATGTAATGCGATCTGGAAGTCCTTTACGTGTCAATTCCGTTAAAGGTGCACATATGGAATTAAAGTTTTTGATATACTTCTGGTAGAAACCACATAATGAGACAAAGGATCTCACGTCCTTCTTGGTTTGTGGTCTCGGGGCTTTCTGTAGTTTCTCTAAATTCTTTGGGTCAGGGGTCATGTTTCCCTGATAAACTGTGTGTCCCAAAAATTCCAATTCTTTACATCCAACGCAACATTTGGTTGGTCGGGCTGTTAAATTTGCCTCCCTAAGTCGATCAAACAGCATGTTCAGAGAGTCAATGTGTTCCTCAAATGTTTCTGTTGCTATAAGGATATCATCCATAAAATTTGTTATACAGGGATTATTCAGAGGATCCAATAATTTTCTCATCATTCTAGAGAAGACACTAGGTGCATTCTTCAATCCAAATGGCAATCTATTAAACTCATAGTGTCCTTCTGAGGTACTAAAAGCTAGGTATGGTCTAACCTCAGGCTTTACTGGAATCTGATAGTATCCTTTACTCAGATCCACTTTTGAGAAATATTTAGCTTTATTTAGTCTGGCAAACAGCTGATTTGTATCCGGCAATGGATCCACCTGTCCTTCTGTAATAGCATTCAGTCTCCTGTAATCTATACAGAGTCTATGTTCTCCAGAGGGCTTCCTTAAGAGTACAACACCGGAACTATACGAAGACTCACTGTGCGAAATAATTCCTTCCTTCAATAGATAGTCTATCTCTTCCTTCAAAGCTTTTTCCTTAGCAAACGGAATCGAATATGGTTTCATACAGACAGGTGTGGAGTCTATGAGTTTCATATCATATTCCAATAGGTTTGTATGCCCTGGTCGGTCTGTTAACACCTCTGCATGATTATTTAGAACCTGTTGCACTCTCTCTTTCTGAGTTTTCGTTAAATGTGTACTGATTTTCACCTGTGCTGCTGTCTCACAGGGGTGTAATGGATATTCAAATGATGAAAGTGGTTCCTTTTTCATCTCCATGGCGATGGACAAGGTCAACAAGTGTGTCTCTTCCTGATGTTCTCTTTCCAAATATTTCTTCAGGAGATTCACATGATAGATTTTTTCTTTCCCCTTCTTATCTATCTTATAATTTGTTCTAGACACCTTCTCTAGAACTGTATATGGACCCTGCCATCCAATTTGTAACTTATTCTGACTCCCGGGCAAAAGAAGCAGTACCTTCTCTCCCACAGCCAAATTTCTGTCTTTCGCCTTCCTGTTATAATAGGCAGCATGTTTCTTCCTGGCTTGTTTCAAATTTTCATTGGCAAGTTTCCAGCCAGTTTTCAACCGAGTGGTCAGCTCATTCACATATTGGTATGAAGATGTAATGTTTTCCTCTGCCTTTTCATCAGTCCACGTTCTTAACATAGCTACATATGGACCTTTAATTGTGTGGACCTATTTGTCCATGCACCGGTATGGTCTCTTCCACTTGAAGCTTTATAGTGATGATTTTTCCTCCCAGAATTATCATTCACAAAACGACCGCTACCAATTTTTCTTTTGGGGCTTTCTCCCCTCTTAAAATTCTTGATGAGAGATTTCCTCCCTACATCCTCTTCCTCCAGTTTGTTTAAGTCCGATTGAGGGATTTTCGGCTTATCCTGGGGTAAGACATCTTTTTGCACTCTCCGCATAGTGGCCATTGTAAAACAGTTAAGTGAAGCTTGTCCGTGAAAAGGGGCTTCCCATTCCATTTGGTCCACTTTATCAAATCTATTTTTCTTTTTATTATCAGGCCTAATTTTGCCCCGTGGCGTGTCCAGGTCCTGATCCATGTTCCCACTTGTGGGTGTTCCCTCATGTGCTATACTACACCTTTCTACAAAGTTCTCAATGTCCCATCTTGCTTTGGGCCAATAATAATTGTGAGCCACCTTTTGAATGATGGTACCTATCTTCTCATGGTCCCCATCTGGTTTCACATGTAGGCTCCTTATTAATTCTGTCCTATATCTTTTTGGAAGAACCAGCTGTCCGTGACCATGGGATCTAGTTCCGGCCTTCCTATACATCAACTTGTTTTTCATGTAAAAATCTCCCTTGCCTGGAGTTGTATGACAAGTTGACAATTTTCTGAAACAAGGCTTGAGTGTTTTATCCCCAGCCTGTGCCTTCCTCATCTCTTCTGGAGTGGTATCTAACATAATATCCTCCTCCTGTCTTGAGGTCGACCTGACCTGAAGGGTTGCCATATACACAGGTTTCCTTCTGCAACGGTCAGTGTCATGATTGTCCATCTGACAATTTTTACACCACCTTTTTCCTTGGTTGAAAGATTTTCTTTCATCATATTTCCTTTCATCGAATTGTGGGAATTTATTTTTATTGTCATACCGTGGCCTATCAAATTGGTGCTTACCTTTATTTTGATCCTTAGGATCAAATTTATTAAAATTCTGTGGTGCCCTAAAGTTATCCACCTGTTTCTTTTTATTACCTGTTACCTCTGCTTGAGCTGCTTGATACCTTTCAGCAACATTTAGCAACTCACCCAGCCTCTCTGCACCTTGTTCCATGAGAAACTTTCTCAGGTCTGGAGCCATGGACTCTCTTAGTTGCTCTATAAGGACCATTTCCTTAAGATCTTGGGTTTTCCCCAGAGAAGTCCATTTCTCCAAGTATGTCTCTATGCGTGCAGAGAACTGGTGATAGGTTTCACCTGACAGTAGTTTAGCATTCCTAAATTTTTTCCTGTAAAACTCTGCATTCTTTTCATACCTTAACAAAAGAGCCTGCTTTAGCATGTCATAATTTTCCTGATCACCTCTGCTCATTTTTGCAAAAACTTCATAAGCTGCCCCACGAAGTCCCTGAGATAACTTTAAGCTCCACCTTTCTCTCTCTAACCCATACGTGGTAGCTAATAGTTCATACCTATTTAGGTAGCTCTCAATATCATCGTCTTTCTCAACAAAATGATCTAAATGAAAATTCATAGCTGAGGTTGAGGCTCCCTGAGTAACCGTAGCATCAGAGGCAAAGGGACTGGCACCATTTTCAGGAGCATGGCCTTGAAACTCAAACTCCCTTAGTCGTAATTCATGTTCCCTTTGTAATCTTTTATCTTCTGCTTCCCTTTCTGCAGCTAATTTCCTCTCTTCCCTTTCTGCAGCTAATTTCTTCTCTTCCCTTTCTGCAGCTAATTTCTTCTCTTCCCTTTCTGCAGCTTGTCTTCTTTCCTCGGCTTCCAATGCTTTAGCCTCTTTGTCAGCCTCAATCTGCAACCTCTTAGTCTCAGCCTCAGCTTCAAATTGTAACTTCTTAATTTCCCTTTCAGCCTCTAACCTTCTTTCGGCTTCTTTTTCTAATCTTCTTTCTTCGCGTTCAATAAATTTGTCACATTCCGTTGTGACATAGGCAACCATAACTTGCCCATCTAATCCTAACTCTTTTGCAGTCTGAACCGCAGCAGATCGAAATTTGGCCAGGTCCGCCATTGTCTATTATGTAAATTTATACAATGTCTAACCAACAATTCAATCTCTAATGGACAACACAGGCACCGTGAGCTCAACCTTATTTAATTCCACCCAAGGATACCTTTTAATTCTTATATTCCCTGAAGTGAATTACCCCCCAATATTTTTAATAGTGAAAGATTCAAAATCCCAAGAGCGAGACCCCAATATATGTGGTGAAGTGGGAAGTTATAAATACTTATAGGGAACTTAGTGTACTGACTGAGATCAGCTGTGAAGGTATCTATATCTATTAAGAGTAGTGTATTATAGATAACCTTACTTGCTACCACATATCTATATATCTCAGTCAGAATTATTCTGGAATAGTGTGATGCTACGTTATGTGTCTAGGGTATGAGTATGGTGAAGTGTAAGTCACAACAACAGACAGATAAACAATTTAATTTAATCCACTACTCTTGACAACACTGTGACACTCACATACATATAACACTCTACAAAGATATCTTAAAAGAGTCACTGATGAACTTTCAAATAACAATATGTATTCATTACTGGCATGAATGAATATGTGTCCTGATTCAACTACAAGGGAACCAGGAATCACAATCAATTTAAATTACAAGTTATGTACAGAATGTATTTAATATGAATATTGTAGTGACATATATTAGTACAAATGTTCTATGTGTGTCAGTTGTGTAGTAGTAAAATGAGGTAATACTGGTTTTGTTTTGTTCAAGCTCTGTTGGTATTGGTCATCATGACTTCAATAGTTTGTCTTTAGGGACTATTATTGGAGATGTTCACAGTTCCTGATTTTAAGACAAGTAAATTCCCCTCTGAATGGTATTTTTATAAAGTTATTTCAAGATGAGGGGACATAATGTTGAGCTCAGCTGGCCAACTCTGCTTATCTTGAGTGATGGCGGCAGGAGAGGACTCCTCTGCTCGAATTCTCTTCTGGGCTCTGGAGACACCTCACTGATAGCTAAAAGGACCAAGGAGTATGCTGTCCGACACTGGATTCAGCAAATCTCTGACCAGATGCTGCTCAGTACCATCAAGACCACTGTCCCACAATTCATACGAATAACACAGATACGTTGATTAGCAATGAATTCTGGCACAAACTGGCACAAATTTCCTTCTGCTTATCTTCCAGGCTTTTATTGAGCCAAATATAAGCTGGCTTCAACGCACTGATGCTTTATCAAGTGTATTTAAACAAGTGGTTTCGAACTAACGCTCCCAAGTGTGTATATCAGCGAGACTGGCCAATGAGCCACGTTTCGACAAGTGTTTGAAAAAATGTTATCTTTTCCCGTCTCCCCTAACAACCAAGATAGTATTTATAGCCCGACCAATCGTGGTTAGGCTTTCATTTGTTGCGCTCCAATCAATTTGAAGTTTACATGGTAGGCTATTTCTGTAACGTAAATTTTTTTCAAACACGTTAAAAAAAAAATCTTATGAGCAGAAATGATTTTATGCTGTCAGGCACCCCCAATATTTTATTTTGGGTATAATTTATTAATTCCTGGACTATTTGCGTAACGTTTTACATATTATTTGTCAGCAAGCCCTAAGGAACCCAAAAATACTAATTTAAAGGAGCTACGTGGCTGCGTTCAAAATATGCAATTTCTTCTACCTCCTGTTTGGAAGATGTGCTGTCTGGGTACTGTTATGTGTTCAAACGTAAACCCATCTATTGTTATCTTTTCTAATAAGAGTCTGTTATGATTTATAAACCTAACTCTGGGAAAGGGTAGTGTATTTTATCACTGTCCGTCTGAAAAAGTTAGTGCTTGTAGACTTACACGCGTGATGCCAGCATTTGTATATCGCGCGTCGCGTGTTGCATGCGTTCCTGATTTTCAGCCCTCCCCTCTCGCTATCCTTTTGTCCATCTGTTCGTTCGTTTTGGTAACGTAATATAATTAATGTTAGGATTAATTTAGGTCATTACGCAGTACGTCTCAATGTTTTTCTTAGAAATGCAGCACACGTTTCATTGAAGAAAGCGGGTATAATACAGTAAGCTTTTACTATCAACGTGAAAGCGTTACAATTTGCAGACGAAGCAGAAAACAAGGGGGATTTCGAGTACATTCTTGGTGACAGCACTGTCATTTTCCCATTGCTCTTCTCTTTATTAATTTTATTTGTTAGGCTTCATATTTACCTAATAATTTATATATGTGGATTAGAATATTTCATGACAAGGTGTAGTGTTTTACAGATAACCTTACTTGTTACCACATGTATGCCTCAGTCAGAATTATTCTGGAATATTGTGATGACTACGTTAAATGTCTAGGGTTATGAAAATGATGAAGTGTAAGTCACAACAACAACAGACAGATAAACCATTTAATTATTCCACAACACTTTACACTACTGTGACTCTCACATACATATAACACTCTATAAGATTATTTTAAATGAGGCAAGTGTTAAAGGTTAAAAATATATGTATTAAGTTCTTTCAATAATAAAGATCCTGATTCAACTACTCAGTGAACCAGGAAACATAATAAAATGTAATTACAAGTATTATGTACACAGTTTATAGTTATGATCTTTGTATTGACATATATTATTATTAGTATTCTATGTGTGTGAGTTGTGATGTGGTACTAGGAGGTAATACTGGCTGTTCAAGCTATGTTGTTGATTGTCATCACGACTTCAAGTGTTTGTTTCTGTTGGAACTAGTATTGGAGATGTTCTCAGTTCCTGGCATTAAAACAATTAATTGCCCCTCTTGATTTAATACAATGTCAATTTTCGAGGGGGGTACATAATGTTGAGCTCCTCTGGCCACAGAATCTTATCTTTCGTGATGGCGGCAGGAAAAGACTCCTCTGCTCAATTGCTTCACTGTGTTCTGGAGACACCTCACTGGTTGCTATCTGGACCAAGGAGTATGCTGTCAGCCTCTGGATTCAGCAAAGCTCAGACCAGGTGCTGCTCAATAACTAGGACCACAGTCCCACAATTCATGGAAATATTACACAGAAACGTTGACTAGCGATGAATAATGGCACAAATTATGGCACAAATTCCGATCCGCCTCTGTCCCAGGCTTGTATTTAGAAAAATATGAGCTGGATCTCAACGCACTGTTCCTTTAGTAAGTTTATTTGAAAATGTGGTGCTGAACTGACGCTTCTAATTGACTATATTGGCGGGTCTAACCAATCATGCCATGTTTACACAAGCGTTTGAAAAAAAGTACCCTTCCATCCGTCTCCCCTAACAACAAAAAATAGTATTTATAGTCCGACTAATCGTGTTTAGCCTTACATTTATTTCTATCCAATCAAATAGGATTTTACATGGTGGCCCATTTCCCGTACAATGGTGGTTTCAAAACCTGCCACTGCGCAATTCTGATTTTGGTGTTGTCTGACAGCACCATTATTTTATTTTGGCTATAATTTGTTAATTCCTAGACTATTTGCGTAACACTTAACATATTCTTTGTCAGCAAGTCCTAAGGAACCCAAATATACAAGTTTTATGGGGCTAAGTGGCGGCGTTCAAAATATGTATTTTCTTCTAGGATAGTCGTGCTGTTACCACTTCCTCACTTCCAAACTTTAGGGTGTCTGCTGTACTGTCAGACTAATGTCAGGATTTCAGACATAAAACAGTAGAATGTCATGTTTCCCAATAAGCATTTTTCAGGTTTTTAAACCTAACTCTCGTATGGGTAGTGTTTTTTATCACTGTCCATCTGAAAAAAAAGTATTGCTTCTGGCCTTACGCTTGTTGGGGGTGGCATTAATATCACGAGACTGTGGTAGTATTGCCTGCGTTCCTTCGTACATCGCTCTCTCTCTCTTTCTATCCTAAGTTCATCTGTCTTTCCGTTTATGTTAACGTAGTGTAATTAATGTTAGTATTAATTTAGGTCATTACGCGGTGTGCCTTATCTCAAGGTTTTCTTAGAAATGCAGTACACGTTCTATTGTGTTGTGGAAACGCGTGTATGCTGCTATAGGCTTTACTATTAACGTGGAAACGTTACAATTTGCAGACGAAGTAGAAAACAAGGGGGATTTCGAGTACAGCCATTGTGACAGCACTGTTCTTTACCATTCTTCTTTCCTTTTATTGAATTTATTTGTTAGGCTTTACATTTACCTTTTAATTTATATATGTGGATTTAGAATGTTTCACGACAAGTGGATTAAAAAAAAAAGTCTTGTCAGCACTAATACAATACATAATGTGTTGTTTGAGGTTTCGTTCACATAAACCCATTGCATCAGCAGTTAAACAATGCCTCACTTCTGATGATCGGTGTCCTTAATTGTCTCCTCGTGCAGTTTAGATTTGATGTATTCTAGTAAGAAGTAATCCGTGCGATTAGGATCCGGAATCATGCAACGTACTCCAAAACAAGTAAAATTCCCTCAGTTTTCAGACGTCACAATCCCTGCTGACAAAGATACCGCAGTGTAAGATTAGTTGCCACGAGTCATTTTTCGATTATTCGAAGGTTCTCATCTTGGGATACGTATACCCTCAGGGGGTACGAGAAGCTTGTCAGGGGGGTAAAGGTAGTCCTGTAGAAGATACTATCGCAGGGGAGTGAAGCGTTAGAGACTGCATCATACTAGATCCAGCATCGTCAGGTGGGGTGAACAGTTCCCTTCTTTGCTGCGTTTCCTTCCCTAACTCAAGAGCAAAGTCAGGTACCCATTTACAGCTGGATAGAAAGGAGCGTGCCCTTCATGTCTGTCTCCAGTTCTATTCTCCTTATGCTCCTTTGTCTCCTTCTACCTTCTTACCATATGGTTTCCAGAACAAGGACTGCTTTATAATGCTATCAACAGGTTTCATCAATGTATGTCCTATTCATCTGCAATGTCTTCTTCTCATCGCTTGTTCTACTGCCACTTGTCTGGTTCTTGTCATAAGTTCCACATTAGTGATCTTGTCATACCATTTTAACTCTTCTATTCTACGCAACCACCAATTTATGAAAGCCTGTAACATTTCGGTTATTATCTACACTGTAGATCTAGGCTTTTCCTGTGGCTTTTCTGCCATTCCGAAACGTCGTGTTGAGTTGAAGTCATGAGCTCCAGTTTCTCCGGCTTGGCTGGCATTAAAAGGATTATCACATCTGGTCCCACGCTAAAAGGAAGACGTGCATGGCCTACTGAGCATTCCTCGCCATCCAAGGGGGCTCGGCAAATAAGATCCTACTTGGATAACTGTGGCAATTCTAGAGCTAATACATGCTAACCAAGCTCCGACCCTCGCGGAAAGAGCGCTTTTATTAGTTCAAAACCAATCGTCTTTGCCTTTCGCGAGGCGCAACGTTCCCACTGGTGACTCTGGATAACTTTGTATTGATCGCATGGCCTCACATTTGTCAAATGTTTGCCCATCATTGTCTAAGGACATGAGGTATAGCATACATATGTATGTATGTATATATATATGTGTGTGTGTGTGAGAGTTCTGATGCCAGACTGTATCGGCTACGCCATTCCTCTGGACTCACCAGCTTCGTGGGGCATGCTGCATGGGCGTCAGCTTGACTTCTTTACCCCAGCGCCCACCGATACATTGTCTTGAGGGCACGTTCCTATAGTCAGTAATGACTGAAAAGGATACAGTACTACAACTACAATACTGTGCTCTGGGTCTGGGCGCTCTCAAAGAAATGTCACGTCCTACACAGAGCCACTTCTCATCTCCCCCCTGCCTATCATGGGCCCATAGTGAGATCCTCCTGCATGCAACCAACCAGATAAAAGCCAGAGTTACGTCTGCGGCTCAAATGACTCTTCCAAGCTTAGTGTGTAATGCTGATGTCGCAACATGTTTCCCCCCATCATGCATCGGGAATTCCCTCTAATCCTAGAAGTCAGTGAATAATTTCAAGAGTCTAAGAGGGTGTAATTAGCCTCACATACAGAAGTTCAACTTCTACATTTGTATGCTGTAGCATTGTGCTTAGCTCGTGGTCATATAAAGGACTCCAGATATGTCTCCATGCATACAGGGTGGGGTAACCGGACCCCTCCCCCATGTCCCCCCCCCCCGGTCTCCTCTTACGACTTGTATGATGGGTTGCAATGTTTCTATTCTTTGTTCCCCTTTCGGACCTGGTAACACTTACGTCCATATACATGGTAAACTCTATCATTTGTGTCCCCTCATATTAAATAATGGGGCACGGAAAGGTTTATTAAAAGCCAAGGGCGTACAGTCAGAGCCGTTTCTTGGCTGGTGCAAGCGGTGCTGCTGCGCTGGGTGTCAGTTTGAGGAAGGCACTGACATGTTTAAACGATTAAAAAAACATTACAATTCTAAAGAACTAGAAAATTCAAACATAAATGTCACAGTAATTAATTACGTACTTCCTTCCTTTTTCGTTCCTCTTCTAGGTGTCGAGGCTTGCCAGAGAGAACGCCATTCTGTCCCATTGGCAGTCTTCCCTCCGGGCCTGGTTCCAATCTATTCCTCGGTCCTTCAGGGATTGTCTGATGTTGTCGTCCAAGCGAACTCTGGGTCGTCCTAGAGGTCTGGATTTCTGGCTCTTAGTTTCCCATACTTGGTCATGGTAGCTGATCTTCTTCCACTCTGCGTACAGAAGGTGGTTGCAGTAAAATAATTATGGCTCCATGCCTAACCTTCCTTAGTCGCTTTTTACGACATGCATAGTAGGTCACTGTTTTACTAATCTTTGCTCCCCTTTCGGGCCACGGCAACACGTGGGTAACTATGCACGCAGGGTGATCGGAAATAAAGTAACAGGAGAAAAAAGTCACAGAATAAAGTCACAATTTTGTCTAGGAAAAAAAGTCACACGAAATAAAGGTACACTTTATGGGAAAAAAAA
>JAMPIV010021407.1:17500-57500 GCA_024509875.1 Oreohelix idahoensis
TCTTGTAAGAATATAGTCTGTTTCCAAAGGAACAACTATGTACACGGCCACATGTGCTCTTGAGTTGGGGAAGACAAAGTCGAGCAAGGTACCCGATCATCTCCACCAAATACATCTGACACCTAGAGTAGTGAAGTCGCTACACCTAGAGTAGTGAAGTCGCTACACCTAGAGTAGTGAAGTCGCTACACCTAGAGTAGTGAAGTCGCTACACCTAAAGTAGTGAAGTCGCTACACCTAGAGTAGTGAAGTCGCTACACCTAGAGTAGTGAAGTCGCTACACCTAGAGTAGTGAAGTCGCTACACCTAGAGTAGTGAAGTCGCTACACCTAAAGTAGTGAAGTCGCTACACCTAGAGTAGTGAAGTCGCTAAAGCATCGCTCCCATACGGCAGTACCGACTATAGAAATACCTTTTTTTTAAAACCTGTTACCAGAAATCTCTCATAACCTTAAACTTTATCTGTCCTTCTTCTATACTTCTCTTCTTCTTCTTCCTCGTTCGTCCTGAAAAGGACGGTGGTTGCGTTGTGTCTGTTTACACCGGAGCTGTGATATCTGCACCTTTCGGTCGACACATCCGACTTCAGTACGGCAGTTTTTGGGACCGGGTTTGCCTTCCCTCTTCGATCCCTACTCTCTCAGCCAGACTGCAGTGATGCAGCCTGTTTCCAGGACCACCACGTGGAGGTGGAGTAGGGTCTTGGTCAGCTCTGGTTCGCTGACCCTGACGCAAGCAGTCAAGCTATGGGTCGCTGACTGCATTCTCTATTGCTGCATCTTTGGGTCCCGTCTTCTATACCACGATGCTGTACTTGCAGCAAGAATATAACTACTTACATTCCAACTCTTTCATGTCGTACAAGACGACTGTTATGAGGTTGTGTATAGGACTGACAACCTCATCGTGTAAAACACATTGCTACAGAAACAATCACTATAAGATGATGATGATGAGAATGCCTAGTGTTCGCTTCAAGCAATGGGATTATGTGCAGTGATAGCTCTATGCTCCACTAGGAGTGAAAATATGAATTAATGAAAAATGGGTGAATTAAGTCATTTATGTTCTTGTTGTAGCAACAGCGCATTAGTGAGGACAACTGTGGCAGAGGGAGAGAAAGCGAGACAGAGAGAGAGACAAAGAGAGAGAAAGAGAGGAGAACTGTGACAAAGATAGAGAAAGAGAGAGGCAGAGAGAGAGACAGAGAGAAAGGAAAGCGGTGACAAGCATAGACAAGAGAGACAGAGAGAGGGGAAAACGGTGACACATATAGGGAAGAGAGACTGAGAGAAAGGAGAACGGTGACAAAGTTAGATTAGATAGATAGATAGATAGATAGATAGATAGATAGATAGATAGATAGATAGATAGATAGATAGATAGATAGATAGATAGATAGATAGATAGATAGATAGATAGATAGATAGATAGATAGATAGATAGATAGATAGATAGATAGATAGATAGATAGATAGATAGATAGATAGATAGATAGATAGATAGATAGATAGATAGATAGATATCTGATAGGGTGGGCGAGATGATGGTGATGATTATATTGTGATGTGTGATCACTCTCTTGTCACACTCGCACCGACCCGAACAACAATAAAACTCTTGATTCTAGAGGCAGGGGCTATATTTATTTTTACAACCCATTCAGTGACAAAGCAAACATTAAACAAATAAACTAGCGAACATCACAAAACCAAACAAAACAAAACAAAACACCCAACAGTGCCCGATGCTAATCTGAAGAAGCAAACAAAGCACAGAATAGTTAAAATCATAGTTAAATAATGATACTCTCATCCTTCCACGCCACCTGACACCCTCAACTATCACACACGCACACACTCATGCGTGTCGTCCAGTGCGACTAGTATGGTGTTGTGCATGAGGCTGGCAACCTCACCATGTAACACAGATTGCTACCAAAACCACTACTGCCCGAGCATCTGAATGCTTAATATGAAGGCAAACCACACTGTTGGCCCCATGCTCCATCAGGAGCGGAGAAGAGAAATATATATCTTGAAGTGAACCCACGTGCTCTCACAACCATTCCTCACATAACCATAATTAAATAATCATAACATGGACATAAAATAATATTCAACTATATGTACAACAAATACTCTCAGTAATGAGAATAAGCTACTACCTCGTAACCGATCCACATCAGTATTCGTTACTGCATTCTGAAGCATGTCGTATGTGACGACTGGTGCGCCTGGCAACAAGCGTGTCGTATATGACCAC
This sequence comes from Oreohelix idahoensis, assembly GCA_024509875.1. Classification (NCBI taxonomy): domain Eukaryota; kingdom Metazoa; phylum Mollusca; class Gastropoda; order Stylommatophora; family Oreohelicidae; genus Oreohelix; species Oreohelix idahoensis. Next base: position 19,766 of record JAMPIV010021407.1, read on the forward strand.
TGGTGCGACTGGGAATCTCATCACATGAAACACATCGTTACCGAAACAACCACTGCAATAGCATAAAAATGCTTCTTGTCGGCTTGTGATAGACACCAGCCACATTGGTGTTTCCATGCTCCGCCGGGAGCAACCAGAGAAACACATGTCTCAACAAAGGAGTGGCCTCACGCTCTCCAGAAATCTAAATACATATTCTCACCTCACAGTAACCCATTAAATATATACAGTAGAATTATGATAAGTAGGCTATCGTGAAATACACTCAATTACTTTTACATTAAAGAAATAAAATAATTACTCTTGACTTTAACAAAACTGGCATTAACACGAAAGCTATCTCTTTCCTTTACTGGGGAAAATTATCTTAATCTGCTTCCCACCCCCGTCTCAATTCACACAATATAAAACTGGCGTCTTCTTTATACACACGCATGGTGACGCGCCGCCTTTCATGACCACATGGTTGCCATCTTGATAACAGTCAATATCATCTAAATTCAAGTAAAAAATCGCTTCTCTGTCCAGTTTCATGTATAAAACACTCTCCTACTAAATTTGCCCGGTCTGATGGATGAAATACTTGATACTAAACTCTTACATACGTGATTTGGTCTTAACACTAGTGAAATATATCCACACATTATTTCCCCTCAATTATATTTCAAGACTAAATTATTAGGTCCTGGAAACACATTCACTTTTTCATTTAAACATTAGAACAGACACGCTGAATACTAAAAATAAAACTACAGAATACTAAAGCTAATTTAAATTAACTCACGTGCTCAAGGCATTTACAGCTTGGCTCTGTCTGTCTAACTTCGTCTGTTCTCTCTGGGCGGCTGTGGCAACATAGGCCCGCTTGCCGGCCGCTTTCTCTTTTATAAGCCCTAGCCTAATCACTCAAGTTACTGCGCGCTGGGCGTATTAATCTTGGCTACTTAAATATCACACGCGATTATCGCTTTAGGAATAGCGAAAACACAAATAAAACCTACAGCTATTTAATACAACACACGAATATCAAATATGACTCACAACTATACACCACAATTAATTTCTCAGGCTTTATTATGGCCTCATTACATATCTTCATGAAAACTTTTCACATCCCAGAATGCTTCGCGCACATCGAAAATAATCTGCCTAGAAACAGGTAGGGGGCGGGCGTCTCCTTTTCGGCCCCATCACATATAGATAGATAGATAGATAGATAGATAGATAGATAGATAGATAGATAGATAGATAGATAGATAGATAGATAGATAGATAGATAGAGACACAGACAGAGACACAGACAGAGACAGACACAGAAACACAGATAGAGACACAGACAGAGACACAGAGACACAGACAGAGACACAGACACAGAGACACAGACAGAGACACAGACACAGACACACAGACACAGAGACACAGACACAGAGACACAGACAGAGACACAGAGACAGAGACACAGAGACAGAGACACAGACAGAGACAAAGATACAGAGAGACAGAGACACAGACAGAGACACAGACACAGAGACAGAGACAGAGAGAGCGAGAAAGGAGAACGGTGATAGAGATAGAGAAAGAGAGACAGAGAGGAAATGAGATTAAGACATGCCGTCTTTTTATGAAGCCGTTGCCAGGGTGATTGTGAAAACAAACAGAGAGCAACAATCAGCCACCACTTGACGCAGTTTCTGTTGTGAACCGACAACGAATTCGGTTAGAAAGATGCCGGAAAAATGTTGCAACCACTTTTATTTAAGTTCACATGCCGCTAACACATTTGTCGCGTTTTAAATGTATGATTCTCAAACTCTCTACGTTTATTTCATGGTAGAGAGCTGAAACTTTGCACGAAACTCTCTTTCGTGGTACATTTTAATCTATCAAATTTTGACCAGCATTGAGTCAGCCGATTTTACGTAATAGCTTCAACAATAAAAAACCGTCCAATAACAACAATAAACAAACAAAGTAAAGTAAAGTGAAAATAGCTTCATTAAAACCGGAAATGAAGTAAGGGAAATTAGGAATTGTGAATATAGACTGTGTTCCGTATTTGATAGTAGCAGGTGTCGGATGGTGAATGGCGATGTGCTGATTTAATTCAATGCGTACTCCATACAACTAAGTCAATGAGTCCTTTGTTTGAAATACACTTCTAGTAGTGACCAACTTTCTCGCAAGCTTTATATTAGGTTATTAAACTTATATGTTTATATTGTATATATTATTCTATTCATAGTTAAAGACTGGATTCTTCGTCGTAGGACTGGGACTAAGAAGGCTTGCACACGATGCTGGCAAAAATAGTTGTGTGAAGCAAATTGTGTCAAACACCATCCAAACACGTGAGATGCTTTGGTGACTCCACAGTGATGGTCAACCGTAGCAGTAGCCCGTAATCTTTGAAGAGCTACGGCGATGTAAAGGTAGTCCCATAACAGATACTGCCGTAAGGGAGTGAAGTGTTAGAGACTTCACCATAATAGGTCCAGTATCGAGAGGTGGGGTGACCAGTTCCCATCCTCGCTGCCTTTTCCTTCCTTAACTCAAAGAGCAAAGTCAGGCACCCATTTACAGCTGGGTAAACTGGAGCGTGTCGGTACCGTGATCAGGCGATGTACAAAAATATAATCACCAAACCTACTAGTCTTCGGAGCGGCAGATTAGCAGAGTGGTTAGAACGCTGGCTTTTCGCTGGCACTGGTGCCGGGTTCGGAACATGGTGGCGACACGCTCCAGTCCAACTATCTGCAAATCGGTACCTGACTCAGCTCTTGCGTTAGGGAATGTCACGGGATTTGCCTCCCCTTTGTTCAGCAGTAATGATCCACCAGTGACCAAAACTCAAGAGTATCTAAAATAGGTCTTCAAAGGTGTCTACCTTCGCACAAGATTACTCTTGGCAGAGTTGTAGATAGAGGGATAATGATGCTTCTATCTCAAGGGTGTGTTCAAAATATTGTTCAGAAGTCAAGAACAATGCTGTATAGGGCAGAGCACTATTAACTTGTATCTGATCCGTCACCTTTTGTGAAGTTTCAAGCAATGGTGTGGCTAGATCGAGCGACAGCTAGTTTAATCCAGCGAAATTCCTGTTATAAGTATTTTTGGCTCTATGGCTGTAATTATATATATATATATATATATATATATATATATATATATATATATATATATATATATATATATATATATATATATATATATATATATATATATATATATATATATATATATATATATATATATATATATATATATATATATATATATATATATATATATATATATATATATCATACATGCGTTATCATATCTATAATAACTGAATCAACTATGAATGTGTAAAATAACATATAACAAATTTAATAATCAATTAGTCTTTAGCAAGTTAAAATAAATATGGATGAAGATGATTTTAGGGGTTAAGAAATTGTCTTCATCGAGACTTAATTGGGGACTGTTGGTTATTGTCCGTTGCTTTCACCTGTTAACAAAAACTTAACTTGCAGAGTACTGCAATGGTTGGTTGTCAAGTCTTTCGTGATGAGGACTCTTCTCTAGAGGCGTCTAGATGAACTCCACTCCTAATGTCAATGTGGGTGTCTTTACAACGTGTCCACAATAGATAGTTGGTGTCGAACCTAGCTTTTTGAATCACAAGTTACTGGCGAATATTCTTACTTCAGACCGCTCTGGTACTAAGAACGGTCTTGTAACTTGGAACCACGAACTTTAGGAAAAATAAAAGAATAAATGCCTCTGCTAAGTACATTTGTGGGCTGAAGATTAACAGGCGCATTGTCTCGGTGTCCACCCACCAATGTTATCCTCTCTGAATAATTATTCTCCTTGAGTATACACAGTATAACTCAGGGAATATGATTATAAATCACTGTTATTCTTCTGGTTACTTTAATGGGGAAAATGTCTGGACAGCGCGAGTGCAATGGCTGGTGCCTGAATTACAATTAACAAGGTACATATATCTCAAAAAATGATACTTGTACACTTAATGTACATGGGATGTAATCATCACTCATATTTTCGGAGGCTGGGGTTACCTCTGGGTACAATTCCCTAAGGGAACTAGTATGAAGCAATCACCAGCGCTTGCTGTAGTGGTTTATGGATATACTATTTTCATATGTTGATGTTGCCAGCCTTCTATGACTGATATAACTACTTAGCAGGTACAGACATATCAAATTCACATGTTTAAAAATATATGTTTACAACTTATCCCAAATGGGATATACAATCTCCTGGTACAGTAGAATGGACACAGCAACGTTGATTTGATGCTTCGAACACTCGGTCTGGGGTAGTTTCAGAATCCCTCTTATGACTTGTGCTTCTGATTCCTTAAGTTTCCAGTCTTTGTATTTAAAATTGCGTGTTCTCTTTTAAGTTATAAAGACGCCTAAATACTTCGATCTGTCACCTTTTTAATTTTGGAATTCTTTGTCCGATCCTTCTCTTTGGCTACTGGGAGTTGTTACTTGACGTTTGTTGAAAATACAGTCTGATTTGTGTCTCCGATTTTGTTATAATATATCTCTCATTTCCACTCCTGTCCCATATTGTATTTTAGACAAACTTGCCAATGAGAACCATTGTTTATTCCTGTTCTCAAATCAAACCAATCGTAAGTTGGGAACTGAGTGTGGTTGAGCATTAATCTAATTCTCCCCCGCGTGTTTAAAATTATCCTTTAAAATTTAAACTCATGACATATCCTTTTTCAAAATAAGGCCATAATACTTCCGATTGCATTTGTACAAACTCACAAACACATCGGTGAACTTATATCTGGCTAATACCTTTCCCACCATAATCTTCCCACACTTGTTATCTGTGTTAATAATACAGAAATGGTCCAGCGGAAGTATTACCTCATTATCACCTAGGCTCTTGCACATATCTTAGACGGATTTCTTAGATAACACTAGTCAACAACCAAAATGTACCAGAAATGAAAATAGCTGATCTTAACTAATTTTGGTGTGCTGAAAACGAAAATGACATTAAAAAATTTTGATTGGCTCTAGTTTTCAAGATATATGCTACTAGTTTATTTAATTACGGTCAATTTATATATATGACGCAACTGTTGTGGGCGATTGCATAATTTTTTCTAATGACCAATAAAAATGTACCTAGAAGTTGATGATGCAATCCTACCTATGATTACATCACCTTTGTGTATAAATATCTTATCTCTGCTAAAATGTTGCCATTAGTTAGTGCATTTGTCCTTATCAAAAGTATCGTAGTTAGAAATGCCTAGGACATGTGTGAACAGTGCTAATAATTTCTGTTATATATGTGGTGAGGTGACATTTCTATCACAAAAACGAAATATAACTAAAGTGACTAAGAAGGCGTACAGTTTGTATTTTGGCTGCAGAATAGGAGATCAAGATAAGAGCTGGGCGCCACACATATGCTGCAATACATGTGCAGCACATCTTAAACTGCGGTTGACTATGCCTTTTGCAGTCCCAATTATTTGGAGAGAGCCCACTGATCATCTCAACAACTGTTACTTTTGCATGGTCCCTCCAATTGGGAAAGGCATATCAAAGAAGAAAAAATGGACTCTGGAATATCCAAACATCCCCTCTGCAATACGTCCGGTACCACATGGCGATGACCTACCAGTTCCCAAAGTGCCAGAATCATTTTCAGCTGCTTCCACTGATGAAGAAGAGGACATTGGTGGTCCTGAACCATCAACCTCAAGCGACCCAGATTTTGAGCAAACTACATCCACTAAACCACACTTAATAACCCAAGGTGAACTGAATGATCTTGTAAGAGATCTGAATTTACCGAAGAACAAGGCGGAGCTTTTTGGTTCCAGATTGCAACAGTGGAATCTCCTGGCAGAAGATGTTACAATTTCTGTGTATAGGAACCGCCAGAAGCCGCTTATTACATTCTTTTTCAAAGAGGGTGACCTTTCTGCGTGCCACAACATTTCTGGTTTAATGGCAGCCCTCAAAATCAATTACATACCGGAAGAGTGGAGGCTTGTCATTGATTCATCCAAGACGAGTCTTAAAGCTGTTTTGTTGAATAATGGTAATGTGTTACCGTCAATTCCAGTTGGTCACGCAGTTCATGTGAAAGAAACTTATGAAAACATTAAGCAGCTTTTGAAGTGTATAAACTACGATCATCATCATTGGTCACTTTGCGGTGACTTAAAAGTGGTCGCTCTTTTGCTTGGACTACAGGGTGGATACACCAAGTACTGTTGCTTTCTCTGTGAGTGGGATAGCCGTGCACGAAGTGACTATTACATCAGAAGACATTGGCCAATCAGGCAGTCATTGCAGCCTGGCAGTAAGAACGTTGAGAACCCAGCACTTGTCGACACCAGCAAGATTTTGTTGCCACCCTTGCACATTAAGCTGGGTCTCATGAAAAACTTTGTCAAGGCAATGGAGAAAACAGATGAGGCTTTCAAATACCTCATCAGAAAATTTCCAAGACTGAGTGAAGCTAAAATAAGAGAGGGAGTATTTGTTGGTCGGCAAATTCGAAATCTTCTTTATGATGACGAGTTTCTTTGCGTGTTGCATGGCAAGGAAAAAGCAGCATGGCTAGCATTTAAGTCAGTGGTGGACAATTTTCTTGGAAACAACAGATCTGATAATTACAATGAAATTGTAGAAAATCTCCTTCTGAAGTATAAGAGTATTGGCTGCAACATGTCTTTGAAAATTCATTTTCTGGATTCTCATCTGGATTTCTTTACGTCAAACTGTGGAGCGGTCAGTGATGAGCATGGTGAACGATTTCACCAGGACATTGCTGCTATGGAGACAAGGTATCAAGGCAATTGGAGCCCTTCAATGCTTGCTGATTACTGTTGGACTGTGACAAGAGACACCTCATCGATTGACTACAAGAAGAAAGCAAAGAGAGCTCGAAATGCGACTGAATAATGCCGGAATGGGTTCTAATGTGCCTTTTTAAAACATGATATGTGAACTTTAAATAATGTTTTTATTTTTTCTATCATTTTATGTTGAAATATCAATTAATTGAGTATGTAACCACAATTTTTATAATGCTAAAGTAGTTCACCCCAGAGAATTAAACAAGCATACATTATTTGTATTACTGTAATGTAAATTCATCATTTAAAAAAAAACAGAGCCAATTGGAGAATTTCATTATGATATTTGAAATCAGCATGTCAAAATAAATAAGAAATGGTATATTTAATTTCTGGTACAAATAACTTTTGAAAATTTGTTGACTAGTGTAATCTGCCTTTATTTCCGACGATCACCACCTTCTGTCAACAATGATTTCCTGTAACCGTCTACATTACACGACACTGGGCGATAACATTATAATCTGCCAGCCGGTCTAATTATCTCTGTAATACTACGATTCCCGTGGTGAAACGTAAACAAGTCTGAGAGTGACTAGGCAAAAATCTAAGTGCATAAAATATGTCAAATAATAGGACGATGAATGAGGAAAATGAAGAAATAAGTTGATAATGCAGGAGAGAACAAAAATAATGTAAAAGGACATAACTGATTTCATCACAGGGAAGGAACAGGCAGCGAGGAAGGGAATTGGTTCACCCTCCTCTCGACGTGGACCTAATATAGGGACGTCTCTAACACTTCACTCCATACAGTAGTATCTACTATTGGACTACCGTTACTCTTTACTATACTCCCCGCCCCTCACCCCCTTGTAGTGCTCTGGGAACTCTGAGGACATAGGGAAAGAAGCGTCTATTGCTGCCTCATGGGGCTGCAGCCTCGTCATGTGAAACAAATAGCTAGAAAAACCACCGCTGCAAGAAGAGCACGTGCATGTTATGATGAAGGCTTGCTGCAAGAAGAACAGCTGCAGTAGTTGACCCATGCTCCATTAGGAGCATAACGAGAAATTAATAGATTAATGTCTTTGCTGAAGTGAGAGAGAAGATGCTGTCTACTGATAGGACAGACTGAGAACTAAACCAACTAATAGCATATCTGGTAGTCCTTTTTGGGATCACCAGGGTAAGAAGAATTGAGGGGAAAAAATAACACCAACAGAAACAGTTGGAGAAAAGAAGTGAAGACAGACATGCGAGGAATAAAGAAGACATGAAAATACCTTGGACGCATAGAGAGACGGAGAATGGAGAAACTGAAGAGAGAGATGGGAGAGAAAGGAGTGAGAGGGCGCAAGAGGAGGAAATAGTGGAAGTGATGGGAAGAGGGGGGACGATGGAGAGAGAGAGAGAGAGAGAGAGAGAGAGAGAGAGAGAGAGAGAAGAGAAACAAGAGAGAGAACAGGGATGGAGAGAAAAGTGAGAGAAATAGACAGGGAGAGAGGGGCGAGATTAGTAAAGATAGGGAAGAGAGATGTGAGGAACAAGTAGGGGGGAGACAGAGGGGGAGGGGGGTGTGCATTTTTTTAAAATGGGGAAGGAGACATTTTTATTTTCTTCCGATCAGCATGGTTTGTTTGGAGAGATTATCCCAGACACACGTTCAGACATTAAACTTGGATGAGATATAGAGATGGTTCTTTCATTATACCAGGTACAGAAGCAAGGTCCAGGTAATTTACCTGTCAAACCCGTAGGAAGCAGCCAATCAGATAACAATTACAGTATGGATGGCACAGCGAATGTCTGCGCGTGCACTACCAGACTCCGTTCTTGAACGGGTTGCTGTGACAGCTGCAGTCTTGCCGAGAATGGTTCCATAAGCTGGAACTATGCGTATCAGAGAAGCTGCATAGATCTATAATAAGTAAAGGACAAGCAAGTTTTAGGCTTTACACTATTTTTAACTGAAAAATGTCTGTGCTCCTGTTCACAATTTTGTGTACGTCACCAAATTCTGTGATCATGTTCACAATTTTGTGTGCGTCATCAAATTATGTGCTGCTGTTCAAATTTTTTGCATATCACCAAATTCTGTGACATTGTTCACAATTTTGTGTACCTCACCAAATTCTGTTATCATTATTGACAAACATGTACTCTATCTCTCTTTTAAAGTTCATGGTCCGTCTCAGGCTTCTCTCGTCCCCATTCAGTTTCTTCATCAACTGTGTTGTAGAAGGTAATGCTGCCACCCTGCGCCTCTCATGGAGCCGACAGTTTTGGAGTACATATTCTACTGTTTGTTTGTCCTCCTGACATGGACACAAACTTGTTTGTCTGATTTTCAATCTGTTAAACAGATGGTATTTAAGTCTGCAATGACCGGTTCTCAGTCCGACAATTATCATATGGTCTCTTTCTTTGCAATGTATAGTATGGTTCTGTCGTATTGAATCCTGGATCATGTCATTTTCCTCTGTAGTTATTTCTGATTACACTAGTCAACAAATTTTCAAAAGTTATTTGTACCAGAAATTAAATATACCATTTCTTATTGATTTTGACATGCTGATTTCAAATATCATAATGAAATTCACCAATTGGCTCTGATTTTTTTTAATGATGAATTTACATTACAATAATACAAATAATGTATGCTTGTTTAATTCTCTGAGGTGAACAGCTAGTCTTTCTACTTTAGCATTATAAAAATTGTGGTTACATACTGAATTAATTGATATTTCAACATAAGATGATAGAAAAAATAAAAACATTATTTAAAGTTCACATATCTTGTTTTAAAAAGGCACATTTGAACCCATTCCGTCATTATTCAGTCGCTGTTCGAGCTCTCTTTGCTTGCTTCTTGTAGTCAATCGATAAGGTGTCTCTTGTCACAGTCCAACAGTTATCAGCAAGCATTGAAGGGCTCTAATTGCCTTGATACCTTGTCTCCATAGCAGCAATGTCCTGGTGAAATCGTTCACCATGCTCACCACTGACTGCTCTACAGTTTGACGTAAAGAAATCCAGATGAGAATCCAGAAAATGAATTTTCAAAGACATGTTGCAGCCAAGACTCTTATACTTCAGAAGGAGATTTTCTACAAATTCAGTGTAATTAACAGATCTTTTGTTTCCAAGAAAATTGTCCACCACTGACTTAAATGCTAGCCATGCTGCTTTTTCCTTGCCATGCAACACGCAAAGAAACTCGTCATCATGAAGAAGTTTTCGAATTTGCGGACCAACAAATACTCCCTCTCTTATTTTAGCTTCACTCAGTCTTGGAAATTTTCTGATGAGGTATTTGAAAGCCTCATCTGTTTTCTCCATTGCCTTGACAAAGTTTTTCATGAGACCCAGCTTAATGTGCAAGGGTGGCAACAAAATCTTGCTGGTGTCGACAAGTGCTGGGTTCTCAACGTTCTTACTGCAGGCTGCAATGACTGCCTGATTGGCCAATGTCTTCTGATGTAATGGTCACTTCGTGCACGGCTATCCCACTCGCAGAGAAAGCAACAGTACTTGGTGTATCCACCCTGTAGTCCAAGCAAAAGAGCGACCACTTTTAAGTCACCGCAAAGTGACCAATGATGATGATCATAGTTTATACACTTCAAAAGCTGCTTAATGTTTTCATAAGTTTCTTTCATATGAACTGCGTGACCAACTGGAATTGACGGTAACACATTACCATTATTCAACAAAACAGCTTTAAGACTTGTCTTGGATGAATGAATGAAAAGCCTCCACTCTTCCGGTATGTAATTGATTTTGAGGGCTGCCATTAAACCAGAAATGTTGTGGCACGCAGAAAGGTCACCCTCTTTGAAAAAGAATGTAATAAGCGGCTTCTGGCGGTTCCTATACACAGAAATTGTAACATCTTCTGCCAGGAGATTCCACTGTTGCAATCTGGAACCCAAAAGCTCCACCTTGTTCTTCGGTAAATTCAGATCTCTTACAAGATCATTCAGTTTACCTTGGGTTATTAAGTGTGGTTTAGTGGATGTAGTTTGCTCAAAATCTGGGTCGCTTGAGGTTCATGGTTCAGGACCACCAATGTCCTCTTCTTCATCAGTGGAAGCAGCTGAAAATGATTCTGGCACTTTGGGAACTGGTAGGTCATTTTGTTTTCAGCACACCAAAATTAGTTAAGATCAGCTATTTTCATTTCTGGTACATTTTGGTTGTTGACTAGTGTTATTGCTTTTATCTCATATATGAGGAAGGTGGTTAAAGTAACATGAAGAGACATGGTCCGCAATCAGACGATACGTCATGGCCTCAAAACCCAGCCCATGCAAACCCAAATGGAGCGGTCCCAACTACGATGGTTTGGCCATGTCTGCAGAATGGGAGAAGATCGGCTTCCACGACAAATATGGAAAACAAAGAATCAGGGATTCAGACCTCCAGGACGACACAGAATTCGCTGGGAGGACAATATTAGACAATCTTTGAAGAACCGAGAACTAGATTGGAACCAGGCCAGGAATAAGACAGCAGATAGGATAGTATGGCGCTCTCTCTGGTAAACCTCTACACCCCAGGTTAGAAGAAAGAAGAACGACCAAGTAAGTAAGTAAGCTTTTATCTTGTTATTTGTAGTCCTATCTTTTGTTTGGATCTTTCTTCCTCTTTCTTTGGCGCGTGTATCTACCTTCTCATTCCCATATATTTTACAGTAGGCAGGGATCCACTGTACTGGTAAAAGTATACGAAGGTATTGCCCCGGGTCGTTCTAAGTGTCTCTGACAACACAAAGAAAGACTGCGACTCCTGCTCATTCAGTTATGTTGTACAATGCGACTCAATATGTGCACGAAGCTGACACCTTCATCATGTTAAAAACTAATTGTTACAGAAACCACCGCTGCATGCGCATGCGCATGCGCATGCTTGGTGCAGACTTCTTGGATGGAGACCACTTGCTGTGGTGGCTCCATGCTTTATAAGGAGAGAATAATAATAATAATAATGATGATATGAAGGTAATACGAGTATATTTGAGTGGAACCTGTGCTCACGAACAAAAGAACGAAGGCATTAGCAAGTCGCTTTTATTATTCTCACACGCTTTTCAAATAGTCAGTTCAACATCTCTCCTCCAGAGTAGCAGATTGACAGCATGACCTTCACTAACTCCTCTGAAAGGGGAAGCTTTTTAACGGTAACTAATATATTTTAGCTTTTCTTTTCTGAGCCCCCATCTGAAGGTGATTCAGCAATTATTAATTTTATAGCTCTCTATGTTTGTGTATTTAAAACAGTATGATTCATACGGGTGCAGACATACACTTCATTCAATAGTGATTAATCTAACTATAGCTTTAAAGTTACAGATAAACATGTTTACTAATCACTTATGGGTTAACAATGTAAAATAAATAAAGTTGTTTATAAAAAGAAGATGATTTAATTTGTGGTGGAACTTATGAAAAATTTGGAAATGTCCATTGGTTGCGCTGTTATGCTACTTAGCTTCTAGTGTAGGGTCGGCTGGCGTCTGCTTTAACCGCTGTTGGTTCCCACATGTGCCTTGGACTGTACTTCTCCAATAGTCAAATATTGTGGCAGTAGCATGTCTCTTGCACAAGGCCAAGGTAACTGCTCAGGTTGTCAGTCAAGCGTCTTCAAGACCCTTCTGATGGTGTGTCTAGTGTCGACTGCTGGCAACTTATACAAAAAACTTGTACCACAAACTAAGAGGAAAACAAATGTCTCTTTTGAGTACTGGGTCTCCGATGTAAGCATCATGCGCCCTCCGCTTCCATCCACCACTTCACCTTCCTCGGACTTTTTACCCTCCCTGAGCGTTCATTTTAACCCCAGCGAGTCGGATGACAGTGCTTTTGGACAGCGGAAGACTGCAATTGAATATATATATATATATGTATATATATATATATATATATATATATATATATATATATATATATATATATATATATATATATATATATATGAAGTTTACTAAAGTGCTTGTAAAATACATATGTACACCATGATATCGTCATCCCTCCCTGCTCTCTATGGAGCATGGGGCCACCTCTACTGTTGGTTTCTTGGGAGGAAACCCGCACGAAGAAGTCACCAGCTCTTGCAGTGGTGGTTTATGTGTCAATTTATTTGCAGTTATGACGTTGCCAGCCTCATATGCCACTGTAAATCCACAAGCAATTTATACATGTCAAAATGAAAATATAAAATTTACATATTACTACTTACCCCGAGTCTTTTCAGTCGAATACAGACGTTTTGCACAGCAAACATCCGAATATCGTCCGTCAACTGATTTAAGATTTCGTCTCTTTCAGGTGGGTTAGGTGTCTTAGAGCACTTGAAGTTGGATCCTATATCTTACGGCGTAAAGTGATGTCTCAGGGGCTACTATCTTCTAATCTTAGAATTCACGTCCAGTGCTATGACCTGTCCTATATTTTGGGTCCTAATATTCCGTGTTCCTGGCTGTCTATAATTTCTTCGCGAAGCAATTGGAAGTCAGGGAAGTAGTCTTACAATGCTTTAGCACATAAGCCAGATTTTTCCCTACAAACCCAGGTTGCTACTTAGAGGAAAGGTCCAATCGGGAGCATGCTATATCAGCATCTTAAATGCCAAAATAATTGCAAATAAGTGTCTGATTTTGGAACAACATTACTACATGACAACATAAGATGTGATTTTCAAACTCCATTACCATATAAGGTCTTGCTTCTTCTGTTTCGCCTGTCATGTTTACAAACTCACTGCTTCATCTTCTTCTTCTTCTTTGATCCTTAGCCGACGACCGTCAAAGCAGTCAGTGGCCATCACGCCTAGTGGCGTCTTGTAGGGCAACAACAAATTGATTCCACTTTGCTCAGTCGGCGGCCATCCTTCGTACAGTGCCCCAACTCTGGTTACGAGCCTCAGACTCTGGATGTCCGTCCCGCAGCAAAGTTTGTTTATTCGTTGTTGTTTCCGTAACATCAATTTTTTTTATACATAGAGAGGGGTGTCAGCCCTATGCTAAAACCCCCAACCTGGAGGACCAGGGTGTCTGCTTTAGTCTGACCCCTGCCCGCGCAAACCTGTCCAGCTTGGTAGAACCTTCCAGGAGTAAAACTCCCGCTGGCATAGCTCTGGGGGTAATCAGGGTACGCAAGCCGCCATACCTCGACAAGGTATTGACACCTCTCGACAGCTTCATAGATCTAATATTATGATCTCCAAGAAGTTATTTTCTTGTAATTGTTTGTCACAACAAAGTTCATCTGGCGGAAGTATTATATCACTATCCTTATCTTTATCTTTACCAAGATAGTCATCGATCGTGTATTTGGGCACGTCTTGTTTGCAAACGAGCACCATATCATGCAACAACATGGTTTCGTGTATCTTCTCAGACAAACAGTATGGAATAACAATAGTAATGTCGCTCAGTGTAAACTCTCACTCCGTCTGGAACTAGTGATAAGCGAAAAATCAGTGTTGCAAGTTCGCTCCTTCCTACGTGTCACCGATAACAGAGGAGAAAATAACCAGGAAGGAAAGTTGGGAGAAAGGTGTGACAAGAGGTGACAAGAAAACCTTGAACGATGAAAGCGAAAACAACGAATACTAGAAGAATTAGCACATAGAAGGAATGATAAAATAATAATGCTGGAGAGGAATCTTCTTCTTCTTCCGTCCTTAGCCGCCGACCGTCAAAGCAGTCAGTGGCCATTACGCCTAGTGGCGTCTTAGGGCAACAGCAGATAGGTTTTCTTTGCCAATGTTTCCCATCACGCCTATTGGCGTCTTTAGGGCAATGGCAAATCAATCCATTTGCTGTTGTTTCCGTAATCGAAGTGACTGGCAAACGGGTGATCAGCCCGTTGGTATGGAGAGGAGTGAAAACAAGAAAAAAGAAGAAACATATTTCGTGAATTCTAACTTTTAATACTTGAGGAAGATTTCCTTGGATTTGTGGCTCTAAGTATTATAAAAGAAGTTGTATACTTTAAATTTGTATAAGTTACTTCTAATAACTTTGGCCCGTACTAAAAAGGGAATCCTTATTACTAACTCCTGTCCTGGCATCTGGTCTCTTTGGCGAAGATGAGAACTTGGGAGCGTTATTTTTTCTTGTAGTCATGCACGCGAATGAAACACTCCTTATCTTAAAACTCCGATTTCAACCAAGCTGACCGGAAACACAAAATCTAAATGTGGTGTCTAGACACTTAATTGATTATAGACTAACATTTGCGTTTATCTATACAAACACTCCAGACTTTGATCAAAGCGACCAGACGAATATTATCCTTACTCTTGTGATCGCTTCACCGAGCTGACTCTTATAATTTACAAGATAATCATGTCACGTGCGGTCAAGCCTAAAACGTGGGATTGCACCTTGTCTGAGAGATAATGACCGGTGAATACTGACATAGAGAAGTGTAGATGGAATAATTGGACGAACGAATAGGACGATTTCGTCACAGCTGTATGCAGGAGGATCTCACTGTTGACCCATGATAGGCAGGGGGGAGCAGAGAAGTGGCTCTATGTAGGACATGACAATTCTTTGGGAGAGCCCAGAGCCAGAGCATAGTATTTTAGCTCTGCATATTTAGAGATCCCCTTGAATGGAGGGGAATGCACAGTATGCCACACACTTCTTTCTCCTAGCTTGTGGGCAGATGTGATGATCTTTTAAATGCAAGCCAAGCTGGAGAAACTGGAGCTCACGACTTCTTCAGCATTATTCGGAATGGCAGAAAAGCTGCAGGAAAAGCCTCGATATACAGTAATACCAAGGAGTTTTCAAAATTATTATCTGCAAAAGCGCGAGAAGCTCAGCAGCCCTAGTTAAACAACAACAACAAGTAACATACTCACCCCATCGGACTTTGATTTGTACGCTCCCTGGATTTAGAATAGGCTAAACCTAGGCAAGACAATCGTTGCTTTACAATCTAAATTGATCCAGTTCACACCGTAAAATTTCTCTTTCTATAGATAAAAAACTATGCTCAATCTATTTTTTCACTCCTCTAGGAGCACGGAGCCACCACTGCAGCTTGGTCCCCTTGTAGAAAAGTTTGCCCCCAAGCATTCATGTGCTCTTGTAGTGGTAGTTTTTTGTAGCAATATGTTTTACATGATGAGGTTGCTAGCCTCATGCCCAACTTTCTATTAGTCGCCTCTTACGAATCGCCAGAGGAAGCGGTAGACATATGCTGTCATGTTCTCGTGAGAGACCCAAGAGAACTACACGAGACTTGAGCTATATTATTATACTGATAGTAAGTTCGTGAATTTTTTTCTGTTAATGGAAAATTTTCTCTAAATCGCTCTTAAATCTCCTGTAACCACCACAGCCTGCCTTTTTCGTCGCCATTTAATGTGAGTCAGATCTAAAAATGAAATATGACTAGAGGCCCATTTTGTGTAAAGGATAGTAAGAAATTATTTAATTTCTTAAGAACTAGAGATGTTTATAAGGAAAGATATAGATAGTTTAACAACGGGGATGGTACTTAAGAGCTAGGTGAAAAGACTTCCTCGAATAGTAATTTATTTAAAGAGAAAAATCGTTTAAATTGACATCTATACATCAGGGTAGTCCCAAATTTAGTTAGTTAAAGTCTGCATAGATTTAAATGCATTTTGCTAACTAAACAATTATTAGATAGAACGGTAGAGATAAATTCACAGTATAATTCTAACTTTAAATGATCAAAATCGGTTCAGAATTAAAAGAGAATAAATATTAAAAATTCTGCACATTGAACAAGCAGGCAAAAGATGCCTCGTTTTTAGATTCCTAACACCGGTTTTTGGCCGTGTTCTCCGATACGGGGGAGCGACGGTATAAAAGTCCTTGAACTTGGTTGATTTGGAGCCACAACTTTTTGAAACACTAAGCGGTACAGAAGAGAGCGGCAAAAGTGTGCTGTCAAATACTTTGCCACTGCATCTGCATAGCAGACCTAGATACCTTTTAACAGCCTGTTACAGCTTATGTGTATTGCCTGAGGGTTTTATCCTGCAATTACTAAGATTGTACGAGACATTCACTTCTGAGGGACTCTGTGGTGCAAACGTTCTCAATATACCTAGAACTAGACAACCTATGTTTCTCAGCCTGGAGATCCAGACATTTTGTGATCCTGGCTATAGTGGATGCTTCTCATTTCTGGAGATAAGTGGTAACACACTTCCACTGGTCAGCCTATCCAGAGACATTATCAAACAAATAAAATACCCATAACAACAAAATCAGTTTGAGTGATGACTCATGAAGGACTTTAATAAACTAAATACCAACTTTACAGTCCAGAGAAAGTGTCATTTATATATATATATATATATATATATATATATATATATATATATATATATATATATATATATATATATATATATATATATATATATATATATATATATATATATATATAATGTGAAATAAATAATTAAAATTTGAAATGTAACTTTATCATATTTAACTATTGTGGAAATGGACATACTATGTTTATTTATTTTATCTTGTAAAAACATTTGAATTCTTTATAATTTTCCTAACCGAAAAGAGAAACGGTATAGGATCAATAAATTGTAAATATATATAATCAGTCTTACTTAATTATTTAAATAGAGTTAAGGTTCTGTTGGTTATATAGATCTATTACATATTTAATTAACTAATTAATCCCCTAGCAGAGTCAATACAAAAATAATAACCATTATTCAAGGGAGTATCTTGAGAGGTAGCACTTAGACCTTCAGTAACAAACACTATCATCATACTTGAAGGTTTATACAGCTTGACCCTTCCTTTGATTGTCGATATACCCTTGCTTTTTTCAGAGGGGGGTATTTCTTATAAGACCAGTCTCTTATCTGGCACTATCCTGGTATCATCTGATACATCTTTTTGTCCAGGATATCTTTCATTTAATAACATCTGAACCTCTCGCGAAATCTGGTGTCTCCTTCCGGGATTTTACTTACTACCCTGGGTCTTTACTTTAAGACAGTTAGTTGTAAGATAAAAAGTAAGAGTAAAGTAAATATAAATCTAAATATAAATAAGAGAAAGAAAGTAATAAATAAAAATAACACATTGTAATAGTAGAGAGCACATAACCAAGTTTTGGTGATTGGATGAGCTGACAGTGGTTGGATATTAATTAATTATGTATATTAATTAAGTTGGTATCTTATTTAAGTTTATAATTTGTATATTGATAAGATTGCAAGAGAATGGCAGACTTGGCAAAATTTAGATCTGCTACAGTGCAGTCGGCAAAGGAATTTGGTTTAAGTGGGGAATCTCTTATTCAATATGTTACTACTGAGTGTGACAAATATATAGAAAGAGAAGATAAGAAATTGGAAACTGAAAGAAGATTACAAATAGAAGCGGAATCTAAAAGGTTACAAATAGAAGCTGATAGGGAAGCTGAGGTTAGGAAATTAGAAGCTGATAGGGAGGCTAGGAAACTAGAAGCTGATAGGGAGGCTAGGAAAATGGAGGCTGAAAAAGAGGAAAAGAGATTGCAAATGGATGCTGAAAAAGAGGAAAAGAGATTGCAAAGGGAACATGAGTTGAGACTGAAAGAGCTTGAATTTCAAGGACATGTCACAGGAAATGGAAGTAGCCCAACTACATCTGACACTAGTGCAAGTCATGGTGCCTCAAATGGAGCCATGAATTTTCACTTAGATCCATTTGTGGAGAAAGAAGGTGACATTGAGTCTTATCTCAGTAGGTACGAGAGATTAGCTACTAACTATGGCCTAGAGAAAGAGAAATGGAGCCCTACGTTATCACAAGGGCTGAGAGGAGCTTCTTATGACGTTTTTACAAAACTTGGGAGAGAAGACCAAAAACATTATGAAATCTTGAAGCAAGCATTGCAAGTCCGTTATGAAAAGAACTCAGAATTTTATAGGAAGAAATTTAGAACTGCCAAGCTACTTTCTGGAGAAACTTACCACCAATTCTCTGCAAGATTAGAAACCTACTTGGAGAAGTGGACTACTCTTGGAAAAACTCAAGACCTAAAAGAAATGGGCATGATTGAGCAAGTAAGAGAGTCTATGCCTCCAGACATGAGAAAATTTCTTATGGAACAAGGCGCAGAGAGATTGGGGGAGATTCTAACAGTTGCTGAGAGATATCAACCAGCCCGGAAAGAGATAGCAGGAATTAAGAAGAAGCAGGTAGATAGTAATAGAGCCTCACAAAACCAAGATGAGTATGAAAATAGGGACCAACCACATAGATACAAACAAGGTTATGACAGGCCTAAATATGACCAAAGAGACAGGAACCCTCAGGTACAAGATAAGAAACCCTACAGATAGGGAAATAAGTGGTGCAAAATTTGCAAAACGAGCAACAACAATACAATTGGCTCGTTAAGAAAGAATAAAGACCTATTCGAGATAGGGACAAGAAGACAGGAATGCGAATGCTTTCCACTAGACAGTGTTTTCTAATTAATTATGGAAAGAGTTCTGTTTCCCCACGACCTTAGCTTCTGCCCTTAGATGCCGTAAAGAAAAATCCCCCAACCTCATCTGAGCAGAGAAATGTTCCTATAGGTGAATATGTAACACCGACAGCACGAGTGATACATTAACAAACTAGATAATGATCAAACGATCGTTGGGTTTATTAATGAAATATCCACACATATAGGATTAGTAATGGTTAGAACGTGATGATGGTGAAAGACGATTCACACAAAACACACAGATGAGATAATAAAATTGCAGTTAATTAAGTAGTAGTTAATTAAGAATGAACTGGTGCAAAGCCAAATGATGATGATGTGATATGATACGTGTCACCAAAATGGTGAGTAATGTACACAGTCCATGTGTCTCTAAATGCTTTGCATTGATATGATGATTCACGTGTAGGCATACAATGTCCCAAGTTGTTATACGTTATGTCGAGTGGGGTATCTCTACGTCGAGGACGTTCTGATGAAAACTGTTGTCGGACTGAGAACGTTGACGAGAGATATATAAATTCCTTCACTGTTTGAGTATATCTCTGTAGTGTTGATCAACAGTTAATAGCTGTCATATGAACAAAAGGTCTGTTGTCTAATCTGCCGAGGGTACTGGCCAGACTGGATATCTTCACGAAATGTTAGTGATATGTAGACTCATAATCTTGCGTATGTAGTTGTGATTCATAAAATATATAGAGTCTGCTCCATAGAATGCGCTTAAGAGTGTGTTGCACTTGGTATAAATATGAGATTCCACTTTTGAGCTCTTTAGCTTGACTTCAGATAATAATGATCTTTCGAGTGATTTGAATTTATGATAACTCTGTATTGAACTTGTGATAACGATGTATTGAACTTGTGATAACGATGTTTTGAACTTGTGAGCAAGCAGTATTGAACTTGTGAGCAAGCAGTATATGGGTGACGAAAAATGCTGCATCAACCTTCTGACTTGTGGGTGAGACAATATTCCTTTTTAATTGAGGAATGAAAGATGTCCTATCGCGAATTCTGCTAGCCAAATGTCCGTTTTTGATAACTTATTTCTGGTTAGACGTCAGACACTTTGCGTGTAGACTCAGACTTCTGATGAACTGAAGACACACAAAAGTCTTCGTAAGTTTTTCACATGTAACATCAGTGATTGACTTTCATTTATACTACTGCTCATTATTCATCTCTCTCTGAGTTCAATTCTAATGATGTTAAATATCTTGTGCATGAGAGTGTGTGCGCATGGGAGACTGTGATGATGATAAAGGTGAAGTATGAACTATTAATTACCTCCTATCGTCCTATCATCTTCTAGGAAAATCTTCTGATTTTATTAATCAGTTATGCAAAGAATTATTTGAAACTCTATCTTTCGCACATTTTAGCTGTGAGGTTAAAATAAACAAAAATTAAGAAAATGTATTAATAATCTGTATAAGATCTACTAACCTTCTTTTCTCTTCGCAAAATCCTTTAAGAACACAACTCATCACAGAACTGAATTATATCCACTCTGAATAAACACGTGTATTTGGCTAGGCGTTTTTGGGTTTAATCTCTTCCTCACAATGTAAAAACTGGACTCCCTCCCCTAGCAAGCTACGCAGTAGATTATATTTCTGGAAGTACAATGTGGGTTTCTTGGATCCGACATCCAGCTCCGCCCATACCAACCAATCCTTAATAGCCCCTCTGGTCACTCATTCACAGGATCGCTCTTGTCCCCTGTCAGTCCAAACGTGGGTGTGGTTTGACAAACAGGTATGGAGATAATTGGCGGGCTAATGCAAAAGTGCTGTCAAATTGCTGTCACCTACTCTCTGATTGTTTATTGTTCACCTGGCCAAGCTGGGCGTCCAATGTGGTAACCCAACGCTTGTCTGAACAGCGGTAGGCCAAAGATAACACCATTACAGCATGAGACGTTTTCACCTGGCCAATCTGGGCATCCAATGTGGTGTCACAGAAATTACAGCATGCCCAGATGTCTGATTGGGATGACCAGATGTGTTTTCACCAGATTTATCCCGATGCAATGTGGGCTTCAAACGATAATGTGAGGTATGGGGACTCAATCAAAGGACTTTATTTCCCCCGATGAAAGAACAAATGTGGTTCTCTAGATACCGGTCGCGAGTAATCACAACGATGAAATAGCAAATATGGGATAGCAAATGTGGGATGAAAGAGCAAATGTCGGAGAAAATACAATACGAAAGATGTAGGAAAAGATAGAGCAATAAGGCCTTTGCGCTAGTTTATCACATGCACCCTGAGCAGTATACCACAGACTTAGTGGAGATACAAGGGGCATTAAAGGGAACAGCCACCATGACACTTCCCCTAGCCAGAATCAATGTCAAGACTCGCTATGTGGAAGGAGTGATCAGTGCAGCAGTGTGTGATGACCCTAATTACCCGCTGGTGTTAGGAAGGAGATATGTTTTCCTAGGGAACCCAATAAAACCTGTGGTCATGGCAACACTCCAGACCAGGTCAAGTTCCAGGAAGGAGGAGGGAACACCACTTACTGTTCATCCTAAAAAGATAAAAAAAGACCCAAGCAAAAGACAAAAACTTTAAAACCTTGCTTTGGCAAATTGCCAAACAGCCATAACCACCCAAAGAAAGGACAATTTTATGTGGATGATGGATTGCTTTACAGGAAAGCTGGAGCAGGACCCAATGGGCATAGCCAGTTAATACTGCCATCTTCTTACAGGGAACAAGTTATGGAGCTAGCACATGTTGTACGAGACGGTGGACATACGAAAATTGGTACCACCTGTCAAAGGGCATCTGTAAACCACTATTGGCCAGGCATTGCTGAAGATATCAATCAGTATGTAAATGCCTGTGATCAATGTAGCAAGGTAAACACCACACATGGAGAAAATCAACAGGACCTGGGAACTCATTGCAGTGAACATAGGCCTGAAAATAAACAAAACAGGTATACATTGTGAATAGGCCAACACCTTCTCACACTTAGTCTTCCAGAAAACCAGTTACACAGGCAACTCTCCGTATGGTACCGAGAGTAAACATAGACACAACCCAGTCCACCCCGACAAAAATTAGATCAGAATTCCGGGAACTGGATAAAATTAGCAATGAGTTTACTAGGCCATCTTTGCAAGCAACCAGACGAGGAATCCCCAAGAAAATAGGTAGTGGACGTTTGGTGTGTGCTAATTTGGCAGCACGGCCATCATACGCATATTGCAATTTACATTAACATGGTGGAAAGGGGACCGGTAACGGTGGTAGCTTGCCGGCCCTATACACAGTCCATTGAAAGTATTTGAAAGGACATGGATTGAGATTTTATATTATATTGCCATGCTAACGGGAGAATTGATTTCTTGTAGCAGGAAACTTCATTTCCCCATATCATATTATCGCCAGTGAGGTTTAGCTGAGGAAACCCCTGGTGAAAATGTACTCTGCCTGGATTTGGGAAATAATTACAGTAACAGAGTCACTTGCGAATCTAGATAAGGGTATTACCAGATCTCGTCAAGCCTGAGCTCAGACCATTGCTGGCTGTTCACATCTCGGAGGGGCACTATGAGTTCCATATGTTGCTTTTGAGTTGAAGAATACTCCGAGTGTTTTATCCAGGCTGATGAGGAAATTACTGGGTCCCTTACACAACTCAGCTATCACCAATTTTATAGATGACCTCCTCATAACTATTGGAACCTTGAGGAACATCTAACACCTCTGGACATGTCATTGAACAGACTCAGAGAAGAGTAATGGTGAATATTGATTGATAATCAGCATTAGACAGGCAACAGCACCTGTGCTGTTTATTAACACAACATCGCAGAGGGATGAGGCAGATTTCTTGAGTAGTGCCTACTTGAACTGACCCACCTGCAGGAAACCAGGATACCAGTAAGGCAGAATGAACCTCATTTTGGGGTAATGCCGTGATTGTAAATACAGACAGGAAAGCTTCACCAAGTGGTTCACGCTTTTAAATGGGGGAGCTCTGTCGTGTTTTGGTCTGTCTTACACCACGGTCATATTTACCGCATGCAATACTATAGGAAAACGCACCGATACAAACAGCCAATGAAAACGCTCCTTTTTCTGGTATGTATAAGGAAACCTTTTTAGGCGTAACATAGAGGCCCATTTTGTGTAAAGGATAGTAAGAAATTATTTAATTTCTTAAGAACTAGAGATGCTTAAAAGGAAAGATATAGATAGTTCAACAACGGGGATGTTAAAAAGAGGTAGGTGCAAAGACTTCCTCGAATAGTAGTTCATTTAAAGATAAAAATCGTTTAAATTGACATCTATACATCAGGGTAGTCCCAAATTTAGTTAGTTAAAGTCTGCATAGATTTAAATGCATTTTGCTAACTAAACAATTATTAGATAGAACGGTAGAGATAAATTCACAGTATAATTCTAACTTTAAATGGTCAAAATCGGTTCAGAATTAAGAGAGATAATAAATATTAAAAATTCTGCACATTGAACAAGCAGGCAAAAGATGCCTCGTTTTTAGATTCCTAACACCGGTTTTTGGCCGTGTTCTCCGATACGGGGGAGCGACGGTATAAAAGTCCTTGAACTTGGTTGATTTGGAGCCACAACTATTTGAAACACTAAGCGGTACAGAAGAGAGCGGCAAAAGTGTGCTGTCAAATACTTTGCCACTGCATCTGCATAGCAGACCTAGATACCTTTTAACAGCCTGTTACAGCTTATGTGTATTGCCTGAGGGTTTTATCCTGCAACTACTAAGATTGTACGAGACATTCACTTCTGAGGGACTCTGTGGTGCAAACGTTCTCAATATACCTAGAACTAGACAACCTATGTTTCTCAGCCTGGAGATCCAGACATTTTGTGATCCTGGCTATAGTGGATGCTTCTTATTTCTGGAGATAAGTGGTAAAAACAATTCCACTGGTCAGCCTATCCAGAGACATTATCAAACAAATAAAATACCCATAACAACAAAAACAGTTTGAGTGATGACTCATGAAGGACTTTAATAAACTAAATACCAACTTTACAGTCCAGAGAAAGTGTCATTTATATATATATATATTAATGTGAAATATAAAAAACAGATGTAGCTATCGCAGAAGTGCAGGTCCCGGTGTGACAATCACTTATGTAATTTTAATCACTTTAAAGGTGGGGAAAGTCGATAAAAAGGTCTTCGCAAGAACGGAAATATCGAGAGACTTCCTTTTCTCTTTTGAGAGAAATTGCTCATCAGAATTAACTCGGACAATATATGGACCATTTATCTGGAATAGCTCCTAGTAGTTTCATGGTTCTCAGAGGACATGAAGACAGAACAGTACAACTCCATTAGGCATGTCGTAAGAGGCTGTGTATATGACTGGTAACCTCAACAAATAGCTATTGAAACTAGGGCTGCACCGAATAGTGGTTTTTACTATTCGGCCGAATGCGAATACAGGCTTTTAACTACGAATCGAATACAAATCGACTATTCGGTGCTGCCCTAATTGAAACCACCGCAGTAAGAACCCATGGATGCTTTGGTACAGTCTTCCAGCAATGGGTCCAGCTGTAGTGGTAGTTCCATGCTCCATAAGGAACAACAGAGGAAAGAATAAGTCATCGGGAATGGCCGACATTTTGCATTTGTTTGTGGTTATGTCCACTTAGAAGAAGTTAACACCTGTAAATATCTGGGGTCCACTATATGTAGTGATGGAAGATCAAATAAAGAAATCAAGACAAGACTTGAGATGGCCTCAGCTGCCATGACAAGGTTGAATGTGATCTGGAAAAGTAACATCAGTTTTCCTGTGAAGATCAAATTATACAAATCACTTGTATTATCTATTCTCTTGTATGGGTGTGAGGGCTGGACACTCACTGCAGATACGGAGCGAAGGATTCAGGCTTTCGAGCATAAATGTTATAGAAGAATTTTGCGCATTTGCTATAAAGAGCACAAAAATGTTGCCGGAGATTGATTATTTCACAAACTTTTGCTGTTCCTTGCATGGTCGTACCAGGATCAACGGTCTCAGTACGTTTCCGCTTCTTTGATATAGAGGCGCATTCTGACAGGAAATTGGCAAGTCACGGGACACATTTAAAATGTACAAAGAGAAAGCGCAGTGATGATACAGTTACAAACTGCGAAGATAAAAAAATGGAAGTAGGAAAAATTAGATCGGACAGGTAATATGAAAACAATAATGGGACACATTTCATGGGAATAGAAACAAAGAAATAAACTGAAGCTGGGAAAAAACACATTTAAAAACCGACATACGATGGAAAGTATTATATCAAATCGAGCGAGTTTCTTTTTTTAAATTGCCATCAAATATTTTGGTCATTTAAGCGCACAAAAAATTATATGGGGATAACAAAATGATGGAAAGGGCCGCATGTTTCGCAGTGGTTTCGTAGGAGATAAATAAATAACCGGTTACTGCAATCTCAAGCATGTCGTAACAGGCGACTAGTTTGAGGTTGCGCACGTGGCTGGCAACCTTATGATGTAAAAAAAAAAATAGTTACAGAAACTACCATTGAAAAGCACATGAATGCTGTGTTGTAGACTTTCCTGTAAGGAGGTCAGCAACAGCTGTGGTTATATGCTCCAAGGTGAACCAACATGAAACGTTGTCAGCGTTTTAGTGAACGTTGTCAACGCATGCGCAAGCCATGATATAATCTCAGGTAAGTGGACATAACATCAAACAAATGCAAAATGTCGGCCATTCCCGATGACTTAATCTTTCCTCTCTTGTTCCTTATGGAGCATGGAACCACCATGACAGCTGGACCCATTGCTGGAAGACTGCACCAAAATATCCATGGGTTCTTACTGCGGTGGTTTCAATTAAGGTTGCAACGAATAGTCGATTTGTATTCGATTCGGTGCTGAATAGCGCATTCAATGAACTTTTCGTATTCGGTCGAAAAGTACGCTGCCATCAAACACGAATAGTAAATTTCTGTCCAGCACTTGCCGACAACACGTTTTCACATAACATATGTTGTCTTTTGGCAGAGAATGTTGAGAGACTGGGTTTTTTTTTATATGCTCCAATGTGAACCAACAGGAAAATGAATGAAACAATCGGGGGGCACTCTGAGAAGACAAATAAAACCAAAAGAATAGGACTTCGGCTACCTCATGCATGTCGTAAGAGGCAACTAATACGAGCTAGTACATGGATAAACAATACTGAAGACAGAAATTTGTGGAGAGACGTGATCACCTTCGCCGCCAGACATGATAGTTGAATAAGGAGAAGATCTTCGCCTGTAAACTTTTTTTGTTTTGTTTTTGTGTGTGTTTTTTAAGTTCATGGAAATCCCTTTATACAACCCCCCCCCCCTTTCCCAAGCTCCAGAGAGGGTGCACACTCTGTGCCTATCGTCACGCATCATTAATTATTTAAAACAGTGCTTTAATCCAGGGCTTCTCAACATGTGGTCCACGGACCCCTCCATGAGTGGATTCTATAGGGTCATTGTACATAACCTTAAGTTTAGAATTTAAAATGTTTATATATGCGTTTATGTACATTTTTTAAAGTGTTCCTTAGCCTTCACAGATCGATAAAGGGGTCCATTGCATGACATAAAATAAAATGGAAGCACAACTTTCTCCTCATGAAAGATGTCTATTTATTCAGTGTTGGAACAATGGACAGATGAATACAGTGACTTTTCCTTGAATAAGGTATGGAAGCAGGGCTGGATTATCCATTAGGATAACGTAAGCTGAAGCTTAAGGGCTCGGAGCTCTTAGGGGGCCCTTGCATAAGGTAAAAAAAATTAATACAAAATGCATAGATTTTTCAAATAAATGTGTTACTTGTGTTTACCTTAATAATAATACAAATAATACTTATAAACATTTATAAAACAAAAACATTAATAAAAAATAATTACTAATAAAAGAGATAAGCACTGCTAACAAACTAACATACCAGGCTATTAATAATACTAGTATATACCATCACCATGATAAGGGGTTTGAACAAAATTAAAATTATTGCCTATTAGGTGAAGGGGGGCCCAAACATCAAAAATCCTAGAGGCACTTCTTAGCTTAATCCGGCCCTGTATAGAAGAAACGTAAGTCTGTCAAACAGTGCGCACTTAAAGTATTTGGCACCAAAGGCTGATCCTACCTTCCCAAAGAAACACACTTGCCAGTATATTTGTTAACAGTAATAACTATCATGATTGCCCCATGCTTGTTCCCCGGGGTCTCTGAAGAGACAGAGACAGAGACAGAGAAGGACTGCACCCTCGGGCACATCGTACAAGGCGATTAATACAAGGTTGTGCATGGGACTGGCAGGCTCATTATGTATCCTGGTGGTGATGGTGATGATGATGATGATGAGGAGGAGGATGATGATGATTATGATGGTTGTGATGATGATGAAGTGATGGTGGTTGTGGTGGTGGTGATGATGAGGATGGGGGATGGTGACTATTATAATAGTATCCGATGGCCCGGCCTCTTCGATATCACTCAGTGTGGACCACCCCCCCCCCCCCCCCCCAATTTTAGAATGCCTGTGCTGTTAGAAGAAATTCTAATTTATTCACGAAAGGGCGGCCATTAAATGACATTCTTATTTTAAATTCTAGAGACCTTTACATTATAGCATATGCACGAGTGGTTAGGCTTCATGATTTTTGTTTTTGGTTTTTTTTGGTTTTTTATTTTATTTTGGCACTGATTTTCAACAAAATTATTTGTCAATCGTCAGCCGCGCTGGTATAATGATTACCACATTGCGCTGGCGATCAGGTGTTCAAGGTTCAAGCCCGGGCATGGGCATTTGAAGGAGTGTCCTATCTCTACTTCTTTTGGCCTATCTCTACTTCTTTTGGTCTATCTCTACTTCTTTTGGCCTATCTCTACTTCTTTTGGTCTATCTCTACTTCTTTTGGTCTATCTCTACTTCTTTTGGTCTATCTCTACTTCTTTTGGTCTATCTCTACTTCTTTTGGTCTATCTCTACTTCTTTTGGTCTATCTCTACTTCTTTTGGTCTATCTCTACTTCTTTTGGTCTATCTCTACTTCTTTTGGCCTATCTCTACTTCTTTTGGCCTATCTCTACTTCTTTTGGCCTATCTCTACTTCTTTTGGTCTATCTCTACTTCTTTTGCCGTGGGCATTCCCGAAGCAGGACTGCCTTGTATTTATTTTGATATCACCGTCTGTCTCTCCAACTCTGTCTTTATTGCTGCGAAGATAAATGTATCTTCTTCCTCCTTCTTCCTCGTTCGTCCTGAAAAGGACGTTGGTTGCGTTGTGTCTGTTCACGCCGGAGCTGTGATATCTGCACCTTTCGGCCGACACATCCGACTTCAGCACGGCATTTTTTGGGACCGGGTTTGCCTTCCCTCTGCGAACCCTACTCTCTCAGCCAGACTGCAGTGATGCAGCCTGTTTCCAGGAACACCACGTGGAGGTGGAGTAGGGTCTTGGTCAGCTCTGGTTCGCTGACCCTGATGCACGCAGTCAAGCTATGGGTCGCTGACTGCTTTCTATATTGCTGCATCTTTGGATCCCAGATAAATGTATGATTAAATGTATCTGGTAGGGATGTTAAGTGTAATACTGTTATCGTGTATTTATTTTCATTAACTGTATCTTGTCCTGGGTATTCACAGACCCACTAGTTGTGACCTTTTGTCAAGTATTTTCATTCTGTCTTGCATCTGATTATAATTATGGGACAGAAGAGCTAGGTCATTGTGACAGACGAACTCAGCTGACCCTGAATTGTTGCATGATGTGGTACGACCCTTTGTAACGACCCCTTCGGATAACATCAGTACCCCCGAATATTGTGGTAACTTTTCGTCAAACGGGATGTTTTTTCCACCTAGACTCATTAGCATGCAACCTTTCCACGCAGATTGTCAACACGTTTGCTGATTAATATGTGGACAGTTTATCTACCGTACATTCTGGTCATCGCATTGATTTAAGAAGAGGTTAAATCACGCCCACGGATATCTCTTGAGCAATCATATGCAGTTATTTTCATTAACTTGGCCCAGTGGGGGCGGTGCCAGAATCAAACAGAAAGTAGCGGCACACGATCAAACAGGCTCTGAGGGATCTCAGGAAAGACTAGCGGCGCTATCAAAGGCAGTAGTGGTCCCTGAAACGAGCGACGCAAGTTTCTTGCCGGTATTTTGCATCTCGGTGTTAATCACAGAACCGATCGCAGTGGGAGCGAACGGGAAAGCCGACGCGGACGCGGCAAGCGGAGATACGAAAGACCCGGGGGGCATCTCTCTTTAGTCTGGCGGTCAGATCCCCGAAAGTCTCCTTTTGTGTTTATTTAAATCTATTAAATTAAACTCATCCCAAAAGTTCCAGTGGTAAATTTAATGATATATCTATTATAATATTTCCAAAAATGATAGATGCTTAAATGCTAAAGTAACTTTTAAAGTCGCGAAGGAATTTATAATTAATAAATTTAGTTAAGTCCTATATATATATAGATGTGTATTTTAACTATTAGACTCGTGGCGTGTTTTCTTAAATACATAATTAAATACGCAAGTGTATATAATAGTCTTAACGGTAAATTTATCGCGCGTTAGAATATTATTTGATTTTTGAGGTATGATTATGTTTTCATGGGTTTTCTATCTTTTTCTATAGAATGATCACCTTTGCAATCCCAGCAATAAAGAAATCATAAAAAGTCTTCCAGACTCGGTTCTTAAACTTCCAGACATATTGATGAAACATTTTAAATTTAATCTTGGGGCGGTCCGATGCGGCCTAGCTATCATAATTACATGAAAGAAAGCCTACCCAAGAACATTTAAATAAACCATCAAATTAAATTACAATCTGTAAGATAAACTGGAAGATGAACAGTTGCCAGTAGCGATATTTTATTTACTTCTCTACTGTGAGAGAGTACCTATTTACCTGAACTGTGACTGAGCCTAGTTTTTCCTCACTGGATTTAAAACTTACCGGTCAGTTGCGATCATCACGCATTGAAGGAATTTTACCTCCAGCAGCAAAATTAAAGAGACCACTTCATTTTCACCCCGTGTCGAACTGTGTCAGTGCCATCCCATAGACTCCTTTTTATATAATAAAACACAAGAACTCTTAAGCTTCAAGTCCGGCGATAAGTGGGAATATTTGCTATCAGCTAACCTCGCTACATCTGGGGCGGAACATCGAAGTACCAGACATTTTCATATGTCAAGAGTGTAATTGCTGTTTATATAATTCTATGGATTGTCTGATGCTGCAATCGTTAAGTGTGTGTGAATATATGAGTGGGCCCTCACAAGCGTGCATGAATGACAGGAGATTTAATTTTTGCAAACCATCTGTTATCTTGCCTACCGGGTAATACATTTTCTGTATACCCTGCATTGTTCCTTTAAGTGGGATATTTAGTTAACTCTGTTTACCCCCCCCCCTTTTCATTTGCTTAGTAAAGGAAAGAACAATTGGGAATAACAGGATGTTTGTCTACCACCCATACCTAATATTGTAATACCTCTTTCAGAGTAATTAAATTCACTGTTGGGTTACGTTACCTATGTTCCCGATAACTATCTATCTTTGGACTGGGTTTATCTTTG
Source organism: Oreohelix idahoensis (assembly GCA_024509875.1). Classification (NCBI taxonomy): domain Eukaryota; kingdom Metazoa; phylum Mollusca; class Gastropoda; order Stylommatophora; family Oreohelicidae; genus Oreohelix; species Oreohelix idahoensis. The sequence continues at coordinate 50,751 of JAMPIV010021407.1, forward strand.
TCTAATAAGCGGGAAGGGCTTAGTCGATACCAATCTTCGTCGCCCCCTCACCACCTTGTTATTTGTATTTTCTGTACTTATGATATTTTTTCTGTAACACATGATCATCGTTGTGATTGATTTAAATGTTAATAAACAGCATAAACTTATTTAGTATTGTGCTGGAATACCCAAAGCCCAAATTTCCCCTATCCGTTTAATATAGTTTGTATTCACGTGCGTCTGTGTGTTTGAAGCACCAAATCGGTGTGAGCGCAGGTGTTTATCTGGAAACTGGCAAATAATTGTTTGACCAAGAGAGTTTGAAGAGAAGATTGAGAGGAACGATTTGTCGTAAATAAGTCTGTCCTTACTCTCCCCAGCACTCTGTGAAGCAACTATTTACTCTGTAACCTTTCCTATCACTGAGCTTTTACCATCATTCTCCACTCTAAACAGGACAACTATTTCTAAGACTCTTTCTCTCAAAATAAATTTACGACAATATTTGGGGGCTCGTCCGGGATAAAGATATTTTTCAGTCTGATCTAAGTCTGGGTCTAACTAGATAGAGTGTGAATGATCTGTCTTTGTGAATTAGGGAAATAAATAAAATTAATTACACCCCTAGACAACGCTTTTTATTATTTGGGTCGTCCACACAGCATATTTACAGATTGTTTTCTTTTCACAGCAGTAGAAAGTACGGATAATCATAAATTCGGTTAGCTAAATTATCCTCTGGCAGAGAAAATTAAATTTTTTCTTTATAAGATTTGCTGGGATTGCGTGATTGTTTTTACAGTCACTAAAGATTTTTGAAGTTAAAAAGAGTTGAGCTTAGCTAAAGGCTCGTTGTTCTGACTTCTTTACGTCTAGTTAACACGTGTCTTCTCATAAACTGACTTCAGGGGCGGAGTTTTGTGACGGAGAATTAAAATTTTAGGGAACAATTTTTTTTCCTTTTAAATTGTTTTAATATAAATTTTTCTCTATTGTTAGTAAAAGTAGATTCTTTTCTAGTGTAACTTACCTTTTTAACGTGGCATAGTCGCTTGCGTTAAGAGTCTTAAGTGAAAATAGTAGCAGCTATAAGTTTGCACATTATAAAGTAGGAGGTAACACAAGTAAATTTATACTTTGTCGTTTTTCTCGTAGCGGCTTTGAGTTTTTTCCCCTTCTTGTTCTTTCTTACTATTCGCTAGTCTTAGAAGCATCCAGTTCTTTGGCATGGCAGAGAGAATTAGGATAAGATCCATTTTGAGACAGGAGGCGAAGGACTCAGGATTAGAAGGAGAAGCCGCATACCTATTTGTCAACAGTGAACTTGAAAGATATGACACGGAGGAAGAGAGGGCAGAAGCTAAGAAGAAAAAAGCGGAAGAGAGGGCAGAAGCTAGGAAGAAAGAAGCGGGCGATCGTCAATTGGAGCAGAAGAAAATTGAGGCAGAGATAGAAGCTCGCAGGGAAAGAGAGAGAGAGAGGGAAAGACAGCACGAACTGGCGCTTAAAGCTTTACAGAGTCGGGGCTCCTCTACTTCAAATAACGGAGAGCCGTCTTCGCCCCAGTCTCAGTCAATGGATCTTGCTAGCACTCAATCTGCCCAATTAACTGCGAACTCTTTTGCTTTAGAGTCTTTTCCTAGCCCCAATGAAAAAATTGACACCTTTCTAGAGAAATTCGAGAGGCTCGCAAATCTGCATGGGTTAGAGAGTACCCGTTGGGCACTTAAACTCTTAAAGTCATTAAAAGGTAATGCGTATGACGTGTACACAAAGCTGGGAACCAACCAACATGATTACGACATGCTAAAAAAGGCCTTCCTAGAACGGTTTGAGATGATCGCCCGAAAATTTCTGCAAATGTTCAGAAACAGCCGGAAAGAGAGCACGGAAACATTTCCGCAGTTCTCTTCACGTCTCACGGGCTATTTGACAAAGGGCATTGAATTATCTGACCTACCTCTTACATATGAGGGACTACTTGAACTTGTTCTGGTGGAACAGATAAAGTCAACTTTGTCAAACGAAACCCGTAGATTTTTGCTGAACAGGGCGCAGTTAGGCTTGAGGACATCCTCAATAAGGCAGAACGCTATACCAATGCAATGGCCGAACTTCCCAGCACTAAACGTAAACCCACAGATGAACCATCTCGTAAACAAAATCTAGAGCAGTCATCCTAATCCTCAAATTCCTTTCAGAATTATAACCAACGAGAAAATAATACCCAGAGACCTCCCCAGGAAAAATCGAAATTCTACAAAACCCGATTTTCCCCAAATAATAATTCTGATCAACCCACCAAGCGTACGTGGCAGCGCGGCCACCAAGGTCAAGGAAAAGGGAAGACCCCTACACCAGGAACGTCTGATCAGGGCAAGCACGCCGGGGTAAACCGCATCAGATGCCTGCATACAGCCTCGCCAGGTAGAGTCAATGTCAGTGATTCTCAACCTGAGGAGGGCCGACCCTCAACGCGAGGAACTGTAATTTTGAATGGTACCTCAACTACTTGTCTCTTTGACACTGGATTAACTTTTAGTTGCATTGTCGCCAGACACCTAGTCAAACCAGGTCAGGAGACAGAGGAAACCGTCAAACTATGTGGAGTTTTCAAGAGTGATGCACCCAGGACGCTTCCTATCGCACTGGTAGAAATACACTCTGATTTTGTCAGAGGTGTTATTAAAGCGGCCATTATGGATGATCCTATCTACCCAGTTATCCTGGGATGTAGATACGTGTTTATTGGGAGACCTAAGGAGCCGATTGTGGCAGCGGTAACCACAAGAGGGCAAACCAAGAAGGAGATGGAGCCTGCGCCAAATTTGTTGCCGAATAAACTGAAGGAGGCGCAACAAAAGGACCCTACTCTGGAGCTCTGCTTTAGAAAACTGCCCATGGCAAAATACACCAGACACAACGGAGACATCTTTTCTAAGGATGGCGTATTGTATCGTAGAACGGGCAACCCGGACACGGGAAATAACCAGCTCCTAGTACCGACGCAGTACAGGAGCCAGATAATAGAAATGAGGCACTCTCTTCCCTTTAGCGGACATATGGGACAAAACGCCACTATTCAGCGAATAAAAACCCACTATTGGTGGCCAGGAATGAACTCTGACATTATCAGGTATGTGAAATTCTGCGCCCAGTGCCAACGGGTAGCACCCAAGCACTTGACACCCCCAGTACCCATGGGCCAAATGCCAATTGTGGGGACTCCATTTGAACGGGTTGCTGTCGACATCATTGGACCCCTGGAAAGGACCGGAGGAGATCTTTAAGATCTTGAGGGCCAAACATATCCACACAAGTCCCTACCATCCGGCCGGAAATGGGCTCGTGGAACGTTATAATGGCAGCCTCACCACCATGTTACGTAAGCTGTGTCAGGAGAAACCGGAATACTGAGACCTATATATATCGGCTGCCTTATTCGCCTACCGAGAGGTACCCCAAGCGTCTACGGGATTCCCGCCTGCTACACCTTTATTTGGCAGACCTATAAAGGGGCCACTAGAAGCCTTACTTCGGTACCTGACAGACCAAAAGGCTGACGAGACAGTCGTCTCTGCAAGCAAATACGTATCTGAGCTCAAGGAAAGGCTAAAGCTAGGATGGGATCTAGCTACAACCAACCTTAAGAAAGCCCGCGCTAAACACACTAAAAGATACAACAAAGCTGCAAAAGACAGAGAGCTCCAACCAGGGGAAAATGTTTTGTTGCTACTTCCAACCGGAAGCAATAAACTGCCCATCGGATGGCAGTACCTGGTCGAACAAATCTCATCGAATTTGATATGAAATTAACAAACGAGACCCCTGTTCGAACCAGAGTTTACCCCATCCCATACGCTAAAGCTGATGCACTTCGCGGAGAAATAGACAAGCTGCGTCAGGCAGGAATTATAAGTGAGTCTACATCTCCTTACAGTTCGAGTGTAGTGCTGTTGCAGAAGCCCAATAAGGAAGTTCGGCTGTGTATAGATTACCGGCTGCTAAACGCTGTAACGGAATTCCAGACCGAACCTCTCCAAACTGTTTCTGAGTTGTTCACCAAGCTCAACAAAGCAAAGATTTTCTCCAAGATTGACCTCAGTAAAGGTTATTATCAAATACCAGTCAAGGAGGAAATTAAACCTTTGTTAGCTTTCAGCACTAGTGAAGGACATTACACATTTAACGTGATGCCGTTCGGATTGCATAACGCACCAGGAGTGTTCACCAGGATGATGAGGAAGCTTTTAGAACCTTTGCAAAGTCCCCATATCCATAATTTCATGGATGACATATTAATTGCATCGGAAACCTACGAAGAACATATTGCTACGGTTGCTATGCTCCTCAGGAGACTACAGAAAACTGGTCTCACAGCAAGACCTAGCAAATATCTCATCGGGTTTGAAAAGCTAGACTTCCTGGGGCATACTATTTCTCACGGCTGTAGTTGGCCCGTTAAGAAGAACGTGGAGAAAATAATTGCAGCTAAAAGGCCCCGAACCAAGAAAGACACTCGTTTGTTCCTATCACTATGTGCATACTATCAGAAATACATCCAGAACTTCAACGGACTGATGGCACCTCTGACTGACCTCACAAAGAAAGGTTGTCCTGATAAGGTCATTTGGGATCAAAAGTACGAACACGCGTACAGCACTTTGAAAGGACAGTTGTCTGCATACCCCATTTTGAGGTTGCCTGACCTCAAGAAACCATTTTGTACTGCGGGTCGACGAGTCAGGTCAGGGCATCGGGTCAACACTGCTTCAAGCCGATGACAGTAACCCGAACATGCTATTTCCAGTTGCCTATGGCAATCGGAAATTAAATAAAGCTGAACGGAACTACAGCGTAGTCGAAAGAGAATGCCTCGCTCTGATTGACGGTATCAGACGCCATCATGAGTTTCTCTATGGTACATCTTTCACGGTGCAAACAGACCACGCTCCGTTAGCCTTTCTTGGTGCCAATAAAGAATTTAACGCAAGGATCATGCGTTGGGCCCTTCTTTTAAGCGTTTATTCTTTCAAAGTGGAATACATTCCAGGAAGACAGAATGTCGCGGCTGATTTCCTGAGTAGAAACTGGAATACGGAGGAAGAGGAGGAAGTTGAAGATACCAATAATCCAAAAGCTACCGATCAGGGCAGCTTCATTTTCATAAATCAAACATGAAAAGATGTTTTCATGTCTCAAAAGAGGGGACGATTGTGACAGACGAACTCAGCTGACCCTGAATTGTTGTATGATATAGTACGACCCTTTGTAACGACCCCTTCGGATAACATCAGTGCCCCCGAATATTGTGGTAACTTTTCGTCAAACGGGATGTTTTTTCCACCTGGACTCATTAGCATGCAACCTTTCCACGCAGATTGTCAACACGTTTGCTGATTAATATGTGGACAGTTTATCTACCGTACATCTGGTCATCGCATTGATTTAAGAAGAGGTTAAATCACGCCCACGGATATCTCTTGAGCAATCATATGCAGTTATTTTCATTAACTTGGCCCAGTGGGGGCGGTGCCAGAATCAAACAGAAAGTAGCGGCACACGATCAAACAGGCACTGAGGGATCTCAGGAAAGACTAGCGGCGCTATCAAAGGCAATAGTGGTCCCTGAAACGAGCGACGCAAGTTTCTTGCCGGTATTTCGCATCTCGGTGTTAACCACAGAACCGATCGCAGTGGGAGCGAACGGGAAAGCCGACGCGGATGCAGCGAGCGGAGATACGGAAGACCCGGGGGGCATCTCTCTTTAGTCTGGCGGTCAGATCCCCGAAAGTCTCCTGAGATCTAAAAAGGTGTCAAATTCTAATATGTCCCCCCAATCTTGCATTCCAGTTAGATATATACAGACCACGAAGAAAGCCATTTTATCATTCGGTCGCCAGAGATTTAAGATTCACTAGCTATAGTAGAAATTCTGCTAGATTTCCATCTGAATTGGTGGCTACATTGGAGTGTTTTCTTTTTCTGTGCACGGGATAATATATTTGTTAAAGTGATCAGTGGTCTAGTGCTTTCATTTTATTTCACTGGATTTTGTGTTTATTTAAATCTATTAAATTAAACTCATCCCAAAAGTTCCAGTGGTAAATTTAATGATATATCTATTATAATATTTCCAAAAATTATAGATGCTTAAATGCTAAAGTAACTTTTAAAGTCGCGAAGGAATTTATAATTAATAAATTTAGTTAAGTCCTATATATATATAGATGTGTATTTTAACCATTAGACTCGTGACGTGTTTTCTTAAATACATAATTAAATACGCGAGTGTATATAATAGTCTTAACGGTAAATTTATCGCGCGTTAGAATATTATTTGATTTTTGAGGTATGATTATGTTGTCATGGGTTTTCTATCTTTTTCTATAGAATGATCACCTTTGCAATCCCAGCAATAAAGAAATCATACAAAGTCTTCCAGACTCGGTTCTTAAACTTCCAGACATATTGATGAAACATTTTAAATTTAATCTTGGGGCGGTCCGATGCGGCCTAGCTATCATAATTACATGAAAGAAAGCCTACCCAAGAACATTTAAATAAACCATCAAATTAAATTACAATCTGTAAGATAAACTGGAAGATGAACAGTTGCCAGTAGTGATATTTTATTTACTGCTCTACTGTGAGAGAGTACCTATTTACCTGAACTGTGACTGAGCCTAGTTTTTCCTCACTGGATTTAAAACTTATCGGTCAGTTGCGATCATCACGCATTGAAGGAATTTTACCTCCAGCAGCAAA